>LOEQ01002103.1:952-75267 GCA_001685075.1 Bramus lutescens | reverse complement strand
ATAATAATAATAATAATAATAATAATAAAAGTGAAAAAAAGATTTCCAGTGTGAAGAGTTTGAAAAGCAAAGACAGGAGACCTAGGATTAACTGAGTAGGGCTTGTGTGCCATCAGAATTCTGTAGACTCAATGATGAACTGCAAGGGTGCACAGCATCGGAAGGGCGTCTGCTTTTGAGGGAATCATGGAAGGCTTCACAAGTCTCGCCACCAAATTCACTCTAATATTGTCATCTGACTTTTGAAGGAGAAGAGCAGGGGAAAAGGGCTGTGCTACCTCATACTTTGAAATGGGGGCTAAAGCGCCAACTGTGCCTAATGCCTCCTGTTTCTCATATAGGGCATGATTAACAGACTTTCTAAAGAAGGCAGGCAGCTCTCAGGACACTGGCTTGAGAAATGGTTTTTATCCAATCCTACCAAACAGAGACTTTGGTTTCTGAGAGCTACAATTACTTACTTCAAGAAAAAAAAGACAATTTTGGAATAAAATACCTTTAAC
Source organism: Bramus lutescens (assembly GCA_001685075.1). NCBI lineage: Eukaryota > Metazoa > Chordata > Mammalia > Rodentia > Cricetidae > Bramus > Bramus lutescens. The sequence continues at coordinate 74,764 of LOEQ01002103.1, read as the reverse complement.
AACTATGAAAATCATCTCCAGGAGTACATTTTAGAAATAGACTCATGGACTGTAGAGGAAGCCTGCTGACAAGAGACCCCATTTCTTCGACTCTGTTAATAATATAACACTTGAATCCTCTATTTGGTGATTAACTCAATAATAACACTAATGGGGGGAAGAGAAAATAAGAGAGCAAACAGGAATGGTCAGCATATAGAAAAAAGCATCAAATTGTTGATCTGCTCAGATTTCACTTTGTATGAGAGCAGTGTTGTGGGTCAACTTGGCACATGCACAGAAACATCTGTATACACTCTCTCTCCAACGTTCCCAAGGTGACATCTTCCCTGTCAAGTATATTTCTTTGAATATGCTTACAAACTGAATTACATTGTTAGATCATAAGACACTAAAAAGAAAGCTTGTCCTTAAGATACTCAAGTTAAAGGTGGGCATCAGTCAGAAGACCTTGATTTACCCAGTGTTTTATGTTAAACCCCACTCATTCCTCCTTGAGAGCTAGAGTTCTACTGCATGTGGCATCTCCATTTTGCTACAATTCAGCATCTTCTTTAATTTCTCTGCTCTTGTAGAACATATTCAAAAATTTCGGGAAGAAAGGGGAAATTAAGTTCTAGGAGTAGACATTCAAGCAATTCTACATCTCTTTTCTTGTTTTCTTAAAAACATCATAGGTGATGATACTATGAATACTAAAAATGGGTGGCTTCTGAATTTGAGACTCTGTAATTCATTTACTCCACCAGATCCAGCATCATGGCCATCATCATGCCTCACTTGTCTGTACTGTGGCTAGATGAAACAAAAGCATGAAAATCGACGTAGAGAAACAGGAATAAATTCTGTGCCTCCAAACCCTTTTAGAACTGGAGCATGGTATGTAAACACACATATATAAACAACCTTCCATGCATCCATGGATTCTGCACCTAAGGGTTCACACAAACAGGGACTGAATTTCTAACACAATTCTGTACAACAAGAATCAGGGCAATAGCCATAACATATTTCAAAGTTTCATTGTATTCAACTACAAAGAGCCCTAGAAACAAACTTCTGTGAGGTTAAGAACTGGCCTGACCTGTTCATTGCTGTCTGCTAAGTGCTTAGTCTTTTCCCTGACAAACAAGAGATGCTCAATAAATGCATGTTCAATAGATCAATTAACTGAAAGGTTCCAAGTAAAGCATTAAATTCTCATTAACTCTTTAGCTGAGTGTGGGAGCACAGCAAAAAGTTTGTCTTATTCCAGGATTTTACTTTTCTACTAGCACCACACTGTGATGCTTTGATTTTATCATCAGCATCAGTGGAATTGGAATCAGCCAGGAGACATACCTCTGCGTAGGTTTGTAAGGTTATTTCTGGATGACTAATTTATAAAGGAAGACCTACCCTTGATGTGGTACCACCATCTCATGAGCTAGATCCTAGACCAAATAAAAATGGAAGAAAGGGAAAAGTGAGCTGAGTACCAGCCTTCATTTGTCTCTGCTTTTCCTACTATGATAGAGTGCAGTGAACTAGATGGATTCCAATCATGAGACAAAATAAACTCTTCTTCCCTTAGGATCTTTGTTGCTTGGTATTACATCACAATTATAAGAAAAGCATCCACTCCACATTGTTAATGTTTTGTCTTCTTTTGTTTTATTTTTTTCTCAGTTCCTTCAGTTTTAGTCCTCCTGGGTACCATAGGTGGTTCAAAAGCAGAACATAATCTACCTTTGGGTCTTATCTAAATGATGAATACTTTCTTTTATAAATGCCTACTGAGTATAGGGGATACACTAACACTTGAAACAATTCTTGTTCAGCTCCACTTCAGATTTAACTGGGTATCTTCTATTTTTGTATGCGAAATCTGGCAATTCTACTTTACAGACACATAGAAATGTAAGTTACTCACCCCAACTGTTTTTTTATTCAAGTCATTTATTGTAGAGGTGACATTAATTTTAGGATTTAAGAGAGCAGGTACATACACACTCTCTCTCTTATGCACAAAACCAAATTCTATTCCACTGGAAACATAATCTTGTCAGCAAATCTGTTGGAAAGATACCACTGGGGTTCTGATTTGTTTGTTTGTTTGTTGCAGCAAATTACCTACTTTCTACATCTTGGCTTCTACAAACTAGAGTCAGTTGTTAGTCTATAGGCACCTCAAATGTGGGCCACAGATCTAATTTCCAAGGTACTCCCATTGAAGGGATTCTCATCAGAATGCAACTTTTCTTAACATCTCAGACCATTCTCTGATCTGAAATTAATTCAGAGACATTCATGAAGACACCCTCTAAAATCCTACCTTACAAACAGATGCCCTACTTTATCTGTAAACTTCTCTTCTCTTCATTTTATTCAATACCATCTGCACCCTCATGAATTCTTAGTGATAAGCCTGAAAGAATTAAGGATAACTTCTTTGTTCTAATTCCTAGGAATTAGCAAAAAACATCCTATGGAGGTAGTTTGCTGGGAGGGATAACCCTGAAAGTGTCAGGGAAAGGTTAAAAACTACAAATGAATCAAGTGTTCGGTGAATCTCATGACCACTGAGGACCAGAGCTCAACCTATCCTGGAGCTCTCGGGGGTCTGAAAGAAGGTTCGTTTCAAAGTCATCCCACTAAGGAACAAGGAAGAAGTGGTAAGTGACTAAAAACTATTTACTGTCACTGAATGATGACAATTAGAGCTTTATTAACCCTGTATTTCTGGTTTGCTTGTGTGGAGGTGACAGGAGGTGTCCACAGATAAAAGCCCTCTGTCAGAACCATGGCTATTTTAGGAAGTGGCATTCACAGGTGAGGAACTAGAGAAGTAGTGGCTGATCAATGAGAACTGAAAATTACCTTCAGAGTGAATTCCAGTCATTCCAAGAAGGAAATAATGCAAATACACAAGGGCCATAAGAACTTTTTAAATTACACAGTACAAAAACAGTAGTGGGTCCCTTTCCCATAAGTAATCTCATGCCGCCTTAACCTTCACTGGGTTAAATTCCCAGAGCTATCACCCATATGGGCACAATTTTCGTATCAACACCCCTTCACTAGTTAGAACCAGAGTCTCAAGGGGTCCAAGGTTTGAGAGATGGTACCATCATGCATAAGTTTCCCTCTTAGGTGAGATTGTTATTCTCAAGAAGTTCCCATTACTCCCAGATATATAACTAGCATATATTTGGTTCTTACGCTAAAATATGAACACATAACCTTCAGTCTGGGTAGAGTTCATTTAACACTGTAAGTTGAGGGCTATTTCAGTGGTAGATGGTTCTAGAAGGTAGCTTTGATATTCAGCTGAGACAGGCTTTAGGAAAGGAAGAAATGACAGAAGGGATCTGGAAGAGTTATATTTTCTTCAGTTGTTTGAGAAGTAGGTGAAGAATTGGAGGCACCACGGGAAAACTTGTAGACCATGGACGTTATCACCCAGTTTACCTGAGAAGGCAATCACAAGACAGGGGAAGCTGGTGGAGAGTGAAACATGTATGTCTAACTCTTGCCTCTGTGAACCTGAAGGCAAAGCTCTGACCACAGGCCTTGGGAATGCTAGGCTATCCAGGTATTCAGGCGGAGACAAAGGCAAGCTAGAGCAAAGGACAGTGAAGACAATATCAAAGTAATAGCATCTCTAGACTCACCACATAAATTATGTCAGTCATCAAAGAATAACAACAGTGGTTTCACATTGTAACTTCCATGCACGAAATTCTTCTGGTAGCCAAGTCTAATCAGAACCACTAAGGAAAGGCAACTGTAGTTTTTCTTATCTGTGCTTTCAGTTTCCAGGATTTCAGTTACTTGAGATCTACAGTAGTCTGAAAGTATTTAATGGGAAACTCCAGAAAGAAGCAATTTCTGTATCTCAAACTGGGCACAGTTCTGAGAAGTATTGTGCTATCATTCCCACAGGCACCTGGAGCCAGAATCATCTCTTCTTCTAATGTTTCCACACTGTATAAGCTCCACAACTAACCGGATACTTAACAACTGCCTTTTTTTTTCAGACTGACTGACTGGGTATGCCTGAGCTTGTATTCAAATATCTTGAGTAGTAATGTCAATAATTTTATTATATTTTATAGTCATAATTATCCTATTATTAGTTATTGTTTACTTTCTAAAATTGTAATATTTATTTTCCTATTTTCTAAATTTTAATGAAAATATAGTTGCATCATTTTCTCCTTTCCTTTTCTTCCCTCCAATAGCTCCTATGGCCCCTACTATAACTGTTTCAAAGTGATAGCCTGTTTTTTTTATTATTATTGATAAATATACATGCATAAGTATATAAATACAACTTGTTCAGTCCATTCAGTGTTGCTTGTATATATTTTGTTTCAGGGTTGATCACTTGGAATTGATAACCAACAAGGGAGCTCATCCCTTGGGATTGTTAGAGCCAAAGAAGGAGATTCTCTCAGAGTCATTAGTTGCCTATAATTTTTACTCTATGGATGTAACCTCTAAGAGATTTCACCTTTCAACATTAGCACGATTATTGGTATTTGCATTGCTCAGGTCTTGTTTAGATAGCCATATTGAAGAGATATCCTGTTGAGGCTAGGCACCCATGATCAGTTGACCTCTGTGTTTTGACTAGTTGTGATTTTCTGAAATCACCTTCTGCTACAAAGAGAAGCTTCTTTAGTTGGGGGAGTGGAGGGGTGGGATGTGGGAGCTGACTTAACTATGGATATAAAGGGAAGTTTTAGAATGCAATTAGGAAGTACGCTGGCCTAGTAAAGCGGAGGTAGCAAGTTCCTCTCTAAGCCCCATGATCATGCTTGCTCGAGGTATTTGGCTAGGTTTCCAGTACTGAGCATGATTTCACCTCACTTTAAATGGGCAAGCTTAATTAGACAGATGCTGGTTACCATCAAGGTACCAGAGCCACTATGGCACCTTTAAGGCTATCTTACCATCCTGGTTAGTTTTGCAGGTCATAGGCATCACAGCTGGGTAGGACTATCATTAATTGATTCTCTCCAGTGGCAGTTTGCATAACACCATCCAGTACTGTGATTGCTAGGCCCAAAGAAGGAAGCTTTCAGGTCAGGACCAACTCTAATATTCAAAGTTCTATGCTTGAGCTGTGTGCTGTCTTCAGCAGTGGGGACTTCCTTTCAACCTCTGGGAAGTAAACAATGACAACAGTAATTGTCTATATTGTTTTGGGAGTCGTTCAAAACCCCCTAATCAATAACTCTCATGCCTGGTAATGAATCAATAGCTCTTGTGGGAAGAATGTCAGCCCAAGTGACATAACTTCATTAAAAGCACACCTGCGTGCGCGCGCACGCGCGCACACACACACACACACACACACACACACACACACCACTCACATACACTATATGTAATTTAGGCCAATATAAAATAATTCCTTATAACTTTTTAAACATTCTAAGTATTATTTATTCTTTTTCCCTCTTCCTTATGTATTGTATCTCTCTTGCCATGTCTAATTTATTAATTAAATGTTAGCATAGGGATATACATGCAGGAAAAAGCATACTCTATGTAGGACTCAGTGGTGTTTGGTGGTTTGGGGTGTTCTTTAAGGACTTGGGGCAGTTTTTATGCTAAAACGGACGCCTTTAACTGAACTGACATTTCCTTCATAGGAATGTGACATGATCAATATCAAGTGGAATGTTAAAAATGCATATTTTATTCCTTCTTTTTTTCACTTTTAGATACCAGAATAATTTGTACTGTTTTGGGGGATGAGATAGCAGAAGTCATAACTGTATGTGCTCTAATCCACGATGGACAGGAAAAGGTTTTGCTATCTTAGTGCATCATCTTTCCTGACTGAAAGCAACATAATGCAGGCTTTGCAGGCATTTGTTTTAATGTATTAGAAATAACTTACTCAGGTACATCCAGTTGCCTTCACGGCTACATGAAATCGGCTAGCTTAAAAGTAATATTAGAGACAAAGACCTTCAGAATGACTTCTGTTTAGACTTTCTGTTTTAGATGGCGAGTTTTCCAATGTGACCTTGAAAAGCCATATGAAATTCCTATCTGTTGAGTAAAAATACCCGGCCTTCAATCTTCTGAGAATAATGAGTCAAACTGATTGGAATTAACTTTGCTCAGTGCAAGCCCGATTCAAAAGGGAACAGTGAATAAGTTATTTCATTCTGAGGCAGCGCCACCGCCTTGATGGTTCTGAAGGAAATGCAGTGTGACTGCCCCCATAATGAGAAAGCCGGTTGGCTCTGCGAATCCTTGCTATTAAATATGCACAGTCCATCTGGAGATCACTGGAGACCACTGGAGACCACTTACCCACGGTGTCCGCCTGTGATCCCTTTCCACTGTGCATGCTATTTCGATACCACACAGACAGAGTGGGGATAGGTTAGATACTAGAATTAAAACCGGGGAAGGTTATTTCCTAATGGGATGATAAATAATGATAGGATTGAGTTGGGCATCAAGCAAGCGGTCCCTCAGCTCTCCACTAGGTGTAAGCCATTTTTCAGACACAAACTGAGATAAAGACGAAGCTGCTTCTCCACAGCCACTGCGAAGAGCTACCCACACTCCAGCTAGCTTAAAATCCTATCGCACATGGGCATGAGGATGATAGTTTTTTGATAGAAATATGTAAATACCGGTGCTTCATTTTTTTAATGAATTATTTATCAGGGTGTGGATGTGTGGAATTCAGAGGACAGCTGTAGGAGGCATGTTCTCTCCTTCCATCATGTGGGTCTCAGAAAGCAAATGCAGTTAGAGTTAGAGGTAAGTGCGCTTACTTCCTGAGTCATCTCCCCAGTCCCTGAACTATATTTTTAAGGAAGAAAAAGCCTATATCCCCCTTCTTTGGAATAAAAGCATAGCATGATGAAATATCTGAATTTAGTTGTACCTCCTCAAAAATGCTTTCACTTAGAGTTGTCTGGTTTAACAAACATAAATATAGCATGCTTAATTACATTTGAATTAATTCTAAAATCAAATGTTAGTGTAAATATGTTCTACAAAATATTTGAAACAGACTCATACACAAACCATGTTCACTCACTACCTCATATTCAATTTTTTTCTGGGTTGTAAATTATATCTGGCATCCCTACTGGGAAGGAAGGAAGTAACTGCAAGGGGGAGCGTGTCCCTTATGGGGCATCTGAAGACACAGACTCCACTGTAATAAACTTCACTACAGCCTTGTATCTAGTCCTGACTGCTTCTGACAGAATCACTAGCCTCGATTTTCAAGAAACTGGAAAACAAAAGAATGTATAGGTTCAGAGAGGAAGGGAGGAATGAATAAATTATTCCCCTTGCCCATCACATCAGGCCCCCCACCATGAGATGTTAGAATACTTCCTAACAGTCAGCAGGTTAAGCATAGAAAATCTGCAGCCTTCATGCAGGGGCAAAGAAAGATTAAGGCTACAAGAGGCAGTGGGAAAGGGACAAAGGATCTTTCTGATTCTGGCTGTTCTATCCTGTGAACCCTGATCTTCATCAGTACGCAGATCATACAGGAAAGGGTCACAGGGAGATAGGAATTATTACCTGGGCAAACAGTGGCAGTTAGCAGACCATCAAGTGTCCTGGTGACACCTGATTTCTATGCAAACTTCTCTCCATTTTGCAAGGTCATTTATACCGCACAGTATAATTCATGTAAATGTACGTGCTAAGATGTGTCTGGTGGTGGAGCTGGCAGAGAAGGGGAAACTAGTACCTGCAAAACAGAAAGCTGCACTGGCCTTTGAGAAACTGCCCAAACTTGAGCTACAGATTGGTCTGTTCTCAAGAGTCAGCCTTGCTTGCCAGGGTGAATCTGACCTCTGGGTCATCCTGGTGACTGCGGAGAAGATAGCTGGTGGCTTCAGAGCTTTCTAAGAGTAAAGAGGAAGTATCTGAACTCACATATTTTCCCCGCAAATACTGTCTGAAATAGGAAACAAGCGGAATGCAGTCGCTATCCTGAAATAAATGGATGAACTCTAAATGGCATGCTATATACAACAGATCATGGTATGTAGGAAAATTTAATCAGGATGAACTGAATGTAGCCTTACTTTAGAATTTGGCTATGCTTATGTAACTAATTGTTATTACTGACATGCAATATGCACACAATTTAAGGAAAAGGCATGGAAGATCAAAACTTCTATGTGCATCTCCTACTTACATGTCCCATTTCATTTTCCAGAATCAACCACATTTAATGGTCTTTATGGTTGTTCCAGTAACTATATAATTCTCTATGCTTAATGCAGGTCTCTACTCTTTCATTTTTCTTGATTCCCTATCATATTCACTATTTCCATTTTGAACCATCTTCTTTCTTTGATGTGTGGAAAAATCACCCGCGTATTTCTCTTCTTCATTATGGTAGATCATCTCAGTGTGCACAAGCATCTTGATGCTTTTGCATCAGGTACAAATAGTTTTGCCTCTTCCATTCTTAAGATCTTTTGGCTTTACTATTGCTAACACACTGAAGATGTTTAGGCTATACCCAATAACCATAACTTAGTTCTCCTTGAGTTATCTCTTTAGTAATTCTGAACATTTTAAAAAATTATTTTTACTTTTTCATGTGTCTTTTGGTGGCTGTAGAGGCCAGAAGAGGGTATCAGATACCCTTGAGCTAGAGATACAGGTGGTTGCAAGCGCCAACATTGGGTCCATGCACAAAACTCAGGTCCTCTAGAAGAACAGTAAGTACTCTTAATCACTGCACCAGCTCTCCAGGCTCTATACACTTTTTATTAACAAAATTTGCACAGTTGGAATTGTGTTAAAAAAAAAACTCATTGTTGAAAAAAGAGAAGAGTAACAGACACTCTCTGTCTTTGGTCATTGCCTAACAACTGTGAACATGACTCCGGTTCCCATAGTACCAGCCACAACCTAGGTACATGGTGGGAACAACACATTTGTGAAAGGAAAGCCACTGCCTAGTTAAACAGGATCTTATCATGCACTGTGTGTACTTTGACAAATTCCAGCGGACTTGATTACACCACAGCAAGTCGTTGGAATGAGGCTTCCCATAATCTCTAATAGAAGGAAGGGTTTCTGGCACTGCTAGGCTTCTGGCACTTTTTTTCTGAAGCCCTTAGTTCAACTGAGGTAATACAGTTTCTGTGGGAAAAGTACTCTGTTTTTTTTTTAACTTGGACAAAATTACCAGAATTCATTACATGCGTAAGGAGAGAGAGAACTCTGTCACAGAGCTGTTATAAAAACTGTTTTCATTTTGCTTACTCTTCGTTGACTTTCTTGATTTCTAAAGCCACAATTGTAGAACAAAACATTGGATTTTGCCTCCTTGTGTGCATACTCTGGACTGAAGTTTAGTCTACTCCATGTTTACCAGTAAAATGTTCTGTCCATTCTATACTTAGTTAAAAATACATTCATAATTCTGGTTTGATGTTTCTCCCTGTCCATCCTCCCAGTTAATGTCATTGTGTACATATTCTCCACTATTCCTTATTGCTGATATTTTTATGCCTTCACTTACATTCTGACCACTACAGAGCCAGAAACATTTTCATTTATCATCCATGCCTTTAGAGCACGGGGGACTAGTGAGCAATCACAACACATCCAGCTATGTCATAGAGCTGGAATTAAAGATCAGGAACTGTCTTACACAATAGTAGGGGTACAGGTAAGGGGGAAAATGGGATCTAATCACTCTCAGCTGTTTGGTAAAGGACACAGTGAGTCACACCAGAGAATGCTGTCCTGTTGATCTCCTACATGCCAACTGTCATAACAAGCACTAAAGAAACTGAAAATGAATGGCGTGTTCTCTGGTACCTCATGCTTAGGGGCACAGGATGAGGAACGCACAAATACTTTGTTCAAATCTAAGACAGGTTCCAAGTTAGGTTTCCTCAGATCATTGAATAAGGATCCTTGGAGATGGGGAAAATGGTATAATGGTTATCACTATGTACTAGTTTAACTAGGCTACCGTTATTTGTTGTTCAGTCCCACAGTAACTGAGATATTGCTGTGAAGGTGTTTTGTGGATAGAACTAATATCTACAGCCGTTGGATTCAAGCAAAAATTATCATTGAGCATCTCTGTGGGCTTCATACAGTCATCTGCAAGACTCTGAGAGAGAAAGTGAGCTTGGCTTTGAGAGGGCAAAATGGTGCTGCAACCCCAGCAATGACCAGCTTCTTGCCTACCCTGCCTGACCCTGTGGACTACAGACTTGCCAGTCTCTGGACTCAGGGATTCTAAAATTTCTAACTAAAGAATCACAATAAATATATATAGGGAACACTCTACTGGGTTCTCAGAACTTCTCTGTGATCCTTAACTGATACTGATAGGGAAATATTTAGCCAAGCAAAGAAAAAATTGATAGAAATAAAAACAGTTCTAAAAATGGTCCTGTTCATTCAGATGTAATTAATGCAGACAGCCATTTCCAGTCACAAACTAATTTTTCCCCAACTAAACAGATTAAATCTAATAGCTACATTAGTTAAATCAGACAGAAAAGTGGGCTCTCTTGGCAGGTTTTTATTCAGTTATTATTAGACTCCTGAAAATTACCAAGTTTGGAAAGAAGGAGACATTCAGACATATCAAAAAAAAATGAAGAACTATCTCGGCACTTACAAGCAGATAGAACAAAAAGTCTTTGTTCAACTATACATTCACATTTCATAAAGGAATACTCCCTTGAAACAAGGATTCCAAATGCAACCATACTTGGAGTCTGTCAGGAGCCATCCACATTATAATTTATAAATAAGCATGAGCAGTATGCATTCAATCCCACAATGCGAATGAATTTGTTTTTCTTTTCTACAAACACTTTCCCTCCCTTTGAGATGTATAATTAGTTTTCCTCATTAAAACAACCTAGGCTTCAAAACACTCTCTGAGCCAGTATTACATCACAGTAAAGTATGTGATCTGCATATATCTAAGTTTAGATGATTTCTAAGAGAAGAACAAGCAGCTTTAAATGGACAATGTCAGAATCTGTCAGTTTTTGTTGAAGAATGTGTTTACCTTTTCTTTAAAGCAATCAACTTTACACTGATGAGCCAATTAAGCGAATCATTTGGAGACTACAGGTTTTGCAAGGTTCTTTGGTGACTGACTTGCTTTAAGCCAATGTGCTCTGTATGCCCTATTTGTGCTTTTTGATAGTACTGCATAGATGCCAAGTTGGCACTGTACTGACAAGCGAGCCTCCTTGGCGACCCGACCGTACTGACTTCTGATACGGAAAGAGGCAGTTGTGTAGGTTTCAAAAGATATAATTAAGGCAGAAAAGTGTGTGTGTTTGAGAACTTGGGTCACACAGATGTGACAGCAGTACATACCTTTGAACTTTTACCCATGAGAATCTGCATGTCTCTTTGGACTTCTTATCTTGAGAGACAACAGACTGAATTCTAACTACAACCGATTGTCCTTAATTCTCCAATGTAGATTCGTACATTAAAAATAAAGCTTTTGACTTAGTTTTTAAACTTAACAGTTTAAAATTATGTATGTAAAGATTGCGATTTCTGGCTGATTTTAAAAACTCATCCCTAACAGGGATTAAGGGAAGGCTGATGCTGCCAACAGCTTTCCTCAGATCAGGCAAACCCTTCCCACCTTGCTCTTTTCCTTGGTCTCTCTTCCTCTCCACTTTCTCATCTCTCTCTATTGTTTCTTCTCCTTTTACATTCCTGCAATGTCTTTCTTTACTCCCCCGCTCCTGCTTTGTTCATCTCTCCCCCGGGTCTTAACAGGCACTAACGTTTGCCGTCCCAGAACATAAATGTTTCTATCGCTTTAGCTTCACTTTGTTTCCCAAGGACAGTAGCATGTGCTGTGGCGCTGGTCCCGGAAGCAAGTTCTCGAGCTCATGTATTTAAAAACATAAAACGGTGTCAAAGAACATAGGTATTGGTTTAGTCAAAAGGGAAAGAAAACTCAGACAAGTGATATAAAGCATAGTTTATTTATCTTACGCTAAAAAACTTTTAGAACCACAGAACAGAAAGTAGAGTGTTTGTGGTCGTTTGAATGCAGTTAGCCCACATAAGCTCTCTAGTGGCACTATTAGACGGTGTGGCCTTGTTGGACCTGGGATGGCCTTGTTGGAGGAAGTATGTCACTCTGGGGGTGGGCTTTAAGGTCTCCTGTGCTCAAGATATTGCCCAGGGTCACAGGTGACTTCCTCTTGCCTTCTGATAAAGATATAGCCACCAATATGGCTTCCTGCATACTACCATGCTCCCTGCCATGCTGATAATGGACTGAGCATCTGAATGGTAAGCTGCTAACTTCACTACATGTTACCCTTTATAAGAGTTGCCATGGTCAGGGTGTATCTTTACAACAGTAGAACCCCTAAGATAGTGCTCAAACTGCAGTAAGTATCAAAAAGGTTATACATGGACATACCACTGAGCTATATTCCTAGCCCAATAAAAATATTAATGGTAGATACTGTTAGAATTGGTCATCCAACACTATGAAAGGATGGGGGGGCGGGGGCAGAATTTCATGAACTTTTTCAGTATGATCCCCAACAACAAAAGGTAATTAATGAAATTTAATTACAGACTTTTAAAAATATTTTTATATATTATTGGTGTGTGTGTGTATGTGTGTGTGTGTAGACGTGTGGAGGCCATAGAATAATACTGGGGAGTAGGTTTTTACCCTCTCCTGTGGGTTCTGGGTGGGGCATTTAGGTCATAAGACCTGTATACCAAGTGTCTGCATGCAGTGATGCATCTCACCAGGCCCTAGTAACAAACTGAAATGAATGTCTATTAAAATTAATACATTAACATGAGAGTGGCTGAGGCAAGAGGATTTTTTTTTTCAAAACAGCCTGAGACTTTATTAGGAAAGAAATCGGGAATTATAATTATTATTAAAACATATATATGATAAACTTTCTATTTTATTATATTGAGAATAGATTTTTTATATACAGTATACTTGTATGGTGGTTTCTTGTGCTTAGCTACATGAATTCTAAACCAGCCTAGGATATACATCAAGAACTGGCTCCAAAACAAGCAACTAAATGAACACAAGACTATAGATGATTGATTGATGGATAAATGACAGATACAATTTATGTGTATGTGCAGAACTTCATGCAAGAATGCGATAAGGCCAATCTGGCATTTAGAATAAGCTTTGGAGGGCAGCGTTTAAATAATATACTCAATTTTCTTTTTCAGAGAAGCAAAAGGAAAGAGAAGATTAAGCTGAAACAGAAGCTCATCCTTCCAGGAACACAGGGGGCCGGACTCACACTTGTTCCTGTCAGGAAAGGCCAGGCAAGGCAGTGGAGACAAGAGCTCACACACCCCAGTGCTAACTCACAAAGTTTTATTTCTTCTGCATGTCACACAGTTAGCAAGTTCTGCTTTCTGATGTCTTCACTCTGGGACTGAGACTGACACCGAAGCCACTGTTAGCACTGACAGAAGACATGCCTGGGATTATAATGGAAGCTTTTGCTACTTTTTATAACTCATTGGCTAAGACCTAGTCATGTACTGCACTGTATCCACTCACAAGAGATTTTACCGTGAAGCTAAAATTGAAGCCAACATCATGGTAATTAGATGAGTTTAATGATGAACACGCCAAAGGTTCTAGGTCAATGAACTATAACTACTATAACTACACCGACTTTTGAGTGCTTTTTTTTTGTGCCATCCAAAAACTTAACAACATCAATCCTTAGTTCTTTAAATTTAAAATAATGCATTTGATTTTAAAACTATCCTGATTAAAGTGAGTTAAGAATGTTTGAGTCAGACCCATTTATTTAACTTCATAAAATGATCTTGTGGGGTTTTTTGTTGTTGTTTATTTTTCATCAGATTATCATGGCAAAGTAAACAATTTTCCCTTAGTATGTAGGAAGAAACACTAAAGTTCAGCATGTCAACGGGCACTTAACTGCAAAGAGAGCAGACAATTAGCAGAATGGAAAGCCACCTGCAACCCACAGAAAGCGTAAACACAGCACAGCACACACTACAAACAAGTATTCTCCAGACATTCACAGGCTCTTAACCTCAATCAAGTATGCTTAATCAGATGCCAATTCAGTTGCAAAGTCTCTAAATAACGATGATGTAATATCCATTAGTAAATAGGAGACACCAATTACATTAAATATTATGCCTGGACTGCCAGATAATTATGAATAGAACACATTGATAAACAATGTGCTTTCCAGCCAAGGGCAACCAACAAAAACAGTGAGTTATCAAAGCAACTGTTACTCAGAAGTAAGTACCTGGATTACAGAGTTGATAGAACATGAAGTTCAACAACAAGAGACCAGATTAACAAAATCCTTTTCAGAAAGCAAATATATCCTGGGTAGAGGAGCATAAAGTAATGGGGTATCTGCAACTGAATCATTTACAACCTTGGCACAAAAAAAAAGAAAATAAAGGAAATAAAGAAATTCTTTGAGCAGGCATTATGATAGTCTAGGAGGGAGAGAGCAGTGAGTGGTTTGGAATTCTTACAACAACCATGGGAGTAACTAATCACTCTCTGAAATCAAGGTCCACTCTACAAGGTAAGACCCACATCATGCACCATGGCTGTCCCAAACTTGCACCTAGCTCATAGCCCTAAGGAGAGAACCTATTATTAATATTCTATTAAATGGACACAGCATCAAGAGGACACCTAATTATTTATTGTAATACCCTCAAATTAATACAATTGTCCACCCTCATCAGAGAACTCCTATGACTGGGCAAAGCACTGAGAATAGAGACTGGAGAAGCTAGCCATATATGGGGCATTTACATCACATCACTTCCTCCAAAATCTCAGGGATCATTGCAAAAGAGGGGGCAAATGAGCCTAAGAGCCAAAGGCAGTAGGTCTTCCAGACATGGCAGGGCAGCTTCACATAAGAACTCATAGTAGTTGCAATAGCATGCACAAGGCCTGTGTATGCCTGAGCCAGAACATGTCCCAACATAGAGGGGATGGTCAAAAAATCTCTCCACAAGCCAAGGGGCTAGTGATAACAGGCATTATTCTCTGGGAGAGGGAGAGACAATTTTCTTAGGTGTAGCACCTCATAAGGTGACAATGCTCTGTGTACAAGTCGGGCACATAGGTCTCGGAGGAGTTGGAGGCGAGGTGAATATGGGGAAAATGCATTAGGTGAAACTCTCAAAGAATGAATACAACATTTGTAAAAGACAAAACAAGTACATTGTAGAAGAAATGTTACTTTAAGAGTTATTGTGAATGAGCAATGTATGTTCATTTGGAAACACCCAGTATATAAACATTCAGAGAGAAAAAAAAGGGTTTTTATAAAACAAAAGAAAGGAAGGAAGGAAGGGATGGAGGGAGGGAGGTTGGGAGGAAGGAAGGAAGGAAGGAAGGAAGGAAGGAAGGAAGGAAGGAAGGAAAGAGTAAATTCTGGCTGAACCTCATGGCCCATCTCTATAATTCCAGGTATTTAGGGAGCTGAGGTGGAAGGATAACAAGTTCAAATCTGGTCCTGGCTATATAGCAAGTTTGAGGTCAGCATGGGCAACTTGGAAGTACCTGTCTCAAACTAAACTCAGTTCAAGGCTGGAGATGTACCTTGGTGACAGGATGTTTGCCTAGCAGTCATATGACCCTAGTTTCTCCTCCCAGTGCTACAAACACATACACATCTGCATCCATAAATAGAAACTTCCTTTAAAAAATAGACGTGTACACTCCCAAGGGCCTAGGTACACACAGATGTGACGTTTGTTAACTGGGAGCACGTATATGGCAGACATGGGCAGTCCAGAGAGTTTTCCTATGGGCAGGAGAACACTCTCACTAAGTTGGTCATATTGGAGCTGAGATAATGGAAGGATTATGCTTCAGAGGTACAGTGGACCAATTTCAATCAGAACTTGTGTTCAGAAGAGCTCATGGCTTATAAGTAGAGCCTCAGCAGTCATCTGTGGGGGTGGGTTCAGAGACACCTTCCAAAAGCGCTCATAAACATGTTGTCACTGCTATCATTTGTCTCTTTGGATTGCTTCTATGTGTAAGGTTCTGCTTTCTATGGCATTTAGTCTATTATGTTGTAGAAGGAGTTTGAGAATACATATCTAGAGTACATAAAACAGAAGAGATGGAGGTATATTTAAATGGTGATGCATTTGAGAGAATGACTGAAGCCTTGAAAAGAAAGCTATTTAAAGGAAAGGGGACCTCAAGACTTGTGGGATGTGCTACTCAGTAGAAAAACAGAAGGGAAAAGAAACCAAGAGGTCAGATGGTGAGAAAGGGGAGCACTCCCAAAAATATTCCTTCTCTTCTCGTGGCCATTTAGAACATTCTTCAAAATAAATAATCCGGTAGAAAGAAGATTCTTCAGCTCTAACTAAGTCATTTCACAACAATTTTAATGGATATTTCAGAAATGTGCTATGTCATCAGAATGGTGGGTGTGGGTGGCTTTGAGAGACGTAACCAAGGCACCATCCGAAAACACCACACATGATTAAAGTACATTTATGAAAAACAAGTCTTTTGTTAATGTAGTTCTTTCTCTGCATGGATATGATGCATTCCACATGTGTCAACATTATAAATACAGAATTTATGAATCAATATGGACTGGGACATTTTTAATAAGGCCAAAAATGAACAATGCCAGGTTTCACAATAGCTTTGTCTGACCTAGTGAACCTTTGAATCCCTGTGTTCTGACCAACATGCAGAAATGTCTGTAAATCCTTCCTTCCTGTGGTATCAAATATGTGCTGGCAAGCCCTTCCCTCTTCATTTCCTACAAAAGCCCCAAGCAAGAACGACACTTCTGAAAGTTACAGTTGACTGAACTTAAGGGGAGAAAAAGACAGACAAGATCAGATTACTATGGTGGAGACTGAGCCTGTTTCACCTGGTACTTGGGGCTTGCAAGCTGACCTTACCCACCAACACCAGTGAGAACAGCATTAAAATTTTAACTAAGTAGAGCTGTGTATTGGGATAAAGGTCTTCTGTACTCGGGTCATGGCCAAGGCCATGGTAAAGTTATTACTGATAAGTCTTCATTAGCTGCTAGAGGCCTTCAGTAACCCCCATTTCTTTCTGCTCTATATCAACATTGATGATTAGGTTCTCTTAGAGATTGGTGCTCCAGGGATTCTTCACATGTCGAAAGGTTATAACTTAGAAGTTAAAAGGGCTTCCATTTAGTTACGCTACATTTTCTCCCCTGCAAAGGTGACTCTGACGTGTGGAGCACTCCTATGCTGTCTCATGATTGCGTTCTGCACCCTAAAATGAATTAATTTTTAGATGAATGTTAAAAGCCTGCACAAGTATGATCAACAATTAGGTGGACAACTATGCATGGTAGTGTCCCTCTGTGAAACAGATGGCACTTCCAAACTGAGTATGTGAAATGTTTAGCTGTGTGACAATTGGCAAAGGTATAGGAGAATAAGCAGCCCCAAGTCTGTGGCACTCTTCAGGGTCTTTAAGAAGAGGGCTGCAATGTTAGCAAGTCAAAATCATGAAAGAGGGGCTAACAGTATGGAGACAGAAGCAAGAAGCAAACACAGTGCCTTTATTTTCCACATTCATTGTACTTCCTGATAAATGCCCATTTATCAAAACAAGTGAGGGAAGAATCTCCATGAGACATTCCATATTGACCAAATTTTTTAAGCAGAGAGAAGAAGGAGGTGAAGGGTAAGTCTGGGGTTGAACTGAAGACACACTGCAGAGGTACTCCCTGGCTCATGGTTAGAGGGGTGTTAGGATAGAAAACAGGGACAATGTCATACAAAGGGAGGGGAAGCCCAGCCACAAGCTACTCCTGGGACTACCTGAGTTACTATATTTATAAATTTATAAATTTCAAACTTAAAGCAGAAAAGCATCCATTCAAACCTTTGAGATTTCAAGTATAAATTGTGTCTTATGAGCACTAGTCCAGAACCACCTTGGTCCTCAGTAGATGGGGTTTTTAAGGGATTGTTATGCCTGAAGCTGTCACCAAAGCAACAGAGAAGTTTGCTCAGTCCGACCATCTGTGTAGACTACAATGAAGAATACGTTAAAGAAGATGTTGGACCAAGAGTGCACAGTAAAGAAGACTTGGGGACAGTATGTCTTCCTTCAATCCATGCATGACTCACACAACCTTCCAGTAACAGATACGCAAAGGAAGACTGTTGTATCAGCAGAACTGTGATGCCAAAACCAAGCAGTGGTAGAAATTCAAAGCTGTCAACGCTCATTTATTCCCTCCTTCCTGTCAGCAAAGCTTGGTTTTCACCTCCCAAGGTATGAACTAAGCTTCCTGTCTAGCAGCTTCACCATCCTGCTAAAGAGATGAGAACAGATTTAGTCATTTGGATTTCCTGTTCCTCTCTTATGCAACCTACGACCTCACTGAGCTACTGATGATGTTCTTTCAAGAGCTCAGGCCCTCCTGGGTCAGCCACAACCCCACAATCTGGAGACAAGGATCAGAGGGGGACATTTGAAGACACAAAGATGTTTCCAGTATGGCTCTCCAGTGTTCATCATGCAGGGTAGGAACTTGAATGAGGTGGATCTTCCCTGCCTCACTGCAGAGTTCTTATTTAAAAAGAAAGGGCTCAGGTCAGTTCCTAGCTAAACACTCACCTCCCATTTAGTCTCAGTGGGCTATGTGTTTAAAGGGAGACATACCCAGAAATGAATGAACATTTCACAGAGTAAAACAAGAGCATCCTTGTCATTGTATTTGTATTTTCATTTGGACAGAATGAGCTTAGACACTTTTCGTTGTATATTTTGGATATTATTGGAATGTATTTACCTTTCTATTGTCTCATCATTTTTGGTACTTAGTAAATCCTTAAGTAGATTACAAATTTAATCTAAGGGATTTCACTTTCTATTTGTTAGGGGTTAATTTTACACAGAATTTTCACTTTTTTTCTTTAACCAGAGGAGTCTGAGATCAGGACTCCATGAGTATATTTCTCATGCTTTGGATCTCTAAGTTTTGCTGAAGTCTTCCTACAAATTCTTTTGTTGTTACATGACTCCAAGCTTTCCAGGTTCCTGAAATCCTACTTGGCACACATGTTATATTTCTCAGAATTATATGTTGATCTCTCTTTGAAACCTGCTTAGGTGTATGATGCTAAAGGTCATTGAGTTATGGGGAAGTATGGTTTCTGCTCTACCCTCACCATGCTGTCAGCATAGAAGATTGTATAGCTTCAAATGGCATGTGGATTTCCCATCAAGTAGCCAGAAATTCATCCCATATTAGAAACTGCATCTTCTAATTGGGTCAGTTCTGACCTGAGCTGATTGGAGAGAGTGAGGCTTCACATGTTGAAGTATCTGTCTGCTGGAGAGTGGTAGTTAGAACAGGAATATCTGCCTTAGGCCCATATGTTTTAATACTTGGTTTCCAGTTGGTGGAACTGCTTGGGAAGGACTGGGAGGTATCACCCTGTTGGAGGTGGTAGGTCACAGGAGGTGGTCTTTGAGCTTTCAGAAGCTCACATCATTGCAAGTTAGCTCTCTCTGCCTAGTGATTGTGTCTCAGGATTTTCTCAGCTACTGATCTAGCATCATGACAGTCTGCCTGCTGTTGTGCTTTCTACAATGATGGTCATGTGCTCTAACCCTCAGAGACTCTAAATCCCAAATAAACACTTCCTTCTAGAACTTACTTACCTTGGGCATGGTGTCTTTTCACAGCAAGAGAAAAGTGACTAAGACAAGGCTTGTCATGGCCTTGTAGATGCTAGCCACAGTCTAGGGATGTTTTAACCAGTGCTTCCATTAGATCAGGTGTCAGTCAGGGCTCTCTTGCCTTTGGGTTAATTTTTATGGGCATAAGGTTGAATTTGGGGGATAATATTACTGGGTTTTTAAGAGTTATACTACAAATACAAATAAACAAGAAAACAAACAAAAAACCCATGGCAGAAGACATGTATAGGGCAAAGGATATAAGAAATGGTATGTAGCCTCCCTTCACTCTCTGGGCATACATCATCATGCATTTAGTTCTCTGAAGGTTGTCCTTTTGGTTTATATGAAGGCTGCATTGCATAGACATAACTAATAGGGTGGGTCAGGAGACTTAGCAACAAACCTATAAACATAAAATTTCATTTCATGCCTGTTCTGTATCCACTGCTATAGTTATAAGAAGTGTTGTATTTCATGACTTTTTCTCCACCAAGGAAACTTTACATCCTCTGAGTTTGAAAACCACAGAATTCACTGAACCACATCAATACCAAAACTTACCTATGATAGCCAATCCTAATATCAGGAATATAGATGACAAGCTATCTCAGTAAGGTGAGTCCATTGTCAGACCTGACACTAAAATATGAGATGCAAAAGAGTGAACAAAAGGGAAAGAGTTCACCAAATGGGTGAATCATTGATACTGCAGGCCTGATCTCCCCTGAAGAGCTGAGTAACAGCTATAAACACACAGTGCAACTCAAGACCTGAATCACATAATGGGATAGGAGTATTAAAAGCCAAGACTACAGAGCTACTTACATATATTACAGATACTACAGACTGCCACATTGCACAGCTTAACTCAAAAGCTATAAGGATAACAAAGATGATGCTCGTTCATAAAGAAAATGACTGCTGTTGACCAGTGTGCTGGTATAAACCGGGAAAGGACTACTTTGAATCCATAGAATAAAGTAATATGTGAAGAAGTGGCAATAAGAAAAGGGTGATGGAAGTTGCAATAGGACCCCTTCTGAATACCCCTTATCTTTATCCTAATTTATCATTGCAACTCAATAAACACAGTCCTCCCACACACATCTAGCTAAGCCTCAGAGTGCATAGTCAGGAAGATAATAGTAAACTATCATTGTGATGGAAGTGAAACGTGGCAATTAGAAGACATGGTGCAACCTTGCTGAACACTGACCAGCAATTGGACAATGAGAAGCAGACAGTCTCAGCAGGTTTCCCAGAAGACAGATTTGCTTTCTGTCCCAGAAACGAACAGTCTATCTCATACAAGATTATGCTTAGAGGAGTCTTTGTGTAATAACTGTCTCTATATAGTATAGGCTGGGTAATCTCTGAGGCATCAATCTCTAGAAGTTTGGGGAATATTCAGAACAGCTAGGTTCTGATGGTGGTATTCGTATGCTAGGAACATCGTGCCAAGTTTTGACAAAGAAAACGAGAAAAGGATGACAATAAACCCCTGCCAGAGGACACTAGGCCTGAGGATCTGCCACTGCCAGTTGATGGTGTTTCATTACTTCTCTTTTATACTTAGGAAGCTGTACAGTAGCTTTCTGGCCAGTTTTCTGCTTTCTGGCCCTCCTTCTCATCCTCTGTCCTCAACTATGTCTTTGAAAATGTGAAATTATCATTTTTTAATTACTCAGTACTCTGAAAATTCTACTGCTGAAAGCTATCAAACCCTGGCGTGATGATTCCTGGTGGCTGTCTGTATCCATGTATTCTGTACCCATAATATCAGTCAACTTCAGCTAAATAATAGAATATAATAAAAAATTTACATGAGATTTCAGATTTTTTTCTAATTGTTCTTTAAACAATATAATAAAGTAACTTCATGTAACTTTTGGATTTTAGTTTTCTCAGGTATTATACATGATCTAGACATGATTTAAACTACATAGGAAGACGTGTATGAGTTTTACGCAAGCACTATGTCATTTTATATTAAGG
Source organism: Bramus lutescens (assembly GCA_001685075.1). Taxonomy (NCBI): domain Eukaryota; kingdom Metazoa; phylum Chordata; class Mammalia; order Rodentia; family Cricetidae; genus Bramus; species Bramus lutescens. The sequence continues at coordinate 53,034 of LOEQ01002103.1, read as the reverse complement.
ACATGAATGTCTGCATCATTTAGCAGTTGGAGGGGTAGAAAGATGGTGGTGGAACCAATTCCTTAACCATGTCAAGAGATGACTGTTGGTCACTTGCAGAAGCCTGATAAGGAATGTTTCTATGGTTTTCTCCTACCTCCCTTCCTGCCATTCCTATGAAGTCTGTCATAGAAACTAGAATTCTTCTCCCTTAATACTAGCCATAAAATCTGCAATAGATCATTCTCTTATTTGTCTCTGTTCAAAATAGGTCATAAGACTCCACATGTCAACTGTCTTTCCCCATCAACAGAGTGGAGTAATGGTGTTAAGAAGCCAGGGAGAATGCATACAAGCAAGCCTGCCTGGATTCCCCTGCAGCCCAGGTTCTTGCCAGTAGAGCACTTCATTTGGGCTAATTCAAAGAGCTTGATGACTGTCTATTATTTATTGAAAATAAATATAGAGCTACACATCTTCCTTGGGTTGGTGGCTCATTTCTCCTTGTCCTTTCATTTCATAATACATCCCTAGATAATTTTGTTTTGATTTTCTCTTTTCAGCTGGTCTTTCATTATAGAACTGTCATCTTGCAACGATTGAGGGAAGGAATTTTATTTTGTGTCTGCCATGACTTGCCTTTACAAGCCTTCTCTTATTAGCTGACCTCTATAATGATTACTTAGTGCTCTTTTTCTACATAATTTTTGTGCTTAAGTACCACACATGTGATAATTAATGGTGCTCTATTTTCAATCATCTTCCCTCCAGAATTATCTTACCCGACTCATTTATACGATGGTATCAGTGCAACTATGTATGACCTTCTCTATATGCTAAGACGTCTACAGACCAACCTTCTAGTGAGCATTTTAAGGCTTCTCAACTGGATCCAGACCAACCATGTCCTCATGAGATGTGTCCTTGCTCTACCACACTGAACACAGACCTGCAAATAACAACTGGAAGGTGCATTCTGGAAACACCAGGAAGTACAAGTTACAGCCTTTACCTCAGCTACAAAAAGAATCACACCTATAGGCAAGTGGCCTCCAGAGAGCTCTTACTATGTCTATCCTTTATTTTATCATATTCTTAGCACCCTCTGACACCACAATGAAACAAATACACACTGTTAAGTGCAATAAACGTCTGTCAAGAGTCCTAGACATTTTGGGTTTATTTTGCCTAGAATTCTTCATTTTCTTTTCTTTTTTTTAATCTTCTCTTTGAAACAGTCTAGAATGGAGTTTCTCAACCTTCTTAAGTTCATCATGTTGTGGTGACCCCCACACATAAATCTATTCACATTGCTACTTCATAGCTGTAATTTTGCTACTCTTATGAATTGCAATATAAATATTTGTATTTTCTGACAGTCTTAGATAACCTCTGTGAAAAAAAAATATTCAACTGCACCAAAGGGTCATGACAACAGGTTCAGAACCACTGATCTAGAGTCTTGATGCTTAACTAGGTATGGACCCAGAAACCCTAACTTGCAAGCATTGGAATCACAAACATGAGCCACAGTGCCCTGCTTATTTTCTCTTCTATAAATGAGAGTTTACATTTTTTAAATGGGAACTGTACAAATAACCTAGTGTGGATGTGAACTCGTCACCGTATATAATGGTGATTTGCAGTATAAGGGTTTCCAGTGTTTCCGAGGCTGACGGAGAAGTCCAGGGCTACACAGCAGATTCAAAGGCGGCCTGAGCTATACAGTAAGGCCTTTACATAGATAAGGAAGACAAGACATGCTTCTGCCTCTATGTCTAAACATAGCAAAGAATGAAGAAGAGGGCATGTGCTCATAACCAGATAGGTGGAAACTATTCTAAATGCTTTAAATGTGGTATTTCCACTAGCTAATCTTGATATCCTTGTGAAGCAGAGCTATCTATCCCCTTTTTATAAATGAGGCCATGAACAATTGGTTAGATAGATAACATATGGTAAGACCAAATTTACTGCCTTATTTGTCAAATCTGTCCAAATAAAAAACAGAAATATGAAATATACAAAAAATGCTAGGCAAATGTAAGCAAAGAATAGAAAATGGTTATCTTATTGTTTTCTCTTTTAAACTCTGTACCCAGTATATTCGTTACATTTCAGTACATCTGAACACAAATGTACATAAATCTATGCCAACGAGATTATAAATACAGATGCCTATTCTTGGGGAACAGCTTCATTAAAGCATGTCCAAGAAGAGACTGACCTGTGTATCTGAAGGATGCATGGCTTGAAAGGAGCTCTCGGCAGCATCCAGTGACCATTTGCCTTATATCCTTCTCTAAGGATGAAGCCCCTGACCACAATCTGCCTTTCCAAAGGGGCACCAGACTTGGATTAGAAACTGGAAATAACATTACTTCTGGGGTCAAACTGCAAAAGAAGAGCACAAAGCTGCAGAGAACAGTTCACTGCAACTAAGCAAGAATGCTCATCTTTACAACCAGCCTCAGAAGAGACTTACTTTTCAGTAGATATCAGATTCTTTTATAATTGTATTTTCAAGAACATTGATACAATACAATTATAATAGATTTTGAAAGTAGTAATGTTCACAGTGAGTCGTTACTAAAAGGAATTTTGGCATTTTAGTGCACAAACTTGTGTGCAGTTAGTACTAAATATGCTTTTATAATCACCTGCCAATAAAAGTTATGCTATCTATCAATATGATGCAATCTTGGGAATGAAAGAGTCACATTTACATTTTATTCAGTGAGGCACTGCCTTTTTGTTCATCGTTTGAGAAACTTATCAACAAACTGAAATTCCCTTTCCAAGTAATCTGAACATTTGGGTAGCCTGAAGAAACCATAGTCTACAGAGAAGACCTGGTTATGACGCAGAAGATTGTTTTTCAAACTTTAACATACGTGGAGCCACTAAAAGTTTCTTGAAGCACAGGCTGCTGGGCCCCTCCCAGAGTGTGGTTTCTCGTGGCGGTGGATACTAATGCTTTGTACTTTGTTCATAGGTGATTCTGAAGCTTCTAATTTAAGGATACCACTGAAAGTCAATGGTGTAGGACAATCATAGTCTCCTATAATTAAAGATTATATATTGTGTCTAAGAAGTACCTGTGGTGGACTAGTGCTTTAACCCTTTTTTGAGCTATCACATAAGGGTCTCATGGAACTTAAGAGTCAGTATGCTCCATTAAGACTGTCATGGCTTAGTTTTGCAAAGTTTGCAGAGGGCATCAAGAAAGGTCGGTCAGTGGTGAGGGTATTACATAGAGAGACGCTTAATTTTTACTTAAAAATATATAGTTTTATTGGATGTACAAGTTTGATATAAGTTTATACTTACTCTATAATATTAAAAAAGACTGACTTTGCAACAAAATGAAAATTTATTTATTAATTTTTAATAAAATGAACATTATATAGAGATGTCATGAAAATCCCTAAAAATCAGATAATTCACCTAGTTGGTGATGCTGTAGGGATAATAAGCAAATGAAAGAATGTATATCAGAATAGAATTAGGACCTCTACGCACACCTATATATGCATGTGTCCATATCCAGTCAGAATCTGTTAAAAATGCTAATAAAATTAATCAATTGACTGAGAAAAACGTACTGTCTTCCATTATCAGGAATATCAAAATAAAATTTAAAGGAGGTGATAATAACAACAATAAAATGAAAAACAAAAGCATAAGAAGAAAATATGCAGCCATGATACGTGAAAAGTACTTACAACCACAGTGAAAGAAAAATACCAAAAGTTATTAGTTTAAAAAATGTTACTTTCACAGGTAAAAGAAGAAAAATAAAAAATAAACAGAAAACTGGAAATAAAATGTTTGTTATATGTATAAGAAATAACTTTCAATAAGTAATGTGCAAAAGACTCATAGATAACATAAATATTATACCTACAAAACAATTCTTTAAAGTGGAGTGTCAGATAACTTGACAAAGCATTCAGCTTTATAAATTGCCAAAGAATCAAAGAATTCCAAGTTCAAACAACAGCACAATGCAAACTTTTGCCTATCAAATCAGTGCCAGGAGTTTTGCTTGTTTGTTTGGTTGGTTTTTTTGTGTGTGTGTGTGTGTGTGTGTGTGTTTGGTTTTTAAGAATAATATTCAATGGTGGCAAAAGAGTAGAAAAGGAACTTTTGGGATCCTGCTTATGTATGAATATATAACCAAAGCTCATTAATCCAGCAATTCTTCTTCAAGACATTTTCCCAAATTAAACAATTAGGATTCTACCACAAGATCTTGCCATTATGACCTCAGTGGTGCTATTTATAAGTGAGGGGTGGGGCTAAATATGCAACAAAAATTCACATAGATGCATCGCAGAGCCTTCTCAACAACTGTAAAGATGTTAGAGATAATTACTCCCTAATACCAAAACTATGAACTAATGCTAAGTAAAAATGCAATTTGTAAAATACCACATAAAGTATAATCTTGTTTCATGAATTATGTATCTGTCAATATATGTGTCTCTTGCTGAAACCTCAAAATATAAACAAATCAAATGTTATACATTGTGGATTCAGACAAAAAGTGTTTCCTAATTTATAACCATTTCAGACCACTTTACCTTGTTAATAAATGATTTCCAATCTTTGCAACTTGTGTTTACCCCCCCCCATTTTTTTCAAATTCAGGTTGAGTCTCTGTATTTGTACCAACAGCAAAGTGGTAGAAAGAAACGTTGTGGGGGAGGATTCCTAAAATATTCTAGAAAGCGATGCTGCTGACTTTGCAATCTTGAGAGTCACCTCCAGGAATCACTTGGAGATTGATTTGCCTCCACCTCTTCACACTGGGAAAACCTTGTTACTCAAAACGATACCACGCATTCTGGCAGAGTGCATGCATCGTGAGGCTCCGTGCAAAGTACAGAGAGTCCCAATCGTCAGAACTGGTAGCTGTGCTTTATCCTGTTTCTCAAAGTGCAATAACGTCCTCTTAATTCCCTAGGCTGGCACGGCTCACACAGCATCATTTATTTAAGGGTATCTACATTTTCAAACACTGTTGGGTGAACACCCGCCCCATCAATCACTCTGACAAGCTGTGTTCCTCTCCAGTTTATCTTCCTATACATTTTGTGTCATGTTCCGTTTGCAAACCTTCAAATGGGGGAAACACAAGCCTCGCTTAATCTTCACAAATATATAATGATGTTCGACTCTCATTTGCCATTTGAACTCTCCTGCCAGCTAATGAAACCTTCTATCCACCTTTTAACTGCAGGACCCCCTGTTTAAAAACATGGGGATATTTTATTCACATTGCAATTTCTGTTAAACTTGTCACCACTGAGCGTCTTTTCACTTCTTATGTGCACAGGTTTGTTTATTTTAATTTCCATTAGTGTCGTGGAAGACAGAAATGATGAATGATAAAACTGAAGCTACAGATTTCACAAATTTGAGAGTTATAAAGGTTGAGCTCAGCCTGTTATTTTATAAGCATAAACCATTGTCTCTCTGATTATCCATAAGAGCATCTCCTTTTGGCTGACACACTTGAACAAATATCTAAGAAGACAAATGTATAAAGAGAAAAACGAGGAGAAAAATAAATAATTGGGTCACAAAACATAAAATAACAGGCGCCTATCAGATACCAATCACAAGTAGAGTAGCTGACATAGCAGGGGAAGCCAAGAATCATGTTTATTTTTCCTTCTTTCATTTCTAACATACCTTGAGATAGGATCCAGTGTAAGGGAAAGGGAAGGAAGAAGATAGCATCTACAAGCTTACTCCAGGAAATGAGTAGAAGAAACATCTGAATCAAGAGTGAGAGTCTAGGAAGACGCTTATAGAAAGGACTGAGTGACGAGTCCTCCAAGGTATGGGGAGAGTGGAGCAAGTAAACACTCATGTGTGGGGGTCAGGAGTAAGTGTTCGATGGGGGTCTGTCTGGATAGGAACCTTTTGGGATTCTGGCATTCCATTTCCCTGTACTTGTGTTCTTTCTGCCCTGTGAGCTCTGAAATCAACACCAGAAGCCCTAAAATATACTTGTTCCCACCATTAAAGTCTCTATATAAGATGGTCACAACTATGCATAAGATCACTGTGACCTTTCTAAAGCTCACCAAGGAAATGATTGGCCATTTATGAACCCATTCCTGACTATTTTCCCATCCTCATTGTTTGCTATCATCCTGTATTTCCTGGTTAAACAAATAAATAAATAAAAACCAGCTCTTTTTCAGTTCTGTTCTTCACGTTTGCTCAGCCCTCCACATACCTGACCCTTGACTGCATTAGCCTGGACTATCCACCTTCATCAGCTGCCTGATAGTTGGGCTTACACCAGTCTTTCCATTTGAGCTCAACATGGCTCTTTCTGTAAGGCCTTGCTGGAGCTCACCAAGGAAGTATGGAGTTTGCTTAGTGGGTCTCTTAACAAACTGGGCACCCCTGCCACAGCATTTATACCAGTCTCTTGGTTCAGAAGCCAATTAATAAACAGAACAGTAGATACCAGAGCAGTGGCTATGTTAATTTATTCTGTGCATTCTCTGTGCTCCGTGGTAGCATCTGGTAGACATTTAGTAACTAATAGTGATACTCAGTTCTTTAAAATCTGCTTGACCTTGTTTTGAATACTTCGCTTGGCTCAGTTAAATCATTAATTTTAGATTAATTTTAGACGAGACTGTTCTTCAGGTCAGGCAAGAAGATCTCTACCATGGATGCTGCATTTTTAACAGTTAGCTCTGAATCTCCTTTGATTGTTTTCTTGCTTCTCAGATGACACTTCCTTGGTCCAGAGTGACTCCTGTCTATGTCTACTCCTAAGACCATACTCTGCATTTTCAAGTTCTCCCCCAATTCCTGAACATGAAGTCACTTTCAAGGCTTGCAAGCTATCTTCCACTCTTTCAGAGAAATCTAGCCCTGGGTGTGAGGAGTATTTAGCCTACTCTTTGTCCCTGGGCATACAGATGCGGTTTGAATATCTGGACTGCATGGTGTGCTCAGACATGGTCTAAGCAGCTCTTGATCTGTTAAACAAGTGAACATATAGAGTTGGAGTTATGCTTAAAGACTGGAGTTACATGGACCTCGGACATAGCCTCATTTCTCTTTAGGGGACCTGAACTGACAAACGTAAATTTAAACTCAGACATCAGAATGTTGACAGTATGACAGTCAAGGTCAGCGGAAGAATATAATTAGCAATTTATAGGGTAATTTGTGAGAGGAAACATTTAGATACTCAAGGCAAGAATTAAAAATAATAGAAAATTAGGTGGACAGACCAATAACAAAATGGAGTCACAAATGAAAACTCTTCGCTCCTGAGAAACCTTCTTAAACCAGTCTAACACACACGCAGGCCCACATGCATGCACACATAAAGCTCTTTTCTTTTGAATCTCCTTGAGCTCCCTGACTTCTCCTCCCCCTCTGTACATTTTTTAAATCTGACAAACAATATAAGCCACTGTGCAAATGAAGTCATTAGGGTTGCCAGGTGTTCACTTTAGAGCCATTCAGTCTGGTGTTTGAGCTTTCTGCCTGGGAAACAAATAGAGGAAAATACCAGTGATTTTTAATTAAGTTTTGGGATTACCATGTGAACATGAGCTTGTGGGAGAACACTCTCAATGGCTTCCATGTCAGCATCCTGAGCCCTGCCCATTTAGATGCTTGCCTCTCTGCAGGCCTGGCTGGCTGTCTCTAACTCAGCAAGCTGATGAGCTTGGCTCTCAGCTCCTATTGGCATCGTCCACTTACTGGTCAGGCTTCACACCACCATGCAAGATCATTTTCTCGTATTGATATCTCCCAAGCTCCTGCTGCAACTGGCAGAGTTCCCTGGCTATATTTTTAAATAACTATGGCAAAATAAATACATAAATAAATAAATAAATTCTCAAGAGCACATTTGAATGGGAGGAAACGAGCTGCTGATTAAGAGTCAGATGAGTTCAGTCGGTCTCTGGGTCTCACAGTGGCCATTGAATAGGTGGCATCTTAAAAAAAAATCACATCATTTACAAACACACCAAATTATTCTCAATCAAAATTACATATGCATTTTGATTAAATCTGGCTTCATTCAGCAACATGATGCTAGTGTAAATTAATCCAGATAACAAAATAGCTAAGAATCCTGACTATATTTTGAGAGACTAGAACACCCACCATGTATGGAATTTCCCAACTAGTGAAGCAAGGGAAGGGGGGATGGAAGGATGTTAGAAAAGAGGAAAAGATTGTCTCCTTAAAGAACTCCCTTTAATGGTTACAAGGGTAAATGGGCTTCTTTAGCCCTGCATGGTCAAGAACCTCCAAAAAGCAAATGCCATTTGGAGAAGCTTCTATTTGATGAGCACCAATTAATACATTTGAAGGACTGATTGGAAAATCTTGGTTCGCTGAGATTTTATAGTTTACAACCTTTCCATTTGCTGTTAGTAGTTTAATTGCCCCCTGCTCTTGTGAGATGTAATTCCTTATAAGACAGAGATAGAACATAGTCACATAAAACGTCATAGTAAACACTTGCATCAAAAAAGTTATCCTTAGGACTCCTAGCCCTCTTCCTTTTCCTTTGCCTTCCTTTCTTTGTTTCTTTCACTTTCTTCCTTTGTTCTTTCTCCTCTTTTTTCTTCCTTCCTACCTTCCCTCCCTCCTTCCTTCATTTATTATTTCCTTTCCTTCCTTCCTTCCCTTCCTTCCTTCCTTCCTTCCTTCCTTCTTTCCTTCATTCCCTTTTATGAAAGGCTATAACAACATAGTCCCAGCAGAACTCAGATTCCCTATTAAGCCTAGGCTAGTGTTGAACTCACCACCTTCCTACTTCAGCTTCCTCACAGTGCAGAGACCACCATATCAGCTGCTCTTCTGCATTGTGTATAAATATCCTTAGAAATAATTGTACTTAGTTTTGCATAGTAAGCAGTGGTCAGAAATGTGGCTAAATATCATTCACTACTCCACTCCACCCACCCCAGACCACAACCTGAAACTGCAAGTGCCCATAGAGAGGCCAGGAAACTCGGATCCCCAGGCATTTGTAATCGAGTATTCAGCACTTTGGAATATCAGACTTACCAAAACCTGGGGTCTAATCCTAAGTCCTGTACAAACTGGCCATGCACCTAAAATACCAGCAATCAGGAAGTAGAGGCAAGGAGGATTATAAGTTTAAGGCCTTCTTCAAATACGTAGAGTACTGAACCAGTCTGGGATACGTGAAACCCTGTCTCAAAAACAAATGGGAAGAAAGAAAGAAGCAGGAAGAAAAATAAGAAACAACAACACAGCGTTGTTGAACTATAGGCTAGTGGGAAGCACTTGCCTGAGGACAGGTAACAAGGAGGCATCTGGAAAATTGAGTTTGCTTTGTGGTGTGTGTATGTGTGTGTTTGGTTTTACATGAAGTGGCAGTAGCCTGTAAATCTACTTCGGGAAGTGATACCCCTCCAACTAAGGTCTTTGATGAGAAAACATGTTTACTTCAGAAGAGATAACTCTGATGGGGTCCTCCCTAGCCTCTCCTCTCATTGATAATATTGACAACAATGCCAATTCATTCACAGAGGGCAGCGTCGATGAACATTTTTTCTGTATTTTCAATGGGCACAGTCTATCCAGCTGACCTCATGTGAACATCCCAACCCTCATGGAAGAAAACAATCTAGTTCAGAGATGAGTTGTTTTCTATTCAAACAGCCCATGACCACAAATGGAACCCATGGGGGGCAAAATCTGTTAGCTCCTGTGTTTTCATTTATCCAGTAAAGTACTTTAAAAAGCTCTAGTACTTACAAATCAAAACACAGAACAACCAAACAGGCAACACTAGGCATGTTTCATTACAACTTGCTACTGCCCTCTGACCACAAGCCTCATGTAGGATGCTGGATTATCTGGAGCTATGCTAGAAGAAACATAAGTATCAAAAAATGGCTATAAAGCCTCATTCAGACACTAAAGGGGTAAAATAGGGAGTTACAGAGTCTGTTCATGGATGAGTCTGCATCAGTCTTGGCAATGGATAATTGGTAGTATTTCCCAGGGTCCTTAAAGGAGCCTTTTGATATGGACTCTAAAGCTGCCCACCAATTCAATAAAAGGAGGGCACATTTGCCCAACAAACACTGGTCCCAGTAGTCACAGGGGACCCATTGGAATTAAGTTTCTATTTTTTCTATTGGCTCAGTCGAGGAACCGAGTGATTTCTAGCTATCACATTGTATGTTTTGAGAAGCCCTTGTCAGAGAAACGAGATGTGAGACCCCCATCTGTCAGGCTATACCTGTGGGACACTGGTCAAAGCCTATGCACAGTGTTCTCTACACCAGTGGTCATAATGACAGTGGGACCAAGATAATTTCAACAGGGACCCAAGAGACATATCATACAGTCACTAATTTGTGCTAGCTCTCTGGACCTAATGACAGCTGGGTATAGAGCTATAAAATTGCCCATTCCTCTGCTATTTTCAACTATATTAATATCCATGTATGTATACACATGCAAACCAAACAGCTCTTACCTGTGGGTTTTCATTTCAGATTCTATAGTATGTGAACGTCACAAAGTTTTCTGGTATAGACAAAAATGAAACTACATGAAATATAAACATTTCTGTCCAGACTTTATGGCTTCTCATGTTCAGGGCAATTATCACCACACTACAGTACCAAGGAATAGAGAGATATATTATTTTTTTGAATCTGTATAAAACTTACTTTAACCATTCTATCCTAAGGTTATGTACATCCAATCAAAGGTACAATAAACACCATCAACACTTTAATTCCCACCGACAAATGTAAAGGTTACTTTTTACAATGTGGTTCTCAACATACAGTATATAAAGAAATATTTTTAACAATTTTATATGAATTCTCTTCCTGAAACAGAAGTTATTTAGAGAAAATAATCTTTCCACTATAAGTAGAATTGTCTTTTTAAATGCAAATTGTTACATTTCTATGTATGAATACTAATACATATATATCTATACATATATTTATATACATACATAGATATGCATGTATACATACATGTACATCTCTGAACATCAGTTTTTCTATTTGTTAATGAAGAGAATAATAGTTACTTCAAAGCTTTATGCACACACATGCACACACACACACCTATCTTATCAACCAAAACACTTTCATGAATATTCAAGAAAACAGCAAAATATATTTATTAAATTCTCTAAGGCAGACTAATACAGACAACTTTTAATTGTCTGAATAATAGTATTGCATTGCAAAAATATACCTTTTCATATATTCATGCCTTGGAAAGATCCAAGTCTATAACAAAAAATCTTCCTCCCACTCTCACATAAAATTAGTAAATGGTATTAAAAAAGAATGTTTTCATGAACAGTAAATCAAACCTATCTGCTGTTCCTATAGAGGAAGTAAGAACTCCCTTCTAATTCTATCCATGAGAAGGTTAGTCCTTTAGACAGTAGACAATAGAGACAGTAGTCAGCTAATGCCAGCATTTGAAACTGTTAAAACAAGTTCAAAATTCTGTTCAAGTTCTAATGACAGATAGTAATAAAGAAAACATTTTGATGTTAAGTATAATTAAAGAAATTAACTTTGTATTATTTACACAAAAGTTTGAGATCTGGAATGCTAAAAACTTGTTTTCAAAATACACACATACAAGACAGTACAGACCATCATAAAAATGTCCACACATATGTTAACAATGTTTTCAATTAGGGAGTTATTATATTTGCTAACACCACATGAAAATCTATAGACCATTTTTCAATTAGGAATATGATTAAATAAACCAAAGTAATGGCAGCTTATAGATGGTCTTTAGAGTATTAAAACACACTATTATTTGCTTACTTTTTTATTTTTTTCTTGAGGATACAAATGTCCATTTGGAGTTTGGAAGTATTTGGATGAATCTACATTCCTAGTTACAAAAGTCTCCAGTTTCTTTACAGGCCTGGACATTTACTTCCTCAGCTACCTTCCTAGCACTGTGTGTCCTACAAGCAGATAGAGGTGCCCTAAAATGAGAGTGCACACAAGGAAACTGAAGTCCACTTGAGTGGATTGTAGTAGGCTTTCTTTGGGCCAATAACCAGAACCCAAATCATGACATGGAGACTTAGTATTAGCTATAAATGCTCAACCTTAGCTTATGCCTGTCCCACTAGCTCTTATAGCTTAAATTAACCTGTTTCTCTTCATCTACACTTTGCTTCAGGGCTTTTTACCTTTTATTTTGTATGTCCTACTGTTTGGCTAGCAGCTGCCTGGCAGGCTGGCCCCAAGCATCTTCCTTTCTTTCTTCTTTCTTCTCTTCTCCATCTTCTCTGGAGCCTAGATTCTTCCTATTTAATCTCTCTTCCCACCAGTCCTACCTATCCCTCTACTGTCTAGCTATTGGCCTTTCATCTTTTTATTATACCAATCAGGTGCCGCTGGTAAAGCAACACATCTTTGCATTGTTGAACAATTGCAGCATATGCATATGTAACACATTTAAACAAACACTCCACACCAATGGAACAATTAACACCACCCAAGTTTCTGATAAAAGTCACCAGAAAAGCCAGATATAGAATTTCAACATGGCATCACAACATTAAGAAGGATGAGCCAGGAAAACCATGGCAGAGAAGCTTGTGGACTGACACATCATCACTTTTACAATGAGAAGGGCGAGGCAATGGAGTAATATTTTGTTTATACTGTAACAAGTAAAGTTTGCCTAAGGATCAGAGTGTAGAGATATCCACACTAGTTAGCCATAGAGGCCAGGTAGTGGTGGCGCATACCTTTAATTGAACACTCCGGAGACAAAAGCAGATAGATCTCTCTCTGTGAGTTCAAGGCTACCTTGGGTCAAGCAAGATTGAATCAGTCTAAAAGAGAAACAGAGCCAAGCAGTAGTGGCTCACACCTTTAATCTCAGCACTAGGGAGGTGAAGACAGGAAGTGATATGGCTGGGCAGAGAGGGGAATATAGGGTGGGAGGAGACAGGAACCCAAGATTTGGTCTGAGGATTTAATAGAGGTAGGAATTAGTGGCTGGCTGCTCTGTTTCTCTGATCTTTCAGCCCCCTAATATCTGACTCTGGGTTTTTTCTATTAAGACCAATTAGAAGATAATCTGGTAACTATGTTTACTAGTCACTAGAGAGAATCAGACTGCTCTTCTTTTTTACAACATATTACAACTGGGGCTAGTGAGATGTCTCATCAATTAAGAGCATTTCCTGCTCATACAAACAACCTGGGTTCCCAGAACCCACATGGTGGCTAACCACCAATCTTTACTCCAGATCCAGGGCCTTCAATACTTCTGACCTTGGTGGGCTCCTATGCATATGGTGCACATATATGCATCCAGGAATACATACACATATAATAAATATTTAAAAATAAGTTTGCCAATGATATACAGGAATACTCTAAAATTCTGATACGAATGCCATATTTAGAGATTAAACCTGAATGAGGCTGTCACATGAATATAAAATGTTAGCCTTGCTCCTGAACTGTGCAGATGATTGTTCTTCAAATATATTCTTCTAAATACATTTTGATAAAATAAGGTTTGCCTATCACCAATAAAAATAATATTTTGAAAATGCTCGTGGAAGAACACCAAAAATAGAAATGCCTAGAAATGGAGCTTTTCCACTGTAAGATTCTAAACGCTTCAGACTGGCTTGATATTTAATGTGCAGTTGTCTGCATGGGTAGGAACCCTGCAATTATAGGTTGATTAGCTAAAATATTTGTCTTGTTTGTGTAATACAGAGATAAAGCGAGTACATCATACAGCAAAATATATTTAATAGTGGTCTCAGAATCGCTAAGGATTCTCATGCCCAGTATAATTCTTCAATGATAAACAGAGAGGCACTGAAATATTATTGCAGTACTTTAGGCTGGATTGCATATTGCAAGTAATTCACAGAAACTTTTATGTGGGTGTACAGTAGATGACTTCTGGGAATTTATACATACAAGGATATGTAGATACACATACGTACCTTTAAATTAGCAGGATTCATTTTTGTATGGATTTCGATTATTCAGAAATTGAGCAAAAAGTGCTGAACCCTCTCCACTACTCAACTATTATTAATACTTGGCATTGCTGTGCTGCGTGTCTTACAAAGAATCAATACCCAGAGATGAGGGATAGCTCAGTTAGTAAAGTGATTAACTTATGTTCTTCTCTGGAGATGAGGAGGCAGGAGAATTTCTAGGGCTCATTGGACAACGAGACAAGCTTATTTGATGAACTCCATGGTAATCAGAGATCCTGTCTCAAAAGAAGTGGAAGATATTTCTGAGCATGACAGCTACGGCTGTCCTCTGGCTTCCACATATATGAGCATATGTATGTACACATATGCAGCCTCACACACAAGCACAAACATGCATGCACATTTTTAGAAAGTCAATATTGATATATTATTACTAATAAATTCCACAGTTAACTTTAAGTTTTTTAATTATACAGTTTATTTAATACATTAAGGGTACATAGAGGGACAACACAATATAGAATCATTCACTGCCCTGCAAATGCTTCTTCCATTACTTCATCCTTCTTGTCTTCCTTATCTTTATTCTGTGTCTATTAGTTTTCCTGGTCTGGATTGACATTTAGTTAGAACTGTACAGTATATACATTTTTAGACTGACTTTTTCACTTTGCAACATGGTACGTGTTTTATTTTTTTACTTCAGTATTATTTAAAACAAGAAGTCAATATGATTATACAAATGAGATCATATCGCTTAAGACCAGGGCTTCGAATTGTAGTAATTGGACTGATCTTAACTAAACTTTGCTGATATACTGTTTCCAAACTTTCTCAAGCAGGGTGTCCAACCTTCTTTGCCTAGGATGCATTCTAGATGAAAATATGTAAAGGTCTGTTAGAAATTAAGACATTCTAAAGAGACTTACTTTTTTGCTCTCAATCTAACTATCAGACTATCGAAACAACAACAGGACCAAAAGAAATGGGATTTCCCTCAAAGAACCTCAGACTTGGAGAAGGAAAAGGTGACAGGCAGAGTGGGAACTTATCTCCCAGGACAAGATTTCACAATTTCAACACAGTATCAGTCTACCTTACAGGATGAGATTGAAGCCCAGAGAAGGATATGCCAGTGGTAGATGGGTGGGACTTTGATCAGTGCATAGCTGATCATATTCTTGCTCTGTCTAACTTTTAATTTCACTTCAGGACCCTGAAGACAGACTGGATCTTCCTATTCTATTCCCAGTATGGCCACATTAAATACATCTCTGTTTTTGTTTTGTTTTGTTTTTCTGCTTTTTGCTTTTCATTTGGCTCTTTTGATTGACATACTAATGGTGGGTACCCAGACCTGTCTTGGAGCACAGATTGTGACCCCTGGTTTGATAACAAGTTTTATCTTCTCTCTCCAAAAATGTCCTTTCAGGTGACAATCTGGAAATTTGAGAAAAGACAACAGAGGATTAATTCCAGACATCCTGTGAAATGTTAGTATTGAAATGAGCCACATATGCAACACTGGACAAACTAGTCAGCAGATAAATCCAGACTGCACTCTGCTTCTAAATGACACTAGAACTAAGGCCTTTCAGTGGTAGCAATTCACAGTCACTTTGATGATGGCCACACGAACTTCAAATGACAGTAAAACACAACGGTAATTGCTCAGAAGTAAGTCCATCCTTCTTATTAGTAGAATGGGCTCTCTTTTTTATTTTCTACTGTTACTATATCTGACTTTCATTAGTAATATTTTTTCCAAAACATATTTATTTTCAGTATCTCATGAATAAATACACAGTATCTTCCACTTTCCATGCTAAGTCATAAAACTTAAAACCTTTATTTTCTGGATCCTTTCATAAATTATTTATCTACCTTGTTCTGTCATAATCCAATGATCTTAATTTTTTATTCATCCTCAGCTCTTTATTATTTCTTTTCTTTTCCCATACCCTTGCTTTAGAACACAAATTTGCTCTATAAGCCACGCTATGAGTTAGGAATTAAAAGACAGAAAGGTCTGGGGATGTCTATTAAAGGGAATTCCTAAAGGAAAACCACATTTATTCAAGAAAGACTGTAGGTAGAGACCATAAGTGGAGCCACTATATTGATGTAATGTCACTATTTTCATCATTTTTCTCATACCTTCTATAATACCACATATGCATCAAGGAAATATTCAATAAGAAAATTTTCATTAATGCTAAGGAAATAAACTGCCTTGTTCTCAAGAAACAAGCTTATAACCTCTGATTCTTGCATACATAACAACTTCATCTTGGATGTTTTTTCAAAAACATCCATATCTTGGACAAGACAGAGAATTTAATATACTCAGAGATGAATGATGAAAGGGCTGAGTTGGCATCTGTTTCTGCCAAATGGAACATGGTTCCAAAGAGCTACTGTTTTCTATGGCTTGTGCTTAAAGCTCTTTATGTCTCTTTTATGTTTTTGGCTCTCTCCAGCCCAACACAGGCCTTTTCAAGGGCACTCAAAACACATCTGCATGCCCAAAAAGACATCTTGCTGCTAATATGTGTTTTCTTAGAAGCATTTTGTGTGACTTATACTTCTTACCATAAAAGTTACCAATAAAACAGAAGGGCTCACTTGCTCCATGAATATCAGTCTCTGGGTCATTACATGAAGACATGTAAAACTGAACAACTACAGTAGGTCCCCTTAGCCATAGTCCAACCAGATTTCCTGTGTGAAGGAATAAATTCAATGTTAAATGCACAGAGATTTATAATTAGTGTGTATGACATGTGACTTGGCAAGGAACTTACACTCATATGCTTCTGATTCGGGAAGAAATTATATGAGATTGGCTTTACCCAGAAAACAATAACATCTAAGATAAAAGGACAATAAGACTAAACAAGCAAAGGTGGGCAGGAAACAACTGGAGTTCTGTTTTATCCCATTACTCTTAGTGCAGTGCTCAGCATTAGGAATATTAGCAGTAAAAATGTGCAAACTGAAAAAAAATACAATTAAAAAATTCAACTATGTAAGCTTCTCATATATTTATAAAGTAATATGACTCTTAGATAATAAATTTGTAATTTAAATTTTTGGCTGTGGTTTCTCAGTAAATGTCAAATTTTGAATGAAACAAAAATTACTTGGAAAAAAGCAACTGGTAATAAAAAGTTTAAACACTAAATATGAAAATTTGCCTAATTAAATAATCATACAATAATCAAATAAGTTGATAGCATTAGCATTTCTGAAATTACTATGAACTAAAATTACACTAACACTTTGTGTGACATCTTTGAGTCTTGGACTTAAAAACTAGTAGAAGCTGTTTTTCCATTTTGAAAGTAAAGAACTCAAGACTAGGGTGACAGACCATACTGAATACTGCGTTTGTGTATCATAGAGTCATCAGCAACATAGACCACATAAACTCTAGTTTATGAAATAAAGTCTTATGACAATCAGGTCTGAGATTACACTACTAGATAGCTTCAACCTGTATTTATTGCAAATTTTGCATGAAGTGACCTTTAAAATAAGTCTGGAATTCAAGAATAGTGTGTGTCTTTATGTGTGTGTGTTTAAGTATATATTTTTTCACACACAATTATCTAACTGAAGAACCATCTGTTTGGAATTTAATTATTGTTTTGATGAGACAGCAAGAGGAGACACACGAAAACCACTGTCTTACTAAAGGGGACGGGACCACTGCCATGAGCGTAAGGATATCCTTAGAGCCCAATATTAACTCTGGCCTCGGTGATCACTTACTCCGACTTCAAGTTATTAAAAGCATCTACACATAACATGCACATGTTTGTTTTTAATCATTGCGTTTAATACATTTCACATGAGAAATATGTAGGCAAATATTTTATGGCCTACGGAAAATCTTGAGAGCTGACAAATCCTGGTGTGTGGCAATTTCCTTCTCATCTTTATAAAAAGCAGAAAAAGACAGCATTTTAATTTCCTGAAAATTCTCACCAAGCTGCACATTTGAAATGGAATGGGAAATGCCACTTGTGGTTGGATTTTAATTTTAAGCTTGGTAAGATTGATGCTATTATGAAGGTAACTACAAAGGACTCTTTTCAAAAGACACCTTGCATCAGAGAGCCAGGGGAGAGAGAGGCAAAATACAAGATGGTCAGTGGAACATCATGCATCAGTAGAAAATATTTGATGTTCAG
This sequence comes from Bramus lutescens, assembly GCA_001685075.1. NCBI lineage: Eukaryota > Metazoa > Chordata > Mammalia > Rodentia > Cricetidae > Bramus > Bramus lutescens. The sequence goes on along the minus strand of LOEQ01002103.1, from coordinate 34,842 downwards.
AGGAAAACTGCGACATTCAGATTATGGCTGCTTAACATCCAGGCTCCTCACCAATCTGGTGGATCGCTAAACTAAATATTGTATGGGTGTGATAAAGGCTTTCAGTTGCCCTTGGAATCTCAGGTAGTTTCCAGAGGGATGTGATTATACGAATTATCCAATCATGTCTGGCTTTAGTTTACATTTATCCCTCTTCTTCGAGCTCTCACACTGCACTCCAAACACCCAGTTTCACCTACAGGAAGAAATAAAATCTACCCATCTTGACATCGTGATCATATAGACTGAGCCTTGGGACAGCAATTAAGACCTTTTCAGGAGCTTCATTAGGGGAGTTTTGGGGTTGCATCAACAGAAGGGAAGCAATAAACAGAGAGGCACACTGTAGCCTCAAGGGAGTCACTGAATCTAGTAGGTGATTGAAGGTGCTTTCATCTATAGATGCTCTGAGTAGTGTTAAAGAAATCAAGCCATCATGTTCCTACTTCAGACTGGATGTCGGCTAGCAGATCAGTCAGATGGCATGACCTTGGGCAAGATGTTTCTCTTTGACAGAGTTTATCACCAAATAGAGCAGCTGACAGAGAGTGCCATCTACCAGCCTGGGAGATCATCAGATTTTCCATTAAAGGGATCTGAGTTACTTCTTACAATATCGACCACACCTAGCCAGCAAGGATATGTTGGCCATAAGTATTCTTTTTTCCTTACCTCTAATTATCTCTCTTTTTAAATTATACCTAAAATAAGAACAATTGTTCCCATTTATCAAAAACTGGGTCTATATGAACTAGGTGTCAAGCTCAGAATGACTGTGTGTGCATGTGATGTGCAGTGTTTGGGTTTCAATATCCACCACTGTGAAAGAAAGGGGGGCCAAGGACAGAGGGAAGAAGGGAAGGAAGGATGAAGAGAGGAAAGGATGGAGAAGGGGGGAAGTCGGAGCTACCTTGCTGGGTAGGTCTGTACAATGAGTCTCAAGTGCTCTGGTTGATTTAAGTCATTGCTATCCGTGACAGTTGCCAAGAGGCATTGTATGATTTCCAATGGTTTCAATGGCCAGGCCCAGGCAATATAAAGAAAATAGGAATCTACTCTTACAATGGTGAATATATATTCTGCAGCCCCAAATCGACCCGTGCCAAATAGTTATTACCAAAAACACTTTTTCTCTTTTGTCTTTGCTCAAAAAGCCCTCCCCCCTTCGGAATGTTGTCTGGGTACCCCCTTTCCTGGCACAGGGCACACACACATACAAGCCATTTCTCCTCAGACTCTGCTCAGACTTAAGGGTGTACGCAGCCCACCAGGGGGGTCATGGCCAAGGTGCACAGAAAACCCATCCGAGAGCCGCATTCAAACTGCAATTGTGATGCTGAGGCTGGGACAGCTGAGCGCCCCACAGCTCTGAAGCGGAACAATGACTGGCTGTCAGCAGCTGTGCAGACAACTGGAGACAGGGAAGTGGGGCAAAGGGGAGCTGAGGCAAGGCAGGTGGTGGCTTTTATCTCCTCCACGCCTGGCAGACCCCATTACCTACAGACTGGCTCAATATGACAGAGCTAACTCTGCCTTCCTATTCAGAAGGGAGAAGAAAAATCAGCCGGACAAAAAGACTTCAACACAGAGTGTAACAAACTGTTTTATTCCTTCCTACCAGCTCCTGGAGCTCTTAGAACCACTGGGCTGTTGACATAGGGGCTCTGTGGTTTGCTCCCACAACCTATTGTTTTCATTCTTGGACCTCCAAATTATGTCAGAGGTGGGGTTTTTTTCCCTAAAAATTGAATTGGGTGAGCTCTTTAGTGTGGTTTGGGGCCTAAATGTGCATTTAATCAGTCATTAAATTGAAAGAAATAGCCACAGTGTAGACAGTTCTTCAGCTCAGAGAAGGGAAGAAGTCTGGCTGATTTGAGACACACGACATCAGTACACTTACATGTCCGTTACCATTGCTAATGCCAAATTTTCACTGTTGGTGATATTTAGTCAGAGATGGTATTTTCCTCTGTTTCAGTCCCACTAGTCAAGTAAGAATTTGTGATGAACTATTTTGAAAGAGAATTATGTCATGTAGATATGAGAGTTCATATGATAGGCATGTAAGTAAAAGGCATTGCGTACTGGCGTACATAAAGGAAGGAACCGACAGCGTGGTACCCAGGGAAAAGTATGCTATAGGTTTCTTTCTATCTCTCCTTGCTGCCACTAGCTTATACATTTAATGCTATCAGTGTCCTTTGGGTTATAATACAGAGCCAACAATACATAGGGCTCCAAGCGTCTTCACTCACAACCAGAAGGAAGGGTCACATCTAGAAAGGCCAGAATAGGCCTTGATAAAACACATGACCATAGTGAGACAAACACTATGTCCGACATATGGAAAATCCTGGTTAGCTTAACCACATTATTATGACTTCTTTGGAAGCTTGGGATGAGCAGTTAACACCATCCTCAAAACAGAGGCTGCAATGAAATCATGCAGATGCTAGCCAGAAGGAAGACTCATCTACAAAAGACTAAGTTACAGGAATGCTCAGGGCAAGAAATATTAAAATGCAAACGGCCTGCCTTCTCCAGCGTACTGCCAGATACACACTTTCTGGGTGTTATGGCTAGACCCCAGATGTGGTAAAAAGGCAGAAAAGACTGGGACTTACAAAGAACACTGCATGATTCCTACCACAAGTCTTAGAGTTCTAAGTATCATATTTGGACTTCAAAAAAGGCAATATTTGTTAGCAATATAGTAAGTTAGTATGATCAACAGTACTAATTAAAAAGGCACACATGACATTTAGAAGAAGACTACTCTGAATTCCTACCAATCTCCTCTCTCTCTCTCTCTCTCTCTCTCTCTTCCTCTCTTCCTCCACCACAGAGAATCCCTTACAAGACATCACTGAATGGCACAACAACTGACCCCAAATGACACGCTTTCTCAGATCAGAAACTGGTGTCAGCTCGAAGGCGGCAGAAGAGTCAGCAGGTCTAGGGACAAGCTCCACACACTGCTTTGTCAATCCTCATGAGAGGATACAGGTGAAAGGGCCTGACTTAGACATTAATCCATTTTGGACACATCTGTTGCACAAGGAACCACCTGTCACTCATAGCAAACACAGTGTTGCTTCTGTCTGGATTTGGATTTGGTGCTTGTCGTCCTCAGCGTGCTATGAGGATGCCTCTTGAAAATAAAGGGATTGAAGGCACTTCCTCTCTGAGAGAAACACATCCACGGCTGACTATTTCAACCCATCATGTTGTGAGGGATGTCCTGTTCTAAGAGCTGACACAAGGAAGCATTGCCGGGTGCCCCACCAGATCCACCGACACCCACTCCCGAAAAGCAACACTGCCTCTTAATATACTGGTTGAGCTAGTATTGTTAGTTTTACACTGTTCTCTGTGTTGTTAAGTTGAAAATACTAACAAGAAAAAATAGAGTGGTATATTAATTAATGAATATATCATGGTACAGTACAGATATAGTTTTTAAGAAGTATTATTAAAATCAGTAATAAAGTATGCAATTTAGTATGTGTATGGCCCTGGGTTCAACCCCTAAAGACAAAGGCAAAAGATGCATAAACGAAATAAATTGTCTATTTTCTAATCTTATATAGACACAAGCAAACCTGATGATCACTGTAGAAGTTACTTTTATCTGGGACATTTACTGATAATCACAAAATGAAATGGCCTGTACTTCTCTGCAGTGGTTTGAGGAGCTCTTACGAGGGGTGTAGTATTCTTGGGACTGTAGTTCATTTATGGAGCAAAGAATACTATAAAAATATTTCAGTGTCTCCTTCCACTGTGGGTCTCTGCCTCAGTGGAAGAGGTAAAGGAGGTTTACCACATGCTTTAAGGAAGGTCTTCAGCATGAGACTTTCACTTTCAGCTACCCAGGTTCTCTAAAATGAGGTTTCACTTTAAGGAGAAAAGATACTTACCGTTAAAGACAAAAACACCAACTTGAGTCTCACAAGGAATTCAGAGCTCTCACTTGATTTCTTTTCTCTCTTCTTCTGATTTTTGTTCTTGTCATCTAACATCATGGCACACCCTCAACAGCATGGCCGATTTTTGTAGGGGAATAGCTCTTTTAAAGTTTATAAAGATTCGATCTCTCCAGTCTTAGAATGAAAGCACTGAATGAGCTGCTTCCCATAAATATTATGTTACAACAAAGGGAACATCTTAGCTAGACGTTCTGTAACTACAGAACTAATAAAAGCACTTGTCTTCAGAAGAAAATAAAGTCTGACGTTTGGAGGTGCATTTTCAAACACAGTCTAGGTCTGAAAGGTAATATTTTGTTCAGTGTAAGAAAAATGGGAGGCAAAAGATAGATTTCCCCTGACCCCAAGAGTGGAAAAATCTCATGGAAAAAAATTAAAGTGGAAAAAATTTTCTGTAGTTTGTCTTCAATTCCCAAAGCTTCCTATCAGAAGAGAAGGGGGAATGTGGCTTGATTATAATAAAAGCCCAATAGGAAAATTTAATCTCAGGCTGTAACTTTGCAGAAGGATAAAACGTGCTCTCTCTATAAATCCTGGGTAATAATGACTAATTCCTACAAACCAGAATTCTCTCATCTGAGTCCAGAAAGGAAGGTGTGAGGAGACACACACCTGGGGTGATGATGGCTCTTCTTCCTGTCTCCTCAATAGTGTAGAAGCTGAGCAGTGGGGCCAAAAGGTACCTGAGGAATTTTTACAGCCCCCGCAGCAACCGTTACAGGGTTTTATAACTCTTATATAAAATCGTGATGATGGTTTCCACCAAGAACCCTCTATGTTTTGGGAGATTGTTTTGGGGAAAGGAGCACATTTTTTAACCTGTTTTGGAAAAGTATCCATCACCTAAGATCTTACTGAGTTAATCTATCCTCAGTGACCAGGATCAAGGCCAGTAATGAATAGACCAAGATCGATGCTTTTTCAAGCTTTTTCCTGAGCAAGAGATACCCTATTCTGCTTGGCTGCAAACTAGCATCTGTAGTAAACACCCAGCTGGACCAGGTACAGAACACCTAGCCTTACAAGCTACCCCACTCCCGTGAGTGGAAACAACCAATTACAGTTAACCTTACAAGCTATCCCACTCCCGTGAGTGGAAACAACCAATTACAGTTAACCTTACAAGCTATCCCACTCCTGTGAGTGGAGTTAACTGCTATGTGTTCTGGTCCATTAGGCTTGTACTCTTCACATTTCCAACTTGCCATCTACCAAACAGAAACACAGCAAGTTGGCCATGGTGCTATCTACTTGTAATCCCAGCACTTGAAATGCTAAGGCGGAGGCCTGGCTGCACTACACAATGAAATGTGTGTCCTGACCCTGAGGCCCAATCCCCACCAAGAAAAAAAAAAAAAAACTNCTCCCGTGAGTGGAAACAACCAATTACAGTTAACCTTACAAGCTATCCCACTCCCGTGAGTGGAAACAACCAATTACAGTTAACCTTACAAGCTATCCCACTCCTGTGAGTGGAGTTAACTGCTATGTGTTCTGGTCCATTAGGCTTGTACTCTTCACATTTCCAACTTGCCATCTACCAAACAGAAACACAGCAAGTTGGCCATGGTGCTATCTACTTGTAATCCCAGCACTTGAAATGCTAAGGCGGAGGCCTGGCTGCACTACACAATGAAATGTGTGTCCTGACCCTGAGGCCCAATCCCCACCAAGAAAAAAAAAAAAAAACTGCATCCAATCCTGATGCATAAGGTAAGGTATATAAACTTAGAAATTAAAAAATGAGGTATGATAAGCTACATTATTAGGTGATAATGAGCAGGATTTGAAGATGTGGGGAATGTAATTTATAAGTAAAACATATGTTAGTATGTACAAGATCCTGGATTCAATTCCATATCAAACCACCTGCATTTAAGTCCCCTTAACTAAGTAAGCTACATGCCCAACATTGATGTCTATTCTTCTTCCTGTCTAAGAGAAGTAGGCCCTGTCTTCAGCAACAAATAAACTTTAGGATTTAAGTTATTTCTGCTAACAAAACAGCTAACTGCATGCATATCCATCTTTCTCCCTGGAATTAATGTTTGCCAAGAACACAGAGTAGTTAGGGGAGCCAAGATGGAGAATTAGAAGAAAGTAGCATTTTTTAACTTCCTGGCAGCTTAAAGTAGAAACAGCCAGAAAGCAGCTCCTCAGAGGGACGGATGACTAAGAAGACTCAGGATTAGACAGAAACATGGAGAATACTGCAACCGGAGTAGAGAAATGGATATCAGCAATGAGTCTGCATTGAGAAAGCAGAGGAAAGAGTGGTAGACAAGAGCGAGTGGCTTCATGGAGAAAAACTGACAGAGAAAGAGATGCAGACGAAAGGAGAAATCACATAGGCTGATGTAGGAGTTGCATAGACAAGCACTCTCCATTTCTTAGCAGAATGGCACTCTATCCTGAGAAGCTTGACCTTAGCTGACAGCTTAAGAAAGCAATTCTCCCACATTTTTCTTTTATTTAGAATTCATACCAAACATTGCCCCATTATCCCAGCTAGCACTGACTCTGTAATCTACAGTGGCTCCAGCGGAGTGCTGCTAAAGCAAACTATTTGGGTAACAGTTTCTAAATGAGTGTCACTGTCCTTTTAAAACTGGAAACTTTGTGACCAGCATAGAGTGTCAGCAAACAGTTAGGGTATGTGTGATTACAATCATATGATGGTGCTAGAAGTCAGAAACCCATAATCCTTAGTGGCAGAAAGAATGAAACCTCCCATGGCCCCTTCTACCCACTTTGGTTTGCTGGTGTGTCTTCAGTGCAGGTCGACAGGACACCTAGCATCTACTGGCATACTGAAGTTTAGTGTTAGTCCTGACTTGTACTTCAACAAGGTAATGTAACTGGATAAAACCCCAGGTAAGCAAAACTTGGCTTCATTCTACTTTGTATTAGGGAGCACAGAAACAAAGCCATTCCAACCATCTCTGGTCACAAATGTCTTCCACTGACCAACCAGCAGGCAAAGAAAAAAAAACTGAAAAAGCTGACTATTCCCCAATTTTTTCTCTCTCACAGGGCGCAGACTCAAGAAGACACTGAAGGAAATGCAGATTGGCAGAAGAAATGAATATCCACTCTTTCCTGTAAAGCACCCCAGAGGAAATCAGGGGAAGATTAGTGGGAGGATTGGCCAGAAGAGTGGATTAGAGAAAGGATAACTTTAAGGATGTTTGAAATATCATGGCTACTAAGTGAGTACAGAAGAATATAATAAAAAAGTATTAAATACAGAAAACAACTAGAGAATTGGGAAAAAATTCATTAGAAGCATAACCAAACAAGAATTAGGAATCAAACATAGGGCAAATTATCTCATATACCTCATTTATAATTATCAGTGTAAATGGTCTTAATTGTCCAAATAATCCACATAGAATGGGTGGTTAAGTCAGAAACAAAATACCAACTCTTTGCTGCCTGCAAGAAACTCACTTCATCAACAAACATGCCCAGAACAAAAGTGATAGGACAAAAATGATATTCAGATTGAACAGGAATTGCTATTATGATTATTAAGCAAAGATAAATTTAAGCCAAATTTTTAAGAAGACAAAGAACAACATTATTAGAGCAGTAACATATCAAGAAAACATAATGATAATAGATTCATATGCACAAAACACTGTTACACCCAAATTCAAGAAACAAGTGCTACCAAACATAAACAGATACTACAATAATATTAGGTGGCTTCAACACCCACTCTCAATGATAGGAATTAACTAAGCTTCTGAAACTGTAAAAGAGCCCCCAATTAAATGTTTACTTTATTTTAAAAATACTAGTATTGGTCACAGTGTCTTTTCACAACAATAAAACCCTAACAAAGAAGGTAAATGACTCATGATGAAAATAAATCAATGAAGATAGAAATTGATGGTGACATAAGGCAGAAGGAGTTCCTATTCTGATGGATCAGCAGAATTAACATTATGAAAATAGTAATATTAACTAAAAATAATATAGTGTCAGTATAAATTCTATCAAAATTCCAATGACATTCCATCACAGAACTAGGGGGGGAAATCCTAAAATTCAATGGAGACAAATAGGGCTCCTGAGAGCTTAAAGCATTTGGAAGTAAAAAGCACAACAGTTGAGTATTACAAAACCAGATTTCAAATTATGCTAAGTCACAGTAATAATAAAGAACAGCATTGTCACAAAATAATAAACAAACAAACAAATGGATAAAATTCCACTGGAAAAGAAGAGAGACAGAAAAAAATCCATACATTATAGCATAGGATTTTAAGAAAAGTACAAAACACATACATTAGAGAAAAGATAGCTTCTGAGAGTGTTGAGAAATCAATTTCTAAGTGTTGAAGAACAAAACTGGAGTCCTATCTCTCACTTGTACAAAAATAAACTCAAAATGGATGAAAAAAAAATAAAATAAAAAAACCAACTTTACTCCAAGACCTGAAGCTTAGAAACTACTAGAGGAAAATACAGGGGAAAATCTTAAAATATGAGCAAGATCACAACTTTCTGAATAGGACACTCAAGTGGCTTAGGAAATAATACTATCAAGTTAAAAAGATTCAGCTTAGCAAAGGACACATAAGAGGAAAGAGACAACTGGAAGAAAATATATACCTGTTATCTATCTATATGAAAAGGGGCTGACATCTAGAACACACAGAGAATTAAAACAATTAAATACTAAACGAAAAAATAATGTAATCAATAAATGAACATAAGAATAAGAAAGATACTTTGCAAAATAAAAAACACAATTATCCAATAAATACATGGAAAAAATCCAGGATATTTTACAATGAGAAAAATGCAAAAAGAACTATATTGAAAATCTACCTCACCTCAATCTATCATTAACAAAATTAAAAGTAACCAATTCTAACAATGGTGTGAGGAAAAAGGAATCCTTGGATACCAGTGGTATTTATGTCATTTTTTTTAGTCTATCTACTGTGGGAATTAAAATAAATGTTTATGAACAAACTAAAAATAGAACTGTCATATGATTCAGCTATACCACTCCTGGTTGTATAACTGAATGAATGTTTGCATACAATATAGATGCTTGCACACCATGTTTATTGTGGCCCTAATAGCAATGACCAAATTATGGAACTAAACTAGGTTCCAATAAATGCATGGATTGATAGGTAAATAAAGAATAATATCAATAGAATATTACTCAACTATAAAAAATGAAATCATGTCATTTGCAAGAAAATGGAAGAAATCAGGTTTCTGCTAAACAATATAAGCCACCCACAGAAATTCAAGTGTTGTATATTTTGATTTATCATAAACAAACAAGAAAAGAGAAATGGAGGATGAAGAGAGCTTGCTAAGAACTTGAAAATGGGATGGAGAGAGAAGGAATAAAAGGCAGGAAGAAGTGGGCGAATATTATCAAAGTATATTGTATGCATGTATCAATGTGTCACAGTGAGATTTATTGTTTTGGATATTAATATAATCTGGCAGAAGATTTTTTTTTAAAAGGTGTGATTGGGTTGGGCCATCCTGTTTTCTTCTCCCGCCCAACTTCCCCATTCAGAACAAGGTATTGCACATAGTCTGTGCTTGCTGGATACCGATGTAAATGCTTTACCTGCAACATTCCATGTTACAAAAGGAATATTGAAATTCTAACCCCTAGTACCTCAGAATGCGACCTTATTTAGAGACAAAGTTTTTGCCTATATGGTAAAGGTATATTTAACAGTGGGTTTTAATCCAATACAACTAAGCTCAAACAGAAACACACCTACACAGAACACTAGAGGAGCCAGAGGATGGAGTGACTCATCTCCAAGCAAAGAACACCAAAGCCTTCCAGAAAACTACTAGATCTTAGAGGCCAGGAAGAGTCCTCCAACAGCACTGCCAGTCTGGCCTCCAAAACTGTGAAACGATCAATTGCTATTGCCTTAAGACACATAACTCATGGTAGTCTAACAGCTACAACAAACTACCACTTATACCTAACATTTCCTTCCTTTAAAAAAGTGAAGATTAAATAATGAAACACCAACAGCCACAATACTGTCTCTCTCTCTTTATATATATATATGTATATGTGTATCATACTATCTAATACCTAGACCTTGTTCATGCCATTCATCAGTAGTGGTGCTTGCTTTTCTCTGTTCTTCTGAATAAAAAGCTCAGTGAGAAAAGACAATTTTTGTTTTTCCATTTTGTTTTGTTTTTCTGCTACCACTCACTGCTAATTTGCGTGGACACACCTCAGGGTCTATCACATACCAGATAAATAAATGCCTGTGGGGCTGATTCAAATAATATTCTATAAGATTCTCTACGGGGATCATGATGCACCGTGAAAGGACCCTATGGGATACCAAGGAAACAGTGTAGAGGGAAAGCTTCTCTCTAGAATGAGCTTACAGTGTGTCTGCACTATCAAACAGGTGCACACTCCTTTATCTTGACACATAGTCCTAGTTTTCTCCTCCTCATACCCACACACAGACACAAATGCATGCACACAATAGACAACAAGATTTTAAAAAATTAAGTAGAGAACAGAATGATGGAGGACATACAGATTTTATAAGCAGAGGTTTGAAATGATGACTACCAACAATTTAATTAACATATCCAGCATGCCTGGTAATTACCTACTTCGTGTAGAGAATCCATAAATTTTCTCAGAACATTTCAAGTGTATAAACATTCTGATGAGCTACAGTCAGCATTTGAAATACTAGATCTCCAGAACTCGCGCTATCACTGCATCTTACTAACGTTTTCCCCATTTTATCTACCCTTTCCCCACAAGCCCCTGGTCTACCCCCTCATTCTCTGTTTCTCTGAGTGACTTGTTTACATTCACAGTCCTTCTATACGTGCTTTATTTCACTTAGCCTGATGTCCTTCAGGTTTATTCAAATTGCTGCAAATGGAGATTTGCTTTTCAAGGCTGAGTAACATTGCATTGTAATATCTACCAAATTATGTCCATACTTTTAAAGTTCATGCTCCAAATACAAGAGGCTCTCAATTATGCAACTATTGTGTTTACAGAAATGAAGAATTTAGAAAAGAGATGACGTGTGAACTTTTTTCATTACACATGCTTGTGTAATTATATGATTTCAGATCATATAGACTAATCAAAGCATAAGGGGCAAAATCGAGCTCTTGAAGTAAAAATAACATTCAGGAAAGGTCAGTTTTATGCAATTATCAATCCAAACACTAAAGCTTAAACTTGTTGAACATGGAGCCAGGCAGCTTGGGAATAGCTCCGAAAGAATTAGGGTTCGGCGAGGCAAAGCAAACATTCAGATGCAGCCTCTGAATTAGGACAGCTCTAGGGTCTGAGAACTACAAGACGAAGGGCCCATGACTAAGTTCTGGCCAAAGCTAGAAAAACACCCAAGGTTTTAGGGAATAGAGAAATTAAATGTCCACTACTGCTTTAAAGCAATGGGCCCTGTGAACCTGACTTTCATGCAGGTATCAAAGTTTACTCCTTAAAAGTTAAAATGTGTGGCATGTACTGAAGTTGTCCAAGGAGACATCTTGATTAAGAAGAACATACCATTCCTTGCCTGGGTGAGATAAGCTGCCGTTTACTGTTCTCGCAATCGTGAACTCCCACGTGAACAAGTCTGTACACAAGACACACTGGGACGTTCCCATGAAACAAACAGATGCCTTGGGCCTTGGCAGGTGAATTTAATCATTACCATATTATTATGATGATGAAAGATGTGTTTAAAATTGTGTTCTTTAAAGCCAGCCACAGTTATAGGAAATTCCAGTCCTTTCTCTTCTGTCAGTAACACCTGCCGTGAAATAACCAAGGTGTTTATTTTTGGCAGCAGCCATTTCAACAAACGTTTTTATGTTTGAAGGTGGTGGTTTTACTTAACAAAACAGCCGAGAGGTCTTTGGAGCTCTCATCTCATTAGTGCTACCAATGCTTCCTTACATCATTCACGCACCTAGATGGTTATCACCAATGAATACACTGTTCTTCCACCTAGAGAGGCCAATAACATCAGAGGACTAATTCTCAGCTTCCTCTTTATTCCCCACATTGTAACTCGGCAGAAGGCTGCCTGAAGGGAAGTTTTGAAGATATACAGAAATCAAATGGTTATTTTAGAATGTCTTTATGTTTCACAAAATTCAAGTGCTGAGACCTTTAGTGCTTACTTTGGTGAATAAATTACAGAGAACTCTGAACAGTGGGAATATTAATTCACGCAGTATTCTCGGAGCATGTACGTTCTATTTTTATGACAACCAAAGCATTCCAGAACTTCAGACAGTTTGTTCATTTAAGTGACTTATTTGTAGCTTCACCATAATTTACAGGTAGGAAAAAAAAAAAGAAGAAGAAGTGGCTGGTGCTACAATTTATTCTGTAGCAAAAGTAAAACGGTCTTTAGTGGCAAAAGAAATCAAGCAAAGTGTGGATGAGTATATGTATGTGCAGACATCTAGATGAAAGCAAGCTCTTTTAAAAGAAATAATCATATTTGGTGTTGTGTTTTAAAATTCTGCATACTTAAAAAATAGGAAGGAAGTGTTATGTAATAAGAGCACTTCAGTCACCCTCACACTTATGACAGTTCTTTTAGAAGTCACTGAGGTATACTTTCACGGCAAGATTCTGCATCATATGACTTGCTTAAAGTAAAGCTGCGACAAGATCACTGGGACATATTTAATGGTATAAAAGAGGACTAATAATTTTCCAACATTTTCTGTAGTCTTAAGAACATCACAAATCCCAAAATTCTATCACATTCAATTATTAGATTCTAACGTTTTGACAAACAGTAAATATACTGACTCTTTCTTTTCTCTCAGATTCTGTGGGGCTTGACTATGGAACTTGTAGTGTTCATCATTGTAACCCTAGATGCTTATCCAGGGCAGGAGTCCCAGAGCAGAGAGTTAGATGATTCTCATCTTATACATGAGCAAATTTATGAATGCTTGCAGGATCATCTGTTGATTTGTGCTCCTTTATTTAACTGTGTATTGTATTTTTTACAGTGACATTGCATGGTACAGTTTTGCAAGACTGTGCTAATAACTGTTACAAACATAGTGTTTACCCCATGGTGTTACAACAGTGTGCATTGTTGTGTTTGTGAGTATACATGTGTGCACATGTGCATGTATATGGGCTTGCTTCCTAATCGGATTGGGGTTTAAATAAAATAATTAATGCTTTTTTGAAGATAGATAAAGAACTATTTCAGGTTTCTCTTTTAAGGTAATCTATAAATAGTGGGACCATATTCCTGCCCATTTCCAATCAGCTGATGTAACACAGTGGAATAGGAGGGCCTTCTGTCTATGTGTTACTTTCATTGGTCAAATAAAGAAACTGCCTTGGCCTTTTGATAGGACAGCAGCTTAGATAGGGGGAGTAGACAGAACAGAATGCTGGGAGAAAGAAGGCAGGGACAGAGAGCCGCCCACCATGAAGCTGCCAGGACAGACATGCTGAATCTTTCCCGGTAAGCCACGAGCTCGTGGTGACATACAGTTTATTAGAAATGGGTTGAATCAAGATGTGAGAGTTAGCCATTAGGAGGCTAGATATAAAGGGCCAGGCAGTGTTTACATGAATACAAGTTTCTGTGTAATTATTTTGGGTAAAGCTGGCTGGGAGCTGGGTGGTGGGAAGCAACCCACCACTCCTTTTACAACAGCACAGCTCTTGCTTGCTTGAGAGAGTTCAAGCCTAAGTTGTCTCCTGCTGTCCTTATAGTGGCCAAGCATGGGCACTGTCTACCATGACATTCCCTAACACCATCATCAGATCACTTTGATCATCTAGGGTCATTCTTCAGTTTCCAAGAACACCTGCATCTGTACCTACGTTAAACCAAGATCTTATGTGTTAAATGTATTTTGTGTTTGTGTGTATCTGTAAGTATGTATATGCCACATAGGACTGCAGAACTGGGCAACAGATTCCCCTGGAGCTGGAGTTATAGGCAGACGAGAGCCAACACTCACAATATGAAAACCGCCAGCAAGGAGCATGTTCCCCACACTGTCATTACTCTTCAAAATCAAAATCCCGTTAGAAAACGCTTGGTTCCAAACTGATTTAGTCAAACAGAAACGAAGCATACTGCATTGAACCACAAACCAATGGCAACGTAGTGATGGACGCTCACTTATTTTGAAAAGCAAATGCGAAACACCTGTGGTTTGGTCCTGGTATTTGACTATCTGGCACTGAACATTATAGAGGAAAGCTGGACAAATAATATCTCTTAGCAAAAACTAAATAAAAACATGGCAGATGAGTTCTTGAGCATTTTCCTTCTATCCCTCAGGCAGTGGCTTTCCAAAGGCAAGAGAGCAGTGCAGGCCTGCACAGCCAGTCCCTAGTTATTGACTGCTAAGAGGACTACCCTTGGAAAAGGCTCTTTTATAGGTGATCTGGTTTCGGTTATTTCCTCCCCTTCCCTTCCTATTTCTTAACCAAATGGCCATGTCCACACCAATAGCTATTGTACAAGAAGTGTTTATGACATTCCCGTTGTGTCGCAACCACTTTCTTTTAACTGTAGAAACTCTTTAGCTGATGTCATTCTAACCTTCTCTGTCCATATCCCACCGATTATTCTTTAGCCCTTAGGTACAAATAGCTTTATGACCGAAAGTGTATACCAGCCATTGTGTGTGTTGTCACTGGGCAGCCTTCACTACAGTGAAATTCCTCCAAGGAGGGGGAATGCATGACATGGTAAAATGAATTAAGATTGTTTGAAAATGTGAAAGATCATAATTAATAATATACATACAAATTATAAATTGCTTTATTTGGTTTAACACAGAAATAAAAGCACTCTATGATTAATGTAAGTCACTGAAACATTTGCTCAGTCCCATACGTTATACATTTTAGTGACCTTACATGCTTAGAATGGTTGTTCTGAAGACATAGAACTTCATTTCAGGATTTATACTTTGTCAGTTAAATATGTATTCACTTATTTGCCATGGAAAAGAAAAAAGTATGAAGGCATTAAAACTAAGGAAAAACAGCTTTATATATTCTTTCATGACCCCTATGACTTTCTGTCTTCATTTTATCCCTCCTTATCACTACAATATTATCTTCTCTTGGTCTTCATTCTAAGTTTTATGATGCACCCACATATACAGCTGCCTACATACACATGCACACATGCACACACACACACATACACACACTAATACACATATACACTGTAGGCTAATATGTGCTTATGGAGGAGAACATATAGCATTTTTCTTTATGACTTTTAGTAACCTCACTTAACATAATACTTTTCAAGTCCATTCATTTTCCTTTCATTTTATGATCTCATCTTTCTTGTTAAATAATATTCTGTATTTTTATGTATCACATTTTTGTTATACATTCACCCACTGATGGACACCTAGTTTGCTTCCGTTTCCTTGGTATCACAACTAGAGTGCGATAAACACTGAGCTTTGAATAGCTCTGTGGTAGACGGCCAAAGCAGTCCTAAAATATTTTTTAAGAATTCTTTTTTGAACAATATTTGAGATTGAACTTTTGCACATTAGCAGGTGCCATGCCACAAAACTACTTCTCAACCCTATCTCTCCCGTAAATAGTGAACTGTCACACAGAAAATTTTACATTTTCTATCTTGGCTTCAGAAATTTTATTCAGGTGTAATGGACATATAACAGAGTGAGCCAACTTCTGTCTTGTGCACTTGCATGTGATAAACCCTTCCAAATGGCCACATCCCAAATGGAGTTATGGAAGGCCAGAAATTCAGAAACCCGTGAGTGCTGAGCTATAACACAACAGATCCCGCTATTTAGTAGTTTGGATCTATCAAATTGGGGCATTACAGTCTTGCCTGTGCATTGCCTTTGCATTTAGGATCACAGGCTACTCCTCTCTCTCTCTCTCTCTCTCTCTCTCTCTCTCTCTCTCAGACACACACACACAAACACACACACACACACACACAGGGCTTCTGATAATTCTATTGTTCTGCATCTAAAATCAGCTGGCAGAACTTCTCTGTCTTCACAACAGTTTCTTTTTTGATCTTCATTATGTTATATAATATTTTTCTTTTATCTAATCTATTAATTTAACAATTTCTTAATATTTGACTTAACTCCACTGACAAAGAATACATAGAAATTTCAAATATTACAGGATTATGAGTGTAATCTTTGAAATTTAATGAGTTTTACATATTTATTTTAGAGTTAACCATTTTAGTTAAGTATTCATTATTTATCTAAATTCTCAGCTAATGACATTGTTTTAAAATATTTCAATTCTTCTTATAACAATCTTTCCTCATTTCTAGCTATACATTTTATTTGTAAATTAAACCTATAGAATCAATAAAACATAAATAAAAATAGTAGGTGTTTCATATTTTATTTTGCAGTTTTCACCCATTTATCAAATGTCTTTTCTATATAAAGTTGGATATAGAGCCCATATAATTTAAAAATAAATCATAAAAATTATGTTACAGCTTTTATTTTAATGATATTGTTTCTAATTATTATTACTATTAAAATTAATTATACCTGAGTTATAATAAAATAGTATTTAGATTATCAATTATATTTGCTACTTAGAAAGACTATAATAGAAGAGTGTACAAGTATTAAATCAATAGCATTGTTGCATCATGTTCTATTATGCGAAGGGCCTTGGATGGATCAATGACAGACACTCACGCGTTGCATTTTCTCTGTTCTTTGTCTGTTGTATACTTCTCTATTCTGTGTTTGGAGAAGACAACCTCAATGTCCCTTTCTGCAAGTACTTTCTCCATCAGCTGTCCTGGTAAGTGAGTGCACTGAAAGGCCTTCACAGAACAAGTTTTACAAAGAGATCAAGAATATATTCTCTCTGCTAGCACACCTTTTTCTCCATAACAACAGTTCTAGATGGTGATTATGCCCCTTTTCAAAGACATGGCTCCTAATCAGCCTCTTCATCACAGAAGGTCTTTGAAGACATCCATCTCTTGTTTCACTCATTTTATTCATTTTGTTGAGTGTCAGCTGTGTTGAGAAAGCATGCTAAATGCTGTGCAGCTAAGTGCTAAGGAAGAAGAACACCACTGGCAAAGTACGCAAACATGGCTATACAGCATATATAGTTACACTTATAGGTAAGTGAATGTGTATACATAAACACAACGTGGGATTATCCTCTGTATGCAATGAATATGTTTTATTACCATTGGTTAATAAAGAAGCCCTGTAGTCGGGCAGAATATAGCCAGGTTGGAAGAGATATAGAGAGACATTAGGCAGAGTCAAAGAGATGCCATGTAGCTGCTGAAGGAGAAAGACACCAGCTGCCATCCAGGACCTTTTCGGTGGGCTGCAACCTCATGGTAATACATAGATTAATAGAAATGGGTTAATTTAAGATGTATGAGTTAGTTAATAAGAAGCCTAAGCTAATAGGCCAAGCACTGTTGTAATTAATATAGTTTCTGTGTGATTCATTGACAGGCAGCTAGGAAACGAACAAGCAGTCTATGCTTACAAAATGGCATGCTGTGTGCCAACTACATCCACATAAAACCCCAGAAGGCTTGGGAAGGAGGTCTGGATACAAAATAACAGAGTTTAGTTCAGTCTCTTGGTAGCTGCATTTTTTTTTCCAGGATGGGCTCTGTTTGCTGGCAGTGAGCAGGAGCACTGTGGCTACTTTAAAAGAAGTCTTCCTGACTCATCATTGGCAGCAAAGACTGCACAGCTTCTTTAGGGGAGGGCTCCGTGTTTCATGCTGGCACAAAAGCCTTTGGCTCTTTCGGGAGGTCCAGCAAAGGAGCATTTGAATGGGTTTTGTGAGCAGAGTGCTACAGGTTGATTGATGGTGAAGTGGACCTGCTGTATCTCTGGAGCTGGGGTGGAGAGCAAGGCTCATAGAGCTAGGGTAAACATACCTCCATCATGTTGGACTAGGCAGAGACGAAAGGCAAAGCAGCCTTAGTTCTAGCTATGCCCATATCACAATTTTTTTTTTAAAAAAAAAGCAGTCTTGGTCAGAAAATGATTACAGAACAGATAAGTAATAAAGATAGATTCGGGTGAAAAAGAACTCTGAATGGGTCACAGAGTATGTTTAAAAAAATATATGCAGACTTGGGAGCGAAAAGAAAAAAGAATATAGACTGTTATAAAATAAATATATGGTTAAAAAAATAAAACAAAGTCTTTAAAGAGACAGAATACAGACAGCCATAGATTAAAGGAGTAAAGAAAAATAGACCACATAAAGATAGAAAATATACAGAGTCTGGACTATGTATATTATTGTGTTTTCTTTAATATTTTTTGACTGTGAATGAGTTAAGTACAGAGAGCTATTTCATTATACAGGCTGCTAAGCTAAACCAACCTATATATTATAAAGGTATCTTGACTTCAAAATTTGAGTCTAAGGATATGTTGTTTTAGAAGAGAGATTCTGTTTTTGTTTCCACAGAGGATAGAAAGCTGTGGATTCCTTACCACCTAATATGTCTCAATCAAACAAGATGCCCTGAATCAGTGGTCCAGATGGGATAACATCCATGACAGCCTCCGAACTGCTAGCTGAGATGGACCTACCACATATGATGTCCCATAAAAGATCTGATTAACAGCACCCCCAATCAGCATAAAGTAGCCTAGAGAACAATGCCCAAATTCCCAAAATGGTTATTTATAAATGTTTGTTTACATTTATATGGAAATATAATATAGAGATAAATAAATTGCATTGGTATGGATTTTTGTCTATTGATAATATTTAAGGTTGATTTTGTTACACTGTGTATATGTATTTCTGTTCTTGTTTAAGGTATTGTGTTTATGTAGCTCATTTTAAAATGCAATGTATTATTAAGAAATACAGACTAATAGATAGTAATCTGCAATAGTCAAATCATAGTCATGTTAGTTAGGTTTTCTAGTTATACAGAGATATATTTCAGTTAGATAATCTTCAATACTTCAAAAACTTATAGGACATACCATTAAAAATGTTTCAAGAACTTAGATTTTCTTGACAGTGAGACAAGTCTGATTCTGGCAGCCCCAATCTATTTCAAGAGGATGATAGGCATCGAAGAGGTTCCTTATGGAGTCTGTTAACCATTTGGGCAAGAAACTGCTCTTGCCTGGACTGCTTAATGGTATGCTATATGAATTGGACATGGAGCACCCACAGAAAAGTGACTGTTAAACTTTCCAAAAGATGGGATGATCCTTTAGGGTTTCTGCTTCACAGCGGAAACTGACAGACACTCTACAGGACACATAAGAAAATAATTGATGAACTTTGCCAGGACAAGGATACTATAGGCCTGTAGGCTGAAGATGGATGCTCCAACATTACATAAGAGCTTTGGGTGACTGTCTAGGCAGTGAGGAGTCTCTGTCAATTCTAGAGTTTTGGAAGTTGCTTACAGTGCACTTCCTGTTTACTTAGGTAATATTATATCCTTCTGGGGTCTTTGAAGAGTTGAAGACAAATAATTAAAATTTTCCTTAGTTATGATCAAAGAAATTAAATATGAAGCTTTAGAGTCACAAAGATATAATATATGATAGAGTCAAATTTGTCAAATGTAAATGGACTAAATATTGTACCTATAATTCTTGCTTGATAACTGCTTTGTATATGTAATTTTACTATGTTAAAGTTAAAATCTTCCTTTTTATTTAGACNTTACTTAGGTAATATTATATCCTTCTGGGGTCTTTGAAGAGTTGAAGACAAATAATTAAAATTTTCCTTAGTTATGATCAAAGAAATTAAATATGAAGCTTTAGAGTCACAAAGATATAATATATGATAGAGTCAAATTTGTCAAATGTAAATGGACTAAATATTGTACCTATAATTCTTGCTTGATAACTGCTTTGTATATGTAATTTTACTATGTTAAAGTTAAAATCTTCCTTTTTATTTAGACAGAAAAGGGGAGTTGATATGGGAATCCCCTCTGTATGCTATGAATATGTTTTATTACCATTATTTAATAAAGAAATCTCTTAGGCCTATAGTAGGGCAGAATATAACCAGAGTGGAGGAGATACATAGAAAGAGTAGGCAGAATCAGAGAGATGCCATGCAGCTACCAAAGGAGAAGGATGCCAAGATCTTACTGGTAGGCTACAACATCATGGTGATACATAGATTAATAGAAATTGGTTAATTTAAGATATAAGAGTTAATGAATAAGAAGCCTGAGCTAATAGGCCAAACAGTGTTGTAATTAATATAGTTCCTGTGTAATCATTCACTGCTGGACACTCTACCTTCTTAAATATGCTGTCTTGATTGTCTTTTTCCTTTACCTGTCAGTTACCAACAAGAACTTTGGATTGTCTGCAGACAAGGGCACTTAGTTATCATTCCAAGGTAACCTGAATTGCTTCATACTTTTTATTTTGTAAACAGCACAACTTCATTTTCTATTATCTGGGAAACATGACAGTAATCTTTAAAGTTGAGTAAAAATAAAAACACTAAGGAACTTTTAATTTATGATTTCATTACCTCCAATGAGATAGATGACAAAATATTTTGTGAGGTGTGAGTTTTTATGATGAATATCACATATTGTGAAGACACAGTTAGCTAAGAAGATTGCATTTATTGCACAGAGAACATATTTTCTCACTGTTGGGTGTCACTGGTTACAATCTAAAACTTACCCTTAAAGTTTATCCCAGGGATACATGTCTATAAAATTTGAGGGCAGTTAACCTCAGTATGGCAGCAAAGTCAACTCCCTCATGAAATTTTTGTTTCAAAAAGTTACCACAGCAGATAACATCTGGTTGCATGCAATCTGATTTCATCTGAAATCCCAAAGTAAGCAGTTCACCAACAGCAAGAGGCAGTTACACATTCCACTGGCTTAAGATAATTGGAACCAGCTTCTTAAAAATTGCCTTCAATTACTGGACTCCAGGAAAAGAGCAGAAAGCTTCTGGCAAAGTACCAGAAAAGGGAAGGAAAAAAGAAAAGATGAACAGAGAGAGGGAGAGAAGACAAAGTGTATTTTCCAGAATACAGCAGAAGATCATTAAATATTCTCCTGTATTTTTGTAACAGCGTGGTTATTGTTGGGCCCACCTAGAGGTATCTCTAGTAAGAAGACAGGATTAAAGCCTTAGAGAGCTACTGTCACATACTTTTATCTCATATTCTTGCTTTCACATAGTAGTATCTCCAAAATATCACAGGCAGAAAAGTTTTATTTTGAGTTTTCCAAAAATTTCCTAGTAAAGAACTACAGTCTTTTCAGTTCCTAATACTGTTCTTATTTCCTATAACTTGAAAGCATGAATTTGAAGTATTATTCATAAATCCTTGTTCTATGCACACACCTTAGCTACATTTTAGTTTTGATTTTAGAACTAGACATAGTTCTAATTTTTTAAAGGTTTCTGGTTTAGGGGAAAAACTTTATTATACATACTTATAGAAGGGCTGCTAAGTCACCTTAACTCTAAAAAAACATTTCTACAATAACTAATCTCTGGAGATAGTGAGACAAGACCATTTGCCTAAATCCCCTTCATCTTTAAAGACTGTATCACATTACATTGGATTAATTATGTATGGCAAAAATTAACTAAGTCAACCCTGGAATCTACCAATTGTATTCTCATATCATCAGTGATAATGAAGTATTGGTGGTAATTTGAACCATCTGCAAAAATACATCAAAGCAATAAAATTTGGGGGTTAGGGTTAGACCATCAAGGCTACTCACTTTTATTTGTAAGGTAAGAATACTATTCATGTTAAGTAGCTTCTAAATAGATGCAATACAACAACTATATTCTACATATAAGACACCACTGTTTACAATGTGTCCAATTCTGATGTACTATGTCCATCTTGAAATAAAAAAAAGGTCATATAGGAAATTTTAGATTTTATATTTCACATCAGCAAAGTGATCTTAAAGCCATTTAACCAGAATGATAGGAGTTGTTTTCTCAACCACATAGCTTCTAGTACGTACTGAACCTTTAAAAAGAAACGACTTTTATATTTAACACAGCATTCCTCACACCTTGTAATTGTGTGTACAAATGTGTTAATTACTTCCTCTGTCTTCCCTACCTGTACCCAATCTGCCATTGCAGAATGCATGAATTTTTTTCACAAGGTAAATGCTCCATCAATACAAGTGACATTTAATGGAAGCCCAATAAAACGAGTTTGGTTAGATGCACGTATATATTCACAAATGGACACATTTATAACCATTTTGATCATAATAACCCAATTTTTTAAGTTCTTGATATTTCTTTATATTTGAAGCATTGACTAAGATGGTCAAATCAGAACACTGAATGCAGTTCCAGACTTTGGTAGAACAAATGGATTCTGGTCTACTGACAACTAAATTATGTCTCTTTAGTCTCCATTCTTACACTTCTTAGGTGTGTTTTTATCTTCTTATAAAGGAGTTAGCTCCACTTTGAATGAGAATTTGATGTACAATATCTATCAAACTCCTATTAAAAGAAGACAATAATTTAATAATACCTTGATAATCTAAACTCTCCATGGAAAACCCAGCAAAAATCATTCATAAAATATATATTTAATATTTACTTGAGCTAATGAAAATGGGAAGTTGTCAAGAATTAGGATATGTCACCCTTAAATAATATTATCATGTCATCCATTCAAAAGATCACATGACTTCTGAGAAGAGGGAGAGGAAAGGATATATGAGCCAGAAGACAGAGAAGAATCAGTCTGTGAGCATGGTAAAAACATGGCCACCAAGAACTCTCATGCTATGGAAGACTGCACTGTGTCTGCATAAGAATATTTATTTCAGCATTCAGGCATGGATGGAGGAGCTCAGAAACCCTAGCCTGCACTTCAAAACTATTTATATTCA
The DNA here is from genome assembly GCA_001685075.1 of Bramus lutescens. NCBI lineage: Eukaryota > Metazoa > Chordata > Mammalia > Rodentia > Cricetidae > Bramus > Bramus lutescens. Next base: position 11,882 of record LOEQ01002103.1, on the reverse strand, counting down.
GTATTATACCCACCAACAACCCCACAGTCTCCATTGGAAAGATCCAATCTAATGCTCAACAGATGAACACAGCTAAACTAAATGGGTCACAAAACCAAAACAGCTATCATGATTCTGAGAAAGACAATGGTAGGAATAACAGAGGTAGTGATGTGGGTGGGCAGGAGAAAAACTTGTGTAATGGTGATCAAAATAAATTAATACATTTTACATTACATGTAAAAGTAATCAAAATACATTATATACATGGATGAATTTTTGACTAAAATTAATTTTTAAAAAAGAATAGTATTAATTTAATTCCATCCAGTTCAACCAAGCTATTTTTCTCTGAATAAACTCAATACTTTTTGACTTATCTTTGAACAAAAATATAAATAAAAGACAAAAAAATGTGTCTAGAAAATATATTCATTCACCTTTGCTCTGTTTATAGCATAGTGACAATATTTTCTCCTTTATAAACAGATATTAGAATGCCTGAAATATACTCAACAGTATCTTTTCTGGTCAATGCTGTTTTGAAAATATTTCAGACCTTATAACTTATTCCTTAAAAACTCTAAGAGAGTGATAAGAAAAAAAATAATGCACTGCACAATTAAAGAAATACCTGATTGTTCAGAACAATCTTGTTGAAAAGAACAGTCTAATAAAAACTAATATGAACCAATTTAAAACTTGCATCAGTAAATTGGGTATTGGTGGCACAACACTTTTAATCTCAACACTTAGGAGGCAGAAACCAGCAAGCAAATATCTCTGGTTCAAGACCTACAGAGTAAGACCCAGGGCATCCAGGGCTACACAAAGAAACCCATGTGCAAGCAAAAGCATTTCAAAGTAGGTAGCTAAGATGGTCCAGCCTCACAGCCTACTCAAGCCAGAACTTCATATAAGCAAAAAATAAACAAATAAATAAATAAATAAATAAATAAATAAGACACGGCTAGCTCTCCTAGGACTTGACTATTATCCCAATTTTCTCAGGGTTCTCTAAAGATTCCATCACTGCCTGGCAGCAGGAAGTAATTTTAAGAACATGATACATTCCCAAGAGGTGGGGTGGGTGGTTTCTGGTTATACAGAAGGTTGTGGATGTTTGTCACTGTTTAGGGGGCTTGGTAGGAAGTTGTTATTGGTGATGGCCAGGGAAGAAACTAAACAAAGGAGGTTAGATGAAGGGATTTGGGATTTTATTCATTCATTCAGGAATTTTTCTTTCATCTATTCTTCTTTCTCTCCTATCTAGTAAAAAAAATAGGGGGATATAGAAATAATAGAATGAAATGATAAATTAAAAAATCTACCTTTAAACTAAAAAGTAACTACTAGACTCAAATATTTTACATAAGTATTAATTCTTGGATATTTATACAAATTTAAGGTTATTTTCTTATAACATACTGTATATATGCTTCTACTTTGTTTAAAGTATTGCACTTATGCAGTTCATTAAAAATGTATTGTAAAGTTATAGTCCTTAAAGTTATTATTACAAACTGTTTAGGATGATTAATAAGTGCAGGTTAATAGTTAGTCATCATGACAATCAAACTTAAAGTCAGATTAGGTATGTTTTCAAGGTTAAACAAAGATATATTTTAGATAGACAGGTGAGCTTCAAACATTTCAGAGATTTACATTACAGTGAGAAATGTCTGCTCCTGACAGCACTAATATATTTCAGAGATGATCATCAAAGAACCTACATATGGAGTTTGCTTTAAATTGGACAAAGTTAATCACTGGGAAAGAAACTGCCTTTGCCTTAACTGGTGACAGTATATTATCCATATAAGACAAGCAGGAAATAAAGGAAATCAACTGCTGAACTTTGCCAACACAAGGTAGGTCAGTTCTTCAAAATTCCTGCTTTAGAGAAAAATCTGTCAAATATTCTAGGTATGTAGGTGAAAGAGGATGGACCTTGACTGACTGTCCAAGCTGTCAGCTGTCTCCGTCTCTGTCATCTCTGTAGTTTTAGAAGTTGTTTGTTCTGCACTTGCTGTTTTCTCAGGTAATAGTTTATCCTTCTCAGATCTCTGATTCAGGGGTTGAAGACTAGATGGGTATAGCTTACCATTTTCTTTGTTACTAAATTCAGAAAAGGAACTCATAAAAGAGATGTAAAATTTATATAGATTGAGTGACATAAAAGCTTAAGTTATTTATCTAAGAAAATGTTTTCAGTTATAAAAAGATATTTTAGGTTGGTAATATGAGTTATGATAGAAAGTAACTTAGTTACAAAATTTTGGACTCACCAAGATAGGATAGATAATAGAATACTTTCTCATAATTTGTCAAATACAAATGGACTGGACATTGTGAATGGAATTCTTACCTGATAGTTGTTCTGATTGTGTATAGTTTTAGCGCATTAGATTAAAACCTTTCCTTTTTATTCAGACAAAAAGGGTAAATATTACAGGATATTTGATCAAACTGTATGAAGATATGTCTGTTTTACCTCATCTGCCCAGGGTACCTACTTATTGGTTTAATAAAGAGCTAAACAGCCAATAGCTAGGCTGGAGAGAATAGGCAAGACTTCCAGGCAGAGACAGGAACTCTGGGAAAGAATATCAGAGGCAGAGACTCACCAATGAGACATAAAGGAAGTCAGATGTACACTATGAAGGAAAGTTAACAAGCCACATGGCAGAATGCAGATTAATATAAACAAGTTAAATTAAGTTTTAAGAGCTGGTTGGGAACAAGCCTAAGCTGAGGTCAAACTTTCAAAATCAACAAAAAGTCTCCATGTCATTATTTGGAAGATGGAGGTCCAAAGAAAGAGTGACATAAAACTGTATCTCAAAACAAAACAGAAAGAAAGAAACACAAAGAATTTCATCAACAACACTGGTAATAGTAGCCACATGATTTGAATACTAAACTAGTCACTGAGGACTAATGGGTTCTTTTAATTCTCAGAGGAGCCCTAAGAATCAGGTTTTATCATTCCTCTCTACAAATAAGAAGGCTGCAGCAAGAGATAAAACAAATTGCTGTGGACCATTTGTTAGACTTGTGGCTCAATAGTATTTTGCTTTAGACAACTAGAAATAATGCTGAGGGTTAAAATGAGGTGAGACTGTAAAAGAATATGGCATTAAATTTATTTTTATGGTTTTTAAACAGGCCATAGGACATTTCCATTTCAGGAGAAATGAGGAAATCATTTCAGGAGAGCATATATTTACACATGAGCTTCAGACAGTCACCGTTTCTGTACAAGTGTGTTGACAACTTCGTTAGGCATATATCCCTTACACAGCCAGACCTAAAAGGCTTGCAGGCATCTAAACATGACCTTAGGGCCAAGTCCTACTTCATAGATATTACCACAGAACATTTCTCTCTTTGAAAAGGATTTGGTTCCTGGGGAATCCTAAAGTTAAAAAGAAGGGATGAGGTGAGAGCCGACCGCTGAAAGATCTGTCAGAGGTGGCCTTGCTAGGGTGAGTCTCATCCATATCTCACTCCTCATATGGCAGCAGCCCAAATTAATTTAGATGCTTTAAGGCTGTGTTCTGTGATTTGGATCTTCTTTTAAAGAGATTTTCCTGCTTTTGATCAACTCTTAGAGTCTCTTTGTGCACACCTGAGGTGGATAATCACGTGGGAACCGTTCTTTTGTCTTGTTTACCTATTCTTTAGCCTCTTCAGCTACAGTGACCTAAGAGTTCAGGCACTTAGGAGGCATCTAGGCTGTCTGAGATGAATGTTGTGGGAAGATAAAGCCTATAATTAAGAGGTTGCCTAACAATGGAGCTGCAGGAACTAAAGGTCATTCCCTCACAAAGGTGTGTAAAGGTAGGTAAGCTTGCTCTGGTGAGCTTCACTGCCCTCCACACATCCCCACAGGAGATTATTCATTAACTTTAATAAGGGTCCTAAAGAGATGCCTAAGGGGAAAAGGAAACTCGTTTGAAAGTAGTATTGCAGGAATTTCCTCATTTCTGCTGAAATCAAGACCAAAGTTTTCTGCTTAACCTTTATTTAAACAAGCATCACAGAGAGCCCAGCCATTCAGACTGGGCCAGGTGCCATGTCTTCAGTGGCCCAAGAATACCTTAAAACAGCTGTTTCTATGCCAATTATGAGGTCTGTCTCCTATGAGGACAATTTCCTCAAGATATAATCCAAAGGTTATCAAATGTCAGACTACGAACAGAGGCCACAGAGTATGGCCACTCCCAAATACCTTACTACAATTTGCAGATGCTGAATACTTGGAATGTCTTAGATTAGAGAAGAGGTTCTCAACCAGCGGGTCTTGGCTCCTTTGGGAGTCCCATATCATAGATCCTGCCCATCAGATATTTACATTACAATTCATAGCAGTTTCAAAATTACAGTTATGAAGAAACAATGAAATAATTTTATGGTTGGGGGATCATCACAACACAGAACTGAATTCGAAGGTCGAAGCAATAGGAGGCTGAGAACTACTGGATTAGAGAGACCCATAATCATTTATCACTCTAAAAATAAAATTAGGTACAGCTAAGATTTCAAACTACGCTCGTTAAGTCACCAAAAGCTCCTCCATCAGCTGGAAGACTTGCTAATCCATCTTGCCAATGGCTTAGACGTGAAAAGTTTCCTTGGGAAGGTGAGTCTTTATAAGCAACCCCGAGAGGCTGTTCTCCGTGGATGAGACCCAAAAGGCTTGTCAAGTGAATGCACAGCTTCCTCTACACACCTTCCAGCTGGAATCCAAAAGGGGTGGTGGACACGGCAGATGCAGGATCACTTCACTAGAAATAATAAATGCTAGTCAAAGTGAGCTTCCTTCCTCCACACAGCAGTAGTGAAAACATCTCCAGGAAATTCAAAAGGGCTTCCCGGTGAAGAATGTAGCTGGAGGCAACATCCAGGACTGGTGTTTGCTTTGGCACCTGGAGGTGACAATGTGACTAAGTTGGCTAAGTCCAGGGCTCAGTGTGCAGTGCATTTAAGCAAAGGATCTTAAGTTAGCCATTGCTGCTGGTGGAGTTTGAAATGGCAATTTTGTGGCTTCCTAGGACATTCCTCCGAATACCAAAATACCTTTCATTCACTGTATCCTTTATAAGAATGTGTTGATTCAAGACTTAAGAAAGGTAAATTAGGGCATACTGCTGTCTCATTCGAAAGCGGTAAGCTAACTCCCAGAGTCAATGAAAGCAGCTAATAGTCATGAACTGCTGGTTGATTTTTCATTCTTACCTGGTTTTGACACAGAAACACTCTGATTACACCAGGAAGTCTGAAAGGAGGAGTGAACAAGGGCAGGTGGGAACAAACACAAAAATGAGGTTTCTCTGCTCTGATTCTTCTCCTTGGAGTAGATAGTTTCAGCTCTATCATCAAAAACAATTCTTAAAAGCCTTCTCTTCCAGAAAGTTAGTTCTTCATTTATTCTTGGCTTGCAGCTATTTTTTAAATTCCATAATACCCTTCCACTTTTCTATAGTTTTCAGTTTTTTAAACACATATCTGACCCATGCTAGGGACTTACTATTATCTATTATATGTTACCTGACAACTTGCCCACCCCTGCCCATCTAGCAGAATCTTTAATCTACACGCAATGTCAATGGCTCTTTTTCTCATCGAAAAAGTAGCAGCTGGTTATAAGTCAGAGAGAGACAGACAAAGAGAGAGAGAGAGAGAGACAGAGAGAGAGACAGAGAGAGACATATAGGGAGAGAGAGAGACAGAGAGAAGAAAATGAAAGAGTTTCTTGCAGGCCAAAGGAAATTAAGCACATCTATATCATTCTGAATGTTCTTAGCTTTGCCCAGAAATCAAAAGGAAGTAGAATCCAAATATTAATGACAAACCATCATGATGTTGATGCAGAGTTTATTACTCTTACATACAAAATAATAATTATTAAATGAAAACAAAGCAACTCTACAAAGCTACTTTCTTTTACCATCAACTGTCAATGCCAGCTCAAGCACTCAATTCTAAAGGTCCACTGTACACTGTCCTTCAGTCTCCATTATTATAGCCCACAGGAAATGAACTAACTTTCCAGGCCGCTGTAAAGTTCAGTGGAAATGATGTTTCCAAAAGGTGTTAACCGCCCACCAGCCACAGCATTATCAGAGGTCAGGGCCATGGTGTTACACACAGGAAATGGAGCCTAGGCTGTAGGCTGTGACTCTCAGTCCCATTAGACTGCCCAAGTCAGATGCTGTGTTCTCTAGAAGACCTGTCTCCCTGACCAGAAAGCCATTACTGTCACCAAACTTAACCATTCTCATTATCGCTATTCAAGGACTTACATTTGGCCAAACCCAAATTTGCATATATATATATATATATNTGTGTGTGTGTGTGTGTGTGTGATTCAGATTACAGTATAGCTTCTTGAAGGGAGTGAACTTAGAGCTGATAGTAAAAATATAAAACCAACAGTTGAAATTACCCAGGCAATGGGAGAAGAGAGGGTTTTCCAGCAATCGAAAGTACATTTGAGAACACTAGGAGGGGTGATTGAATGTTTCCAAGGATGAGGCTAGCGCAGGAAGAGACAGAAGGACCCGCTGACTCAGAAAGCAACATTAATGAGGTCACCTCCATTCAGGACATGGCCTGTGGTAGCAGGGTTCCTTTGCTTCCTCTTGTGACCTATAGGAAATGTGAAATCACCACCCGTTTTTAGGTTCAGTGAGACAGACACGCTTTTTAAAATGGTACAACTCCAGAGGAGAGGAGAGCAGCCTAATTGGCTGGTGCAGGGAGCATCCANCTGGCTGCCATAGAGAGATACTAGTGGCTTACATGAGGTGGAAAGCAGGGAGATAAAGGTGAAAAGGATTCAGGACATGAAAGGACCTGGGTTATTGAAGGTCTGGTTGTACTGAGTAATGAGACATTGAGGAAGACATCTGGATTCCTAGCAAGGCACTAAACCTGCTGTTTTACACACTTTATCAATGGGGAGGAAAGGCGGTGACCATTTAGCCTCTGGCTGCTGAGGACTAGAAGATAATAGGTGAAGAAGATAGAAGCCCAATTCGGTCACAAGAATGAAGTCCTGTGTCCGATGGTTCCTTATTTGATTTGAAGCAATTTACTTTCATTGTTTCAGGTTCTTATTTATAAAATGAGAATAATCACTGCATTCATGTATAGGGCTGTTTTGGAAATGAAATACAGCAATGCTTACAAGAACTCTAGGCATTTGATAAGCATTAATATACACAGATAACACATTACCTTGGGAACATGCTAACCCTGCAAAGAAGGTTTAGCAGCCCTGCTGTGCAGACTGTAGAGTGAGACTCGGGGTTCTAAGAATGCATCAATGACACATAGTTCATTTAATGTCATGGAGAAAACGGAAGTCAGTTTTGTCTAGTTCCAAAGTTCATCTTAATCTCATTTATCAGCATGAACGGCTTCTCTGTGAAGAATTTCCAATGTGAGTACAAAGGCTAGAAATTATTCCGTAAGGTCCTCATTAAACAAAATAACTCATGAAGTAACTGACCTCCCATATTGACAACTGCAGATGTAACTTGTGACCGAAACACTGATACTTCCGTCAAAACACAATTCAAATAACGCATCAGAAAACATTTGTTTTTCTAAGAAGCTCGGTGTTGGGAAGTAGATTTCTTTGAAGAAGCAATTTAAAATATGCTCTTTTAAATATAGATTACCAATATAACATTGTTCACTTAGAGAGAGTATTTCTTTCCCTTTTGGTATGAAGGACCACTGAAACTATAATGACTTTTTAACACAATTTACATTTCAATACACATCAGCAAGTTGCTGGAATCGAATGTTTGCCCAGATACACAGGTATTCAATAACATTCTTTGAAGAATAGTTAGAAAGTGAAATCGTGCGTATTTCCTTCCTATCCTGTCTTCAGAGCCAATGAGGTCAGTTCTTTTACAACTAGATAGAGTGGACAATGCAGATGGCCAAGCAGGAAGCTTTCTCCATGGCTCCTAAAATGTTAGGTAACTTTTCTACTTTGTTTCTCAAACAATGTACTAATAAGTGCTTGAGCTCAAACGACAGAATAGCTAAGTGATGGTAGAGCACTCAGCCTAGGTGGGACATCCATATCAACCCCCTCCAAGTGTTGGGAAAATCTGAGGAAAAGAAGGGTGAACAAATTATAAGAGCCAATGGGTGGACAAAAAAGACATCCAGGCACAAAGCAGCTGTTCTCCTGAAATCCCTGCAGATTGGGCCCATCTACATACAATGAATAAGGGACTAGCTCCTCAGGCTCTCCTTTCCCAAGGGACTAATGGCATTTAATATTACCTGAGGGACAGGGTATCCTTTTCTCAGCTCCTCCATACTCGTGCAAGCAACTCAGTTCAACTCTGGACCCCACACAGAAAGAAGAGATAAAGTAAAAGAAAGACGCGCTGGGAAGACGGGTGTCAGTGCAAGGAAGAGAGGGATGGGAAAGGGCCCCTGGGTAAAAACAAGGGAAAGAGTGTTGTACACATGTCTGAAACTATGGAAGAATCACAAATGAAACAAATGCAGTAAGTCTGCCAAAGGTTTTCTTAGTTTTGCTTTTCCTACGCCCTTTATACAAAAGGTTACTGTCATTAAGTATTTTCTAAAGAGAAAAAAAAATGCAGCATGGTTTTTACTAAAATTTTGCCAGTTTTGATCCCAGAGTAGTCTGGAGTCAACTGTACTTGATCACCCATGGGATACAGATTGGAACAAACTGTTTTCTCAGTTTCCCATAAAATTTGACAAGTAGTGGCATGTTTTGAGCATGCCACCATTGTTGTTAGAGAATCAGACAAATCTTGTAAGCTCACCAGTTGGGTAGTACTCTTTTAATTAGAACATTTTTGTAAAAGATATATTCACATAAAGTGTAACTGGAGGAACAGTAGTGGATTATATTTCCTGATTACTCAGTCAGAGGCAGACATTTTATATGACTAACAACAGAAGCCTGGCTTACTTCCTGAAATTACATATATGCAAACTACCATCACCTCCTCACAGATGGATGGTAGATGGTAGCACCAAAATCATTAAATAACTGCAAGGCCAGGGAGCTGGGAAATGGTAGGAATAGGAGTCAACTGCATAGAGGATGTGTTCTGGTTCCTGGACTAATCCATCTCTCCAAAGGGAACATGTTCAAGTGCGATCCAGCTTAGGGCCTGATGTGCCGAAGGTGTTGTCAAAGTGGGTTCTTAATATTCACATGGTCCTTGTAGAAAGAGTCATAACCAGTGGAAGTACAGGAAGTGGAGTGAAAGTGTTCTTAGATGGAAGCAGGGCCGGCCACACACAAAGCTGCTGGAATCAGGCAATGAAATAGATTTTCTTGTCAAATACTCCCGAAGGAGCAATACTAGTCCTTTATGACCAAATAAGCCAGTAGTACATTTGTGTCTGTTAAAACCCTAGGCTTTCAGTATTTTGTTACAGCAAAAACTGGAAGTAAATACACATAACATTAAAGCAAGCAACAAACTGCCTAATAATGGTGAGTGCTTTGAAATGAATGGAGAGGCAGATAAGCAGAATAATTCAGCTCTTAACTTTGCGGTGGGATGCCTCTCTTAGGAACATTATGGGACCCTGGTTGTTTTCAATTTCTGAAGAGGACCAAAAGCATCTCAAACACTAACTTCTTGAGACTCCATTTCCACTCAAAGTCATGAGGCATAATTTCTAATTTCCCTCTTATCTTATATGCACTTTTCTCTATTTTTCCTTTTTCTTTTTCTCTTCCCATCCGGCCCTCTTAAATAACACTTCTAGACCCAATTTAGGTCAGTCCTACAGTTGACCCAAACTCTATCTGTTGTCCACCCTACTCTGTATCCTATCCTATGATCATGTGGACTATGTCAACAATCTCCTCTATCCTTGACCTTGAAGGTAGTGTTGGCATGGAGACTGTAAAGAGGGAGGTGAGTGGGGCCAATGTGAGTGTTCTCTTCGCTCTTTTGCTAAATGGCTTCCTTTGGCAGCCTACTTTCCCAAGAATCAGTTCTGGTGACGTGGCATTTCATACAATTCTGGTCTTCTAGGTTTAATCAACTGCTTCCTTCTATCATTACCTTGGGTTAACCAGTCATATAAACCAGCCATTAATACCCACATTTCACCTGATCTTTTGTTAAATTTCCCCTATAAGAAAACACTTGGAAACTATTACGAGCAAATATTTGTTGAATTTTCCAATTCTGAGTTGGTCATAGATTTTCAACTGTGATATGTTCATGCTCACTGTCCTTTCCCTATGTCCAGAAGAGAATCAACAAAGTTCTAGTGACTGACATCTAAAGTTTTACCATGCCCCACCCTCTTATCTTATCCTCTATATCCACTCAATTGTCAAATCCCACAGAATGCACAGTCAGATACTGGTGACTCTGACTTCTGCCTATGTCTTCCCTCACTGGTCATGGCTCTGGTTCAAGCTATCCCCTCACATTGCCTGCAATAATGCAGTTATCCCAAGTGTTCTGCAAAGACTTCAGTGTGTCCTCTGCTTCTCTATATTCCCAAACCAATGCTCTCATCTTAATCAAGCTCCCATGAATTCAATCATCTCCCTTTGTGAACCCCATATTCTCTGTCCTCTTATCTCACATATGATAACTGCCACTTCCTTTTCTATTTCCATTGTTAAAAAGGTCTTTTACCTTGGATTCTCAGTCAGCCCTCATTGTCAGCCACATTCAGAGAATCCAATTTGATCACATGCTCCATCAGTCCCAGTCCAGTTGACCTTGGTGAGCTCCCATTAGATCAGCCCCACCATCTCAGTGGGTGGGAGGACCCCTCGCGGTCAGTCCTGACATCCTTGCTCATGTTCTCCCTCCTTCTGCTCCTCATTTGGACCTTGAGAGCTCATTCCAGTGCTCCAATGTGGGTCTCTGTCTCTATCTCCATCCATTTCCAGATGAAGGTT
>LOEQ01002102.1:227376-238924 GCA_001685075.1 Bramus lutescens | reverse complement strand
ACACACACACACACACACACACACACACACACACACACACTAAAACTGTAATTAAAAGAATCTTAGCATGCTTCTTCATGGCTTTTTACTTAAAGTTTTCTGGTCTCTTTGGTTCTTTATTTCCATTTGAAACTCTTGTAACACGAACAATTTATATCAAAAACGTGTCTATACCCTTCTCTTGCTAATCTGTCCTTCCGTCACAGGGGCTCCCCCTCTGGGTTGCGCAGGGTGTTTGATTTGTGTAGTCTTCCTGCATCTGTATTGTCTTACCTATTGTGTGATGCTGCCAGCTGTAAATAGCATGAATAATAACAAATCTTTCTGGCATCCCAGGCTGGTTGGGCATTCACCATGTAGCTCATTCACTCAGAAAATGGTTGGGGGCTGAGAAGACGACTCCGTGGTTAAGCACACTTTTTATCCTTACAGAAGGCCCCAGTTATCCCAGCTCCCATGTCAGGAAGGTCACAACCATCTGTAACTCTAGCTCCTGAGGATCTGATACTCTCTTCTAGTTCCCTTGGGAACTACACACGTATACTCACACAGATATGAATACACATGTGTGCCTGAATGAGCACACACACAAACTCAGGCACATAACTAACAAAATCATAATAGTAAAACTTAAAAAAAAAAACAAAGTTGGTTACCTCCATAACCCTCATGCCACTACTGCACCAGTGGGCACGTCTTACTTGGCAAGTTAGTATTAAAGTATTCAGGCTTTGCTAGTGGGTAAGACTACAAATGACTTTTATCCCTCAGGCAAACCTTAGATCACACTAATCCTCCTGTTTCAGCCTCCCAAGTGATGGGATTAAGGGTACTAGTCAATGTGCTCCACAATAAGGATGGTGTATGTGTGAGGAAGAGAGACTCTCTCTCTCTCTCTCTCTCTCTCTCTCTCTCTCTCTAAGAGAGAGAGACTATTGGCCCCAACAGTGCCTAAAGAGACCAGAGACATCAGATCCCCTGGAACTGAAATTATAGGCAGCAGTGAGTCACCTGATGTGGATTCTGGGAATTGAATTTTGGTCCTCTGCAAGAGAAGTAGATGCTACTAACTGCTGAGCCATCCCTCGACCCCTCACCCACCTTTTTGAGACAGGATCTTACTTTGTAACCTACGTTTCCACGTAGCTCACTATGTAGCCTAGACTGTCCTCAAACCTGCCTCTATCTCCTTACCTCGGCCGCCAGAATTTTGGTGTTATAGGCACAAACACCCATATACATGTATGCATACCCATGAACATATACACACAAAGATGTATCCTCAACTTTATGAAGTTAGTGAAATTAACATGCTCTAGAAATGAGCACCTGCAGAACATTGCCCTCCCTGGTTAGTTATTTTGAGGAAATATCTTTCCCCCAGCTCCTTATTTAGAGGGAGAAAGGAATGAAGCTTGGCCTTTACCCATTAGGAAAGCCTTCCTGGGGGAGGCTTGAAGTGGCACCATATTGAAGTGAATGTACACAAGCTGGTGGGATAGTCTAATACAAACCTAGGCTTGGAGGTGCATACCACTGGACACATGGCTACTACTGACTGAACTATTATTCTATGGAGTTCCGCTGAGTTCAGAGTTTCCAGATCAGAACTACACTCATTTCTTCCATTGCTGTGCCCACATTTCCCCGATACTTGGCAGAACACGTGACGCTCTAAAGGAGGCGTGTTAAGACCTGGGAAGGAAACAAGTCACAAGGCTTAGGAAGGAGTCCCTGAAACCTAAAGATTCTTAAGCTATCCCTCTCCCAGAGGTTACATAAAGATTCCAGTGATCCTTAGTGCAGTCGAGCTGCTAGTAAAAGACTTTTCAACCTGCTGAGCTGCCTCAAGTCATGCAACAAACTCCGTGATCCCAGCTTTTGTGAGTTAGCATGTATGACGAGGAGGGTTTCAATGATGCAGCTGTCTTTGAGCCAGCCCTGCTTCTCTAAATGGCCCCAATAAACTAACTGGTTTACCAACTAAACTTAGGTGATATTATTTTTATCGGTTGTCAGGCCCCTCTTCAATTCTTTTGGAGTGACATCCTGGCGACCAGGGTCACTTGGATGCCATCAATATCCTGTCACTCGAAGAGTCATCTGCAGACCTGCAATTAAGCAGATTATGTCACTTTTCCTACACACACCTCTCACTGGAACTTGACCTCTGTCAGTGACTGCGGCACAAGGTAGGTAAGGACACTGTTGAACATCAGTCCCAGAGATTAATGACCACCCGTCTCTGTTTTTCTCATTGCAAAGACCGTATCCCTTGACCTCTGCCCTACAGGCACACGATTTCCATGATGTCCCTGAAAAACTTTTCTGTACCCCTTACCCCTGAGCTTGACAATTAACCTTTTCTTTAATTGGATTCCTTTCTCTTCAGTTCCCCCGGCTGTTTGTTTTCAACTATCCCATTACAGCTCATAGATCATATCCTAAAAAAACAGAGCTGGGGTCAGGGTGAGGCAAACATAAGAGGGCACTAAAATGTCAGCCATCAAGACAAATTGCCCACACCTGAGTGGAGGTTCCAGGACACTGATCAAAGGATACGCTGTTTCAGTCCGAAGGAAGAAAGTTCAGGGGGCTTTTGTACAACATGTTGACTTTAGTTCACTTTTAGAAAAAAGATAAAATAATATTTAATGCAATATTTAATTTAAAAAATCTCACCCATAAGATATGGGCAAAGTAGAAAGAATGTAAATCAAGTCCAGTATATTCTAAACCACACCAAAGTGAGGCAAAGGAGAATGTGAGCCATTGAGGTGTGTTTCTGTGTAAGTTTTAATTGCTAATTTTCCCATATTTTAAATTTTAACATTTGACTAGTTAAAAGATCCCCTTAAAACTTGAAAAAATAATATATATTGAAACTCAAATTATCTTATATTTTTATCTTATTTGCTTTAATGAAAGCAAACTCATCAACAATGTTTACAAACTTTATATCTAGGGAAATAGTAACTGTTGAAAAAAATGTCAGGGTTGGAGGTGTGACTCAGTGGTAGAGCCCCTGCTTCGAACCCCCAGTGAGGGGCTGGAGTCCTGGCTGCATGGTAGCATGCTTGCCTAGAACGCACGATCAAGGCCCAGGGCTCCATCGTCAGCACCATAAACAAGTGAAACAAAGTAACATACTTACACTGACTTGTATGAGTGTTTTCACTTCGGACTCTGAGACAGCTCATTAGAGCTGCCAGACCCCATTTTAATTTAAAATGTTAACGTGTTGTTCATTGTGGGACTTTTAATGAAAATTTGTCTCGTACTCCGTTAAAACATTGCCTAACGACTGCTCTGTTGTTCACTGCGCTTATTTGTGGCCATGATTCCTTTGTTCATTTAATCGTCACATCAACCCAGGACATGGATTCTTTTCCCAAGTGTGGACGCTTTAGCTAAGAATTAAGCTACTGTGCGGTAGCATTCCACTCTGGGTCTGATGTGGAAGTCAGGAGAAGGCATACGAACCCCCCCGCTCTGTCTTACTTGCCCTCCCCCATCTCTGTCTCACTCTTAGAACCTTTATCATCCTTTCAGGGATGCTTTGGATATTCAGAAACCACTTATGCAGCTCTTGGGGTGGAGTGAGCAAAATAAATATGAATTTGTATTTGAATAATACAGCAATTATAATGGTGGTGGTGGTACACTAGCAACCACTGGCTCCTCCTAAATGTGAAACTTTGCTCTGAAGTACTAAGAATTTGGGCTAGAGAGATCGTTCCTTTCTCCAAGTATCTGTTGCACAAGTCTGAGGACCTGAGTTCGCATCTCCTGCATCCACATAAAAGGGAGGCACAGTGTCATATGTCTGTAAACCAGCAATGGGGTGCAGAGACAGGCAAATTCATGAAGCTCTCTGACCAGCTAGTCTACCTGAATCCATTAGCTCCAACTTCAGGGAGAGACCTTCTTTTTGTTTTGTTTTTAAAGATTTATTTATTTGTGTATTTTATGTATCTGAGTGCTCTGTCTTTATACACACCACAAGAAGGAATCTGATGACAGATGGTTGTGAAACACCATGTGGTTACTGGGCATTGAACTCAGGACCTCTGGAAGAGCAGAGCCATCTCTCAAGACCTTGTTTTAAAAGTATAGATTGGTGGAAAGGCAGCTCAGCAATGAAGAGCCCACACTGCTCTTGCAGAGGACCTGAGACTGGCTCCCAGCAGCCATCTCAGAAGGCTCACAACCTGTAACTCGCCTCAGGGATCTGATGCCCTCTGGAGACCCTTGAGCACCTGCACTCACGTGCACATACACACGCAGAGACACAGACACACGTGCACAAAATTAAAAGAATAAAAACAAACGTTTAATAAGAATAAATGGAAAGTGAGCAAAAAAACCCCACATATTAACCTCTGGCCTCTACATAGATGTGTGGACATGTGAACACATGAACACATACACCAGCACACACAGGTTCACACACACACACACACACACACACACACACACTCTCACACAAAATACATACACATACAATAAAATGAAATAATTAAATCAATGCAAATGTCTCTCTGGGTCTGGTGACTTAGGCATATCATCTCAGGTCCTTGACAAGTTAAAGTAGAAGTCTTGAGTTCAAGACTTGTCAGGGCTTCAGAGAGAGTTCAAGGACAGCTTGGGAAACTTAGTGAGGTTCTGTCTCAAAATGAAGAACATAAAAAGAGGTGGGGGTTCACTTAGTGGCAGAGCTGATCATATAAGAGGTCTTGGGTTCAAGCCCCAGGACACACACACACACACACACACACACACACACATAAATAAATGAATAAATAAAAACTAAATTAAAATAATTTAGCAAAGATTTTAATCTAAGCTAATAACCCTATCATCCCAGATACACTCATCCATTCTCCTTATTTCTTTGGTTATTATTCTGATCAGTGCTTTCTGATATGTTTGGGACCAGCCCCTGGTCTAGTGACTACATATCCCAGAAAAGATATTTACTAAATATTTTTTCTTGAAGTTTGTTTTTGTGTGACCATCTGATCAGTTTCTTTCTCTTTCAGCTTTTCTCTAAGCTCATAGAAGTCAATGTCCAAGTCTGCATCCACACTCTGGAAATTTCCAATATCCCGCAGTAAGTCTGGTATGCAGTAAATCTTGACTCAAGATGGATAAGAGTAATGTATTCACAATTTCAATAATTAAACCATCAATTCTCATATCTATACTATGTTCAACACTGTTTTTCTTTATTTTTTAAAATTACACTATTTATTTGTTCTGTGTGTATGTAGGTACATCTGCCAAGATGTGTAGATAGAGACCAGAGGACAGTGTGTAAGAAACAGTTCTCTCCCTCCACTGTATGGGTCCTGGACACTGAACTCAGGGCATCAGGCTTAGTAGTAAATACCTTTACCCACTGAGCCATCTTGTTGCCCCACAAGGCATTTTTTTCATTTGTTCGTTGTTACAGTATCTTCTTTGTAGCCCATGTTGACCTAAAACTTCCGACTGCTGGGGTTCATGTGGTTGGCTACCACCTCCAGTTTCTAGTACTGTTTAAATACCACGACCTCCACCACTATCTCTTCCTGACAACCCCTAATGCCCCTTCAGCAGCTCTGGTCCCCCATCCTTCTTTGAACAGATTCGATCATGAGAAGGTAGGTCAACATTACAACCCCCCTGATGGCGTGTCCTAGGAGTCTGACTGCCATTGTGATTGGGGTAAAACCGATAGTTTATGTTAGACTACAAATAAACAAAAGATTACCGTGGACCACGCTTGATCGTGATTGTTGTTTGTAGACAACTTGAAGTGTTTAATAATGAACAGACTCTACAGTTTGCTTCCTCCCTTCCCCCTACTCTCTGTCTCTGTCTCTAGCTCTGTATCATGATTCAGGGTCTCACTGTATAGCTTTGCCTGTATAGCAGAAATGCACCCTGTAGCACAGGCTCTCCAACTCTCCTTAGTTACACAACTATAGGCCTGTACCACATGTTACCAACAGCAACACTTTTAATGAAATTATTTGATATCATTGAACATTTTTATGGGGCACAGTGTGATGACTCATTGCACACATATGCTGCATAATAAATTGTTAATTAGCATGTAAGCCTTCTTAAACACTAATCATTACACACACACACACACACACACACACACACACACACACACACAGAGACAGAGACCTTGGATCTCACAGTATGGCATATGATGTTCTACCAGTTTCCAAATATGCAGCTTCATTACAGGGAAGAAACAAATCTGGCTTTCTGCTGTTTGATCTTGTCTGACTCTGCCTGGGCCCCCCTGCAAACCTTTCATAACCAGGAAGAAAGCAGCTCAGCCGCTGCCATGGAAACCACAGCTGGCCTCCTCAGTGCTGCCATGGAAACCCAGAGGCCACAGAAGAGAGAGTTGCAGAGGCTGGAGGCTTAACGCTGGGCTACAGGTGAACATGCATGTTGCTTTGAAAAAGCCCCAACACAGAAGCCACAAAATGGGACTTTGAAAACAATAATAATAATGATAATGACAATAATAATGATAATAATAATAATTAATAAATACATTTGCCTCTGTTCCCATGGAGAAGGCTTGCCCCTTGCAGAACAGAAACCAGATGCACCACAGGTTTGATTCTGAGGTAGTGCCTTAACCCACTCCCCCTGGCTATGTAAATTTTGATGAGCAAAACTCAAAACCTGACAGTAAAAATAAAGGAAATAATTCCAACTTCTTGTCTGTGGATGAAAATGAATGGAGTGGCTTAGCAAACAACATTACAGGCTAAATCCGTGAGTCCCCAAATCCACAGGTTAGAGCCTCAGTTGTTGATATGCCTCTGAGGTGGGCCTTTAGTTAGGGTGAGATGAGGGTGTGAGGTCAGGCACCCATCACACAACAGGTCTTTATAAGTGGAAGCGGCCATGGCTTCTCGCTCGCACCTGTGATTCAAGATTGAAAATTGAGGCAGGAGGATTACCATGAGTATGAAGCAATTCATGGGCTACATAGTGAGTTCCAGGATAACTTGAGCTCAGAATAAGACCCTGTCTCAAGAGAAGAAGGAGGACGAAAAAGAAGAAAGGGGGGAGTAAGAGAAGGAATCTTCCTGTGTCTCTTGTTTGCCATTGGCTTCCCACCCCGTGGTGCTTTGTTAGAGCAGCAGCTGGTTTCTTCTGGTTTCCGCTGCGCTTTGCCTGTGAGCTTCAGCAGTGAGTGTGACCATCTGCTAAGACCCAGGAGTCCTATCGAGTCACGGAACCTGGTGAGGGCCCTAACACACATGGCATGAACTAGTCTTTGGAAGTGCAGGTTTCATGTGGAAGTGATTTGTTTTATTTTCTTTTTCACAGGGTCCATGTAGCCCAGGCTAGCCTCTAACTCATTATGTAGCCAACACTGACTTCCTCTCCAGTGTTGGAATTGTAGGAATACCACAATGTCCCATTTATGCTGTTCTGGGACTGGAACTCAGGGCTTTCACCACACCAGGCAAACACTCAGCTAACTGTGCTGTGTTCCTGGTCCCACAGAACAATGTCTTTTGACTACAAGCTTTAGTTTAATGACCTGCACGGCAAACATCGCTGAGATTACACATAAAAGTTCTCGTTACTATAATTCTGATGTTGAGGCAATATTTATATTTATTAAATTCAGTTTCATGTAAAATCGATTTTTCTGTGATTAGATTGTTCTCTTTAAAGAGTAACTGTATTTTATACCTACATGATATAGTCCTACAAAATATTTCAATTTATATATATATGCCAAATAAACCCTTTCCTCCTCTAGTTGCTTTTGGTCAGGATGTTTCATCACAGTCCTAGGCAACACAGGAGATTAGGGGCTGAATTTGACCAAAATACATGTGTTTATAGAATTCTCAAAAAATAAATAAAAAATAAATAATTTTTAAAATTGTGGTGATGTTGGTCAGTTGGCAGAATGCATCCTGCCATGGGCAAAGTGCTAGACTCAATCTCCCACACTGCATAAACCAGGTGTGGTGGCAAAGGCTTGCAATCCTAGAACATGGGAGGTGGAAACAAGAGGAACAAGGTCATCTTCACCTACACAGAGAGTTGTGGCCAGCCTGGGCTACATGAGATCTTGTCAGGAAGGAAGGAAGGAAGGGAGGGAGGGAGGGAGGGACGGAGGGAGGGAGGAAGGGAGGGAGGATGGAAGGAAAATTGGTAAAATACACAGAAGGCAAGAAAGAAATAACTTGCCACCCTTCCTACCCTTAGTCACCATGGGTGCTGTTTGTCTGGGTTCAGAAACCCCCAGTTAGCAGGAGCCCAGTTAACAGGGCAAAAATACACAAGTTTTGGTAAAGAGTAAAGGTACACATTCATGGGGCTTTTCGCCAGAGGGTGAAGTCCAAAGCAGGGTGCCTTTATACAGTCCAGACAAAGAGCAGTATGTTTGAGAAGGAATGACAAGACCGATGGGTCTCTAACTGAGGGAGTAAATTCCAGGCTGTCACTAAGAGATATATGGGGCCTTCAGGCTGGGGTGGGGGGAGATAAGGGCTACTTCAGAGTGTTTACACAGGCTCAGGCAGCCCCAAACACTGGCCTGGGTGATCAAGGCTCAGTCTCAGCCATGGTGTGTGAAGGATGGCCCTCTGCAAAGAATCTTGATTGACCTCCATGCATGTGGGAGAATGCCCAAAGGCTCTTTATGACGTTTGATCCTACCTTCTGCGTGCGCGTTCAAAAATTTATGCGCCAAGTCCTCAAGGAATTTTCAGACTGGAATGGTCAATGCCCTAATCTCCTTGTGTGTGTGTGTGGGCAGGGGGGGCTCATGCACATATGGAGGCCAGAAGATTTGCCCTGTCATTGCCTGACTTATTCCTCTGAGACAGGTCATTCACTGAACTGGAGCCAGAATGGCAGCTGGCAAGCCACAGTGATCCTTCACACACAGGCACACATACACATGTCCATACACTCAAAGATAAAATATATTAGTGCGCATTAATTATACAAAGTAAATGGTTTCATTGTGGAGTTCACATATGCTTTGATCACATTTGTCCCCTCTGTCGCTTTTCTATTATAAAATTTTTTATTAATGTATAGTCATTATATGTAGAGACAGTATAGCCAGGTGTGGTATCACACAGTGCTGGCTAGTTTTATGCTAACAGGACATTAGATAGAGTCATTTGGGAAGAGGGAACTGCAATTGAGAAAATGCCCCCACCAGAAAGGCCAGTGGATAAACCTGTGGTGCATTTTCTTGATTGATGGCTGATATGGGAGGGTCCAGCTCATGGTGGACAGGGCCAATCCCAGGTACACGGTCTAAAGTTGTATAAGAAAGCAGACTGAGCAATCTAGGAGGAGCAAGGCAATAAGTAGTATTCCTCCATGGCCTCTGCTTCAGTGTCTGTCTCTAGATTCCTGCCTTGAGCTCCTACACTGACTTTCCTTCATGATGGACTGTGGTCAGGACATGGAAGCAGAAATAAACCCTTTCCTCCCCAGGTTGCTTGAGGGTGTGGCGTTTATCAAAGCAACAGAAATCCTAACTAAGACAGACACCGTCAATCTCAGCACTACAGAGGCAGAGGCAGGGGAGCTATGAAGGTTCAAGGTCAGCCGGGTCTCCACAGAGAGTTGTAGGCCAGCCAAGACTACACAGTGAGACCATGACAAGAAAGGAAGGAAGGAAGGGAGAGAGAGAGAGAGAGTCTCTCTCTCTCTCTCTGGAAGAAAGAGAGAAAGGAAGCAGGAAAACAAGAAAGACATTTTCATGCAAACCATAGTAATCAAAACAGCATGGTGCTGGCCCCAAACAGACACATAGATGAATGGAATAGAAAAAGGGGACCCAGGAATAAGTCCACACAGAAACAACCACCTGATTTTTGATGGAGATACCCCCTAAAATACTTTGGAGAAAGGGTAACAACTTCAACGAATGTTGCTGAGAAAATTGGATAGGTTACTGGTAGATGAATGAAGCTTAATTCCTATCTCTCACCCTGGACAAAAATCATTTCCCAAATCACCTACTGCTTTTGTCACCTCCCCCACCCCCATTTTTCATTCCTTTCTACATCTCTAGTATCCTCCACCCCTCAGTTTTCTCTCAGCTTCCACAGAGGAGGAAAAGGGTGCAGTATTTCTTTTTCTGCATTTGGTGTACTTCACTGATGGTGATGGTTTCTGGTCCCATTCACTTTGCTGCAAATGATGTAGTTTTATTTCTTCTATGGTTGAGAAAAACTCCATGTATATATACTGCATTGTCTTCATCTCTGTGCTGATGGGAATCTAGACTGGTTCTGTTCCTTGGCTGCTGGAAACAGTGCTGCTGTAAACACAGGCTTGGGCTTCTGAGGAAACCTAGCTTTCTTTCTTTTCTAGATATTTTACTATGTTTAAAATTTTATGTGCATGTTTGTGTGTCTGTATGAGTGTCTGTCACATGTGTGCAGGCGCCTAAGGAGACCAGAAGTCTATTGGATCCCCCGGAGCAGGAATTACAGGCAATTATCAGCTGCCATGTGCGTGTGTGCTAGAAACTGAACTCAGGTCCTCTGAAAGAGCAGCAAGCACTCTAAGCCACTGAGCCATCTCTTTAGTCCTTGATTGTCCTTTTTAAATTATTCATTTTATTTATTTACCAAGCATGTATGTGCATGAGAATGTGCATGACATGCAGATCATGTGTGAAAGTTGGCTCTTTCCTTTAATCATGTGGATCCCAGGATCGAACTTGGGTCATCAGGCTTCGCAGTAAGCACCATTACCCATCACACCACTCATGAGCCCCTTGCTTTGACTCGGTAGATCATCCTATGAGTTTTTGTGACCCATTCCTGAGCCCCTTCCTGTCCATGTCAGAAAGAACGTTTACACAGAGTCTCTACTGAGCTGAGAAAGGACCACCCATGGGTTCTGTGCCATGGAGAAACCATGTTCTTCTGTGGGGTCCAGGCTCTAGACCCTGCCAAGGGAACAGGGCCCAGACTGCCAGTGGTTCATGTGGGTGAGAAGTTTCTCCTAGAATCTCATGGCCCTTTGGTCAAAGCGCTAAAACTGTCCCAAGGGCTAGAGGAAACTGGCATGTTCTGGAATTTTCTCTGGTTAATGAGTTGAACCGCAGAGCAGAGTCCAAGCTGTCACTTCACTAGGGCAGGGAAAGGCTTTCTCTGAAACCAGGACTTGTGGCCAGTGGTCTGGAGATACCCCCAGCCAGAGTGGCCTCAGTACCACTCGGCCGATTTTGTCAGCTGTCTCTAGACCCAGCTTTGAAGGAGTTTCAGCTTTCTTATGGCTAGAAATCTTGTCATTGATTTTCTAAGGGTTTAAGCTATGAGAACTGGGTGACCTTATTGGGAACCCCAAAACTCATTCTCCAAATTCTGTGCTATACTGAGTTAAAGTAAAAAAAAATCATTGAGGATAATTTAAATAAGTGATGTATATACATAATAATGAAGATACAATTAATGTTTGTGACTTAAATTTTTTATTACATTTTTATTTATTCTCTCTGTGTCTCTCTGTCTCTGTCTCTGTCTCTGTCTCT
>LOEQ01002102.1:203356-222677 GCA_001685075.1 Bramus lutescens | reverse complement strand
CACACACACACACACACACACACACACACACACATTTCTTAAAGAGTATGCAGGAGGACATGTATAGGTTATATATGTACTCTGTAAAGGACTTGAGCACACTTCAGTTTGGTATGGTAGGGACATGCCCCAGGGACACTGTGATTATTCTCTTGGGCTGACTTTCCTGATGGCCCCCGGCTGATTTCTCTTCCTCCAGAAGCCTGTCTGTCAATGCTTACTGCCTGGGGTCATTAAGAAACAGCACCAGAGATATGCAGTTAATCCTAGCCAGTGACACAATCTCTGTGAAGGTCTGCAGCAGTTAATTAATAACACCAGGTGCAGGCCAGATGGCTCAGTTGGTTAAAGTGCTTGCCTTGAAAATCTGATGGCTTGAGTTCGATCCCTAGACTCCAGGTAAACAAACAGATGGGGTGGTGTTTGTCTATAATCTCTGCATTCTGGTGGCGAAATGGCAGGTTGAGACATGAGAATTGTCCAGGAAGCTTGTGGGCCAGCTAGCCTGAAGTACACAAGGTCTGCAGAGACAGGAGAAATCCGGCCACAGGCTGAGGGAGGGCACTGACTCCTGCTTTTCCGTGGCATGAGCTCATCTGCATGCTGAGAAAACATACACACACACACACACACACACACACGTTTGCACACATAGACACTTGCGTGTGCATACACACACATGCAAA
Source organism: Bramus lutescens (assembly GCA_001685075.1). Taxonomy (NCBI): domain Eukaryota; kingdom Metazoa; phylum Chordata; class Mammalia; order Rodentia; family Cricetidae; genus Bramus; species Bramus lutescens. Next base: position 221,991 of record LOEQ01002102.1, on the reverse strand, counting down.
CATGCATGCACACATACCCATATCCACACCAAAAACAAAACTGAATTTGAGATCTTCACAAATATTCTGTGGTATGAGCTCATCTGCACACCAAACACACACACACACACACACACACACACACACACACCCCTAACTCCACAAAGTGTCCCCGTGACTTTCAAGGCCTCTGAGAGCCTAACTGAGAGCCTAACCTTCCTGCTTACTAAGTGGTTCTTCCCTCCCTGCTCATTCTGTACTGCAGGCCTCCACTGGATAGCCAACTGACTCCCACCTTCCAGTTCTTGTCCATCCTGGCTCCATCTGAAATGTCCTTCCCTTCGGCCTTTCCCCCCTCATCTTTGTTCTCGATATTCATGGCTCCTATCAGCCTTCTTGAGAGCCCCCCACCCTCACCATCCAGCTAAACTAGCCCCGCCCACTCACTCCATCTCTTATGATCCTGTCAGCATGAAGACATGGTTCTCTCTTCAAAGGGAATAAGAGGCAGTTTATTCTCGTGCCAAATACAGATGACCATGGCCCTGAAAGACAAATTTCACCCTGAAAGTAGTTCTATGAGATTTTATTAGTTACAGAACGAAGGAAGCCATAAATCAAGCCATTTACCAAATACCTTCACGAGGATCACAGGTAGGCCGGTTATGGCAAAGCAGGGAAACCTCTGTGATAGGTTCCAGATGGTAACTGGTGACATTCTCAGCTTTTGGATTGGTGGGAGCTAGTGGCCTGATGAGAACATGTTTTAAAGGGTTTGGTTGTCAAAGGGTCAGCCGCAGCAGTGGGCACTGAGTGGCTAAGATAATGTAAACCAGGAGAGAATTAGCTGCGGGTCTGCCACATTCTAACTCTCTACAATCAGTTTTCTAATAGGTGGTCAGTGTTGGATGATCTTCAGCACGTGTGTTGCTGCCCTTCCTGGGAGCTTTAGTTTACAGCCGTCATCGCCATTGTTATGTTCTGCTTATTTCTGTTACTGTGTTTGGGTGTTTTGCATGCATACCTATGCACCGCTTGCATGGCTGGTGCGGGTGGAGGCCAGAAGGGACAGCAGATCACCTAGAAATGGAGCTACAGCAGTTAGAAGCCACCATGTTGCTGCTGGGAATTGAATGCAGGTCCTCTGGAAGAGCTTCCAGTCTCTAATCAATACTCTTCTGTAGGCCTGATTGGCGGTCCCACCTCTCCTTTCCCCCAGTTCCCACTAGGATAAGATAGCAAGAAGGTAGTAATCTTTGATGGCCTGGTTTCTGTAGTGCCCTGCTATTCCCTGGTCTTGGAGCTTTGCCAAAGGAAGTCCTCTGTACCCACGGCTGAAGGACTGAAGATTCATCTCTGTTGTTAGCATCTTGGGGACAACAGCTTTTCTATCATTCTCTGACTTGAGAAGAATATTAGATACTCTTTGAGTCTAGACTAGTACAGATCTTTTAAGATTTTTTTAAAAATTATTTTTGGTTGTGTATAGTTACAGGCGACCCCCTCCCATTCAGAAGAGAGCTTCAGGTCCCCTGGAGCTGGAGTTACAAGGGCTCGCGACCGGCCTGATACAGGTGCTGGGAACTGAACTGGGTTTGCTGCAAGGGTAGTGCCTGCCCTTAAACATTGACCCAGCACTCCAGCCCTAGAGCTTGAAAACTGTCAAAAATTAAGCTTTGTGTGTGTGTCTGTGTGTGAGCATGCACAAGCATACACCAAGTGCCAATCCATGTGTGGAGGGTAGGAGATAACTTTGGGGAGTCAGTTCCCACCTTCCACCATGTGGGTTTCAGGAACAGAACTCAGGTCATCAGATTTGACACAAGCACCTTCACCCATGGAGCCATCTTGCTGACTTCTATTGCTAACTCTTACTGCTAATGTTTCTTAAAAAGAGTAACCAAATATATGTATTTAGTATTAGACACCAAAACCCCTTACACATAGCTTAAATTTTTTATTTTTGCATATGTGTGGGTGAGTGTGTGTGGGAATGCACACACAGCACCCTTGTGCACATATGGAGCTCAGAGGACAGCTCGAGAGAGTTGATTTTCTCCTTCCATCACATGGGTCCTGGGGGTTGCTAGGTTTGGCACAAGCTCCTAACCCACTGGGCAATCTTGCCACCCAGGTTTAGATCTTTATGTTAAATCAATCAAAGCTGGGACTAAACTCCCAGATTCTCATGCACATTTACGTGCATTCGTGTGTTTTCCTGCAATGACGTACAGTTTTATGACCCATATGAATATCCACAAAAGATGTGCCTCCACAAGGATGGGGGAGAAGCGGGGGCAGCAGATGGCAGCTCCCCCAGACCTGTTCCTCACCTAGGTGCTCATCCTCTCTTGTCCCTGCCCCAGCCAGTTGTTCTTTGTTAGGTTTTCCCTCCAGAACTAACACCTGCTGTAACTGGGACTTAGGTAAGCTCAGGTCGTTGGCATGGAAACTGTAGCAGCTGCGGCCAAAGGGAGGGGGCTGAGGGAAGACCAGAAGAGGCCCAGGGAGACTGGAAATTTCCAGTCCTTAAATTTATGGTGAGATCAAAATGCCAAGCCAGCACAGAGCAGGGGCTTCCTAAAAGTTTGCTGAGGAAATAGAGAGACTCGGCACCCCTTCCCCAATTCTCACGGCTGTGCTTTGTAGGGGGCCCACACACTTTCAAGGCCACCTTGGCTGGTGAACTCTGGCGGCTGAAACCAGTCACACCAATTTGAAGGTTGAAAACAGAGAGGCCTTTCTGTCAATTAAATCAAAAGTTACCATATAACCTAGCCGTGACACCTCTGAAAGGATCCTAAAGCAGAGAATCAATAGATATTTGCATCCCCAGGTCACGGCAACGTTGTCTGGAATATCGACCCAGTGGATGAATAAATAAACAAATGCCCCATCCACACAATGGAACAGTGTTCAGCCTCACGACAGACAGATAAGGAATGCTGAGAGCGGGAGAGTCTCTTCCCCAGGGAAGAGCACCAATGGTTCCAGTGCCAAATGGTCAGCCCTACAAGCATACACACCATAGCATGATATAAACTGAGCAGGTTATATTGAAGAATTTATATGTATATGCATATATGTGTGTAATGACACTTAATGAAAAGAGAGACCATGAATTTGGGAGAGAGCAAGGAGGGTCCTGAGGGAGGAAAGGAAAGGGGGAAATGATGTCATTACCTTATAATCTCAAAAAGAAAAGAAAAAAGTATTTTTTTTAAAGGAAGGAAACTGGATGGCTGAGATGATTCAGTGGGCAAAGATGCTGGCTGCCAAGCTTGAAGATCTGAGTTCTGTGCCAAGGACCACATCGTGGAAGGCGGGAACCTACTTTCCAAAGTTGTCTTCAACTCCACACGCGCACACACGATAAACAAATAAAAAATGAGAATATTATTTAATTAGGAAACCGTGACAGATGGTACATCACGGATGGACCGTTAGGACACCATGCCAAGGGAAGTGAGTCTGTCAGAGAAAAGCAAATACTGTACCTCCACTAGTGGGGTACCTAGAGTGAGCAGCTCCCAGGACGAATTAGAATGACGGCTGTCCTAGGCAGCAAATAAAGACTAAGGACTTACAACCTAATGGTTGCAGAGCTTTGGTAAAGATAAAAAGCGCTGGAGAAAGATGACGTTAAATGCTGGACATGGTAACTGTGCTGGTAACCACTGAGCTATACACTTACAATGGGTAATTTAGCAAATTTTAACCTATTGACATTTCTCGCTATAAAAATTAAGGGGGGGAGATAGCGATAATCTCAGAGAAGGATGAAGGCAACAAGGAACTTGAGGCAGGTTGCAGAAAGGGGTGCTGGAGACAGTATATCAGCTGGTCTTTCCAGAACTGGCACTAATTTGCTTTCTCGGGCTTTAAGAATGATTTTTTTTATTTAATGTATAAAGTATGTAAGTATACCACAGTGTACAGCTGGAATTACATGAAGCTGTGAGTCACCAACAAGGATTCAGGGAACCAAACTCCAGTCCACTGCAAGGTCAGCCGGTGTTCTTAACTCCTGGGCCCTCTCTCCAGCTCTCCTGCTATCACACTGCATGGCCTACCCATCCCGTGAACGTACCCGGGTTGAGCAGGACACTGTGAGTGCCCCCTCACCTGTTTATCTTGTCTTCATTATAAGCTGTGTCACATATCCCCAGTGCCCAGAGCAGACCTGGTGTGTTGTTTCTGCTAAAAAACAAAGTAATGATCAAAGAATGACTCTTGCAGCAGACATTCCTAACTTCGCTTCTTTGCCATCCGTGCAAGAGGTCATCCGGGTCATGAATCTGCAACTGGAATGCCTGGGTGATGGGGACGTGCTAGAAGCTTTCTCCGATGACCGTCAACCCCTCTCCATGAGGCTCTTTCCCACTCAGCGCCACCAAGTATTAGACTGAATCCCCAGCAGATGTACTGCCTAACGCACAGCAGGTGTTCTATAGATGGACGTAAGCAAACGAGTGAGTTGGTATCTGGATCCTGTTTGCCCAACACGGGTGCATCTGTAAGTTTTAGTCTAGCTTTTATTTAACGTGCAACGTAGCATAAAATCACCTGGAGAAGAGTTGTTTCTTCATCCAGCGAGGAGTTTCTGCTTTGGGGCTATAAAATCTTACAGGAATAGTGTTCTCGTTTAAAACCTTTTTCACATATGTGTGTGTGCATATACTGTAATATGTGTGTAGAGGTCAGAAGACAGAGAAGAAAGGAGAGACAGAGATAGAACAAGACAGAGAGACAGAGACTGGGAATGTTGATTTTCAGGGTAGAGAATTGACTTATGGGATTATGGGGGCCAGTGAGCTTGAAGGGCAAGCTGGCAGGGTTGAAATTCTGGTAGGATTTCTGTGTTTAAGTCCATCACAGAAGGTGACCCCTTACTTGAAGTCAGTTGTTTTATAGATGTCAATGTCATTTACAAACCGATCACAGTGACACACAGCTTAGCGTTTGATAAAACAACAAGGCACACGGTCTGGCCAAAAGCACACATAAAATTAAGTACTGTTATGTTTTCAGATATGCTTATTGGACTATATCCTAGAGTAATTGGAAATTCAAAGGAGAGGCCAAAGACAATTAGGTGAAGATTACCTTAGGCCCTCGTTTTCTATATATACATGTTTGTGCATGCATGTATGGCCTACGTGTGTAGGTGTGAATGTGTGTACACACGCCTGTAGGTGCACGTAAGTGTGTGTGTGTTTGTATATCAAGGCCAGAGGTTGATCAGGACTCTCCACCCTATTTATTTAATTAGTTTTGAGCAATGTCTCCTAATATTCATGGCATTCTTTTATTCAGCTAGACTCTCTGGCTGGTAAGCTTCAGGGACCTCCCTGTCCCTACTGCCACACTGCTCCCCCAGCACCTGCAACTGCACCTGGATTATATAGGTGTCAGCTATTTACTTATATATGCATTTATGTATCTATGTATGTAGGTAGCCATGTGGATGTCAGAGGACAGCCTTCAGGAATCAATTCTCTCTTACCACTAAAGGGGGGGTGTCCAAGGGATTGAACACAGTTTGTTAAACTTTGCAACAATCACCTTTACCCATAGAGCCATCTTTTTCCATGCTATGTCTGCTTTTTACAATAGACAATATTGGCTCAATCAAGTCATGTTGTGCAAATGCAGCTTCAAGGCAAGCCCTGTTGCACCCCTCTGTTTTATTATTTTATTTAATTATTGACAAACTAGTGTGTTTTATTATAACATTTTCACATATGTGTAACATGTGCATGGCTCATATTGACCCCATTGCCACAGTCTCTCATTCTTCTTTTACCTCTGACTGATCCCATCCCTCCCCCATTATTTCCCTTCTACTATTATGTCATATACATATGTATATTCCACATATGACAAAAATTTGACTTATCTACCTTACTGAGTTTACATCTTTTTTTTTCCAGACAGAGTTTCTCTGTGTAGCCCTAGCTGTCCTGGAACTCACTTTGTAGACCAGGCTGGCCTCCAACTCAGAGATCTGCCTGCCTCTGCCTTCTAAGAGCTGGAATTAAAAATGTGTGCCACCTAATAGGACACTGACTCTTTGTTGTGGCAGGGAGGTATGAATGTCCTGGTGTGCGTATGGTGGAGGTCAGAGGATAATTTGTGAGTGTCAGTTCTGTCTTTCCACTATATACATCCCAGGGGTCAAATTTGTTTCTCTGGGCTTTGCAGCAAGTGCCTTCACCTGCTGAGCCATCTTGTTGTCTGGTGTGAGGTCCAGTCCCATTCCTTTGTCTAAAATAGCATAATTATATTCTTCTTCATGGCATACACTGCAATACACCAAAGATATTTTTATCGACTGATCTGCTGACGGGCATCTACTTTTAGTCTGTAACCTGGCTCATGTGAACAATGCAGCAATAACAGAAGTGTTCATGCATCTCTGTTGTATGTGGACTTTGATTTCTTCAGCATCTCCTGCCTCAACTCAGTGGGTGCCTCTAAGAATCTCCAAGAAAGAATTCTGAGGCTCAAACTTCTTCCAGGTCACCAACCAAGAGTTAAATCTCAGGCTGGAGAGATGGCTCCGTGGTTAAGAGCACTAGTTGTTCTTCTGGAAGACCTGGGTTTGATTCTTAATACCCACATGTCTAGAATTCCAGTTCCAGGGGAGCTGATATACTTTTCTGGCCTCCTTGGGCACTGCACACATGTGGTGCACGGGCATTCATGCAGGCAAAACACTAATACACATAAAATAAAAAATAAACAATTAAAAAATATATTTATTTATTTATTATGTATACAATAGTCTGTCTCTGTGTGTGTGTGTCTACAGGCCAGAAGAGGGCACCAGACCTCATTACAGATGGTTGTGAGGCATCATGTGGTTGCCGGGAATTGAACTCAGGACCTTACCTTCTCGTCCGTTACGTCTTAACCACTGAGCCATCTCTCCAGCCCAAAATAACCAATTTTTAAGTGCTTCCTTCTCTTGCAGATGATGCAGGTTTGATTCTTAGAACCTATGCCAGGCAGCTCATAATCACTTATAACTCCAGTTCCTGGAGGATCCAACACCTCTGGCTTCCAAAGGTGTGGACACTCTTGATCCCAAAGATACCCATGCATACAGACCAACACATACACACAAGGAAGAATAAAATTGAAAAGGGAACAAGAGTTAAATTTCGAGGACTAAGGATGTAGCTCAGTGGGTAGAGCACTTGTCTAACAAGCATGCAGCCTTGGATTCAATCCTCAGCACCATGCAAAGTAGGCATGGTGGTATCCATGGGTAATCTCAGCACTCAGGAGGCAGAAGTGGGCAGACGAGGAAGTTTAAGATCAACCTCTGCCACATACAAATTTGAGTTCATCCCAGACTTCTTGAGACCTTGTCTCAGAAACATAACAAAACAAAACGTTAACTATAAAAAGAAGTGGAAACCTATGGAGATTTTCATATGCAGGGCATGCATTTCTTCACATACATCCTGTCTGGATCCTGTGTGAGGAACACTCAAAGGCTTGGGATGCAGAGAGGCAGAGACCAGCAAGGGAGTGGGTTTGGCTATACAATAGGAGATGCCAGCATGAACGAGGGACACCAGTGGACAAACAGGAGCACCAGCTGTCCAGTAGCATTGGTATATGTCTAACTACACACGACAAAGACTGAGTCAACACATCTTCTCAAAAGAGTGTTAAATGTCTGCTATCTGAGCTAAGGAAAGTGGGGAGCCATTGACTTCATACATACAAGGTCATGAGTTCTAGTTGGGGTCTGGTAGGCTCAGTTGGTCCTAAGGGGGGATCTGTGTGAGATCTCTTGCAAAGCTGTCATCAGAGATGTCCATGAAGAGTCTACGCAGTTTCACACAGACCTGGGATGTAGTTGCAGGTTGGAACCTTCCCCAACCCACATAGCTTTTCTGATTTGTTTTTCTCTCTATCTCTCAGAACAATTACCTGGTCCAGGGAACTGAAAAGGGCTCAGACTGTTGCCATGGAAACAGAAGCTGGTCCAGAGGAAAGGGAGGGACTACAGAGGGAGCCTTTGGACTGGAATTTTCCAGGCTCTGATATATGGGAGGGAGATTTGGGGGGTTGGAAGGTGCACGGGAGAGAATGGAGGGGTTAGAAAATGGGTGGTGGTCTTCAAAATTCCAGGCAAGTACACTCTTGGTGCATAATAAATGTTCGTTGAAAGAAGGAGTGGGGATGTGGAGAGAGCTTGTATAGTAGGCAGAAGGCCCTGGGTTTGATGCCCAGTACCATATAAACTTGATGTGGTCCTATGTAATCCTAGCGGGAGAATAAAGAGTTCAAGGTCACCATCCACTACATAGAAAATTCAACACTAGCCTATGTCACCCGAGACCTTATTACAAACAAAGAAACAAAACATATAAGAAAAAAATGGCTCCAGTCTCCAAATGCCTTGGGAGATGTTTCTCCTCTTTACAGGATAGAAATATATGTTGTCAACTTCTCTTTTATTTTTAGGTAGTGTCTCATTGTAGACCTAAAGTTGTCTTTGAACTCAAAATCTTCCTGCCTCAGCCCAAGGAAGGCTATGATAGCAGGCATGAGCCACCACGCCCAGTATGCTACAGCTGCATCCATTCAGGCCTTTTTGTGGACTGTGGTTACAGCAAAGCACAATGGTGGACACACTGGAAGTAAGCCGATTCCATTCAAGGTTGCCAACAGTTGGGCAGGATGTGGGCTGCCAGAGTCTGCTCCTAGCCGGTGCAGCTCTATCTGTTGATGGCCTGAGATTGATTTATACGGACATCTACACTTCTTGGTCTTTAATTTGCTATGTTGTGGTCTACTGTATAAATGTACACCGGGCTCCAGACTTACAATGGCCTTGTTTACAGTATTTAAAATCAACAACAACCTTTCAAAGGTACAACATGGATACATAGTAGAAACTGTGCTTTAAGCTTTGAAGTTTTTTCTTTCCTGGGTTTTATCCTCTGAGCAGAAGATCTGCTGTATTTCCCAGGTTAGCTGTTCCTGCTTGCAACAGATGTCACAAATGGGCCTGTGAACTATTGCTAACCCTCAGAGAAGTAGGCAGGGGTGAGCCACCCGACCCTCCCTTGATGCTCCACCACTCCTCCCAGACTCTAGTGTGCATTTCTGCCCCAACTACAGGCAGCCCCCTATAGCATAAATACTCTGGGGGAGGTCATCTTCCCTGGTGAGTGGACACTTTCCAGTGTGGATGCTTTGGGTGGGTGGTCACCCATATTCTGTAGGTGAGACTGAGAAGCTTGTTGGTTCCATGGGGTAAACTTTGGTGAATCTTTTGAGGAGAGGGTAGATGCTACAAAATTTACATCTCCCTGGACAAAGAATTTTTCCAACAGCTAGGAATATGCCTGACCATATTCTCACGTGGTGCTGCGTAGGGGTTCAATCCACACTTCTTCAATCATTGCAGGAGACAGTTGGTATTGCACAGCATGGTAAGATGCTAAGCAGTGTGCTCAGTGAGTTAGCTGTGTCCCTTGTGTCTGTTTTATGATAGGCTTACTCATATATATGGTCCCACCAGCACCAAGATGTAGCCATTACTTTGTCAATGGGTATTAACTTGCCCAACCCCTCTTGGTATAAGGAATACGAACAGCCCCCATCTCTATTCCAGTACCAGACACATGGGAGACATTCAATCCATAGGTCCTGAGCGAACAAATATTGCTATGGGCATTATTATATATGAGTCCTTACGGAAACGTGATGGGAGGGGGCTCCCCCAGGGCATGTACATCCAGTGACAGGACTGCTATGCTATTGATCGGGTGCCTGGGGTTAGATACTGCTGGCATTCGGCCTGTCTGTGTTTGTCATAGAGGACGGCTGTGCAGTACAACATCATGTGTCTCTCAGCATCTTTCTCTACCAGTGCCAGTGCCACCCTCTGCTTCAACTCGTGACTATTAATACTGTCTCTAAAGGGACTGGGAAGATGGCTCAGCTGGGAAAGTTCTTGCTGAGTTAGCATGGGAATGTGAGTTCAGGCACCAGTACCCATGTAAAAGCCAGGCATGGCAGTTCATGCCTGCAATCCTAGCACTGGGGAGGCAGAGACAGTCAGTAGAGCTCAGTTGGTGAATCCCAGGTTTGGTGAGAGACCGTGTTTTAAAAACTAAGGTAGAAAGATAGCTAAGGTAGGAAGATAGATGACTTAGTGGGTAAAGTGCTTGGCCCACAAATGTAAGGAATGGAGTTTGCATTTCTAGCACCCATATAGATGCCAGGTGGGTGTGGAGGCCTGCCTACAATTCCACGAATAGGGACTCAAAGAGGGGATTCCCCAAAGGGAGCTGGCTGGCTAGGGTAGCCTACACAAGCAAGCTATGGACTCAAATGAGAAACACTGTCTCCATATATACTGTGGGGAACTACTGAAGACACCCATTATCATTAGCATCCTGGCCTCTGCATGCACACACACATATTTTCACACATACACATGAGAATATGTATACACGTGAACACACACACCACACACATATACATGCAAAAAATAATAAGGTGGTACATGAAGGCAACATTTAATAACAATGTTGACCTCTGACCCTCACATGCATGTGCACATTCTCCTACACTCACACATATAAACATGTATGTACACATGTTAAAAATATTTAAATATTTGTAAATATTTAAATTAAAATGTTATATTTGTTTATTTGTGTGTGTGTGTGTACACACATGTGTGTGTGTGTGCCCATGCATGAATGTCAAATGACAACTCTGGGGAGTTGATTCTCTCCTCCCACTGTGGGTCTCAGGGATCAAATTTAGCTCTAGCTCCTCAGGCTCAGTGACGAGAGCCCATATGCTCTGCAGCCCTCCCAGGGCTTTTTCCCAGCTTCTTACTCAGCGTGTGTATGTGTTTCTATGTTTTAAGTATAAACAGAACATTAGCATCTTTCTATCATGATTTTGGTAAGATGCTTTGCAGCATATGGATTTTTAGTTTTTAACTTTGTTTCTAAGACAGATTCTTACCTTATACAGGATGGCCTAAAACTACTATGTACCCAAGGATGGCCTTGACCTCCTGATATTCCTGCCTCCAACCCAGACTATGGGCATGCCTCCATTATTTTTGTAGTTTTATTATGGTTTTCCAGGTTTATCTTCTTTTTGTTTTCATTTCTACTTTTTTTTTCATAGAATATATTCTGATCATATGCTTTCCCCTATTTGTTCTCTTTTGAGTTTTGATTGTGTGTGCGTGTGCATGTTCTTTTTAAAACTAACTCTCACGTTATAACACAGGCTGGCTTAGAACTCATCATATGCCAAGGCTGCCTCAAACTATTGGCAGTCTTTCTGCTCCTCAGTGCTAGAGTCACAGGCCTGATCGCTGCACCCTGAGCCACACTTCCTGATTACTGAACTACTCATTCTGTTTCCTTGAGGAGAGCTGACAAGCCAATGCTAGGCTGTGGTGGCTGCGGAAGGACCTGGGACCTGACAGTAATGGAAAAGCCAGTGAGATGGCTCACCAGATAAAAGCACTCGTCACCAAGCCTGATGGATTGAGTCTGATCCTTAGGACGGAGAGAATGGAAAGAGAACCGACTCCTGCAAATTGTCCTCGGCCATACACGTGCATGCTACGAACACACACGAGTGCTCTCTCACATGCATAAATATATAAATAAATCAATTAAAAATTTTCTAATAAGAAGAGAGTTCAGATAGCTAACAGGCAGTGATTTCTCAGGAATGGACAGGCAGTTTCCAGAGGTTATGCCTCAGGCCTTGCTGAGACAGCAAACAAGTTCACACAAGTCCAGGCGCAGAGCCCTGACCCGACAGAGGTTGTGTGGCAACATGTCTGGAAATAGCCAGCAACTATCCAGCTGGAGACAGTCCGAGTGTGTCCCTACACGCAAAAGGAGCGAATGCGGTGTCCATTGGGAAGAAAGCTCAGCCAAGTAGAGCAAAGCTGAGAGCAAAGTGGTAAACAGCTACTCTGCGCTGAGCTCCTGTCCCTACAAGGCCAACCTCCTTCAAGAATTCTCTGCTAAAGAGGAGGCCAGGCCCTCGCACCACCCAGCAGGGTGGCCCACCATCCTAACTTGCTGGGCACTGATTGCTCCTAGGAGCCTTCATGAAACTGACATCATCCCAGGAACTTAACACATCAGGGGATTCACCCTTAAGGAGTCACAGAGGTGGCCTGATATTCAGTCAGATCCACGTGAACCGAGAACTGCTTTAAAAATGGAGAACAGGACTGAGTAGATGGCTCAGAGCTTAATGCATTTGCTGTGTACACATCAAGACCAGAGCTCAGATCCCCAGAACTCACATGGATGCTGGATGGCCTGGCAGCCTGCCTGCAATCCCAGCACTCAGGATGCAGGAAATCCCTGGAGTAGGCTGGCTAGGCACATAGGATGATTCTGTGAGCTCTGGGTTCAAGTGAGAGATCCGACATATAAGGTGGAACACAGGCAATGGTGGTGGTGCATGCCTTTTAATCCCAGCACTCGGGAAGCAGAGGCAGGCAGATCTTTGTGAGTTCGAAGCCAGCCTGGTCTACAAGAGCTAATTCCAGGACAGGTCCCACAGCTACCGAGAAACCCTGTCTTAAAAAGCAAAAGAAATAAATAAACTAAAAATAAAATTTTAAAAAGGTGGAACACAATCTTAGAACAACCTCGGGGCCTTCACACACATGTGCACCTATGTGCATGCACAACCACACCCATGAGTCCGCACGCAAACATGCGAACACAAATACACTTACACATGTACTCCACACACATGTCCCTATAGAAAAACAAAGATTGAGGGCAGAGGGAGAGAGGGGACTGGTGTGAACAAGGCTTATCTGAGGGTGTCCCTACCCCCAAAGACTTCATCTTTCCATCCAGCATGACTAAGGTCCTCTGCATTTCTCTCCTGGGTACACCAGCCCTCTCCTGGATATGTTAGCCCTAGCGTTTATTTAATTGGCATATATTAATTATGCAGGAGAATGGGTTTCACTGGGATATTTTTATACATACAATGGTATTCTGATAGTATTCACCCCATTGCTCTCATTTGCTCTCATCTCTTTCCCCTGTTCTCCTTTCTTCTCTCAGTTCTCCTCCTTCCTGGTTTCACATCTGTCTGTCTGTCCATGCGCATTTGTCTGTGTGTGTGTCTGTGTGTGATGAAATGGGTTCAATTAGCATTACTTATCCAAACATGGGTAGAAGGTTATTTACAGGAGCTCGGACAAATGACTAGTGACTACTTTCTCTTTCCCCCAGCAAGCATTAATAGCTTGTAGATCCTAAAGGAGGGGTGGGACCTCCATCTCCTTAGAGATGAATATACTCCCAGGAGAATGTCACATCTTTCATGTTCGAATTTATGAATAGAGAACTCTCATCCCCAATATCGTTTTCATTGAGCTCTTCCATTGTGCCACTGTCTACCTGACCCAGCACTCTAGGGCCAGGTATCAAACAAGCATATGAGTGTTGCATGCATTCTCTGCTCTGCTCTGCTCTGCTCTGGGGATGTCATGTGACTGGTTCTCTCAAGCTCTTGCCACTGTGATGCTCCCACAATGATGAACTATGTATGATCTGGAATCCTAATCTCTTTCTCCAGAAGTTATTATTATTTTTCGGGGGTGGTCATGACATTTTTATCCGAACAACAGAAAGAATGTTAAGAGCAAGAGGATGGGAGAGAATGCTATGGAGTGCTGTCTTCTGGCTGTGACATGACCATCACACTTGTGAACTCAGTGTGGATAGAACACTACCACTACACTTGCGAACTCAGCGTGGGTAGGACACGACCATCACACTCATGAACTCAGCATTGATAGGACATGACCACCACACTCGCGAACTCAGTGTGAATAGGACACGACCACCATACTCGTGAACAAAGCAACAATGATTAATCTACACAAGACCCTCACAAAGTCAAGCCAGCCAAAAGCTCAGCATATGTGGGGTGGATGATATCCAGGACCCACCCTTATTATTAGCAATACATAGCTGTTGTGGGAGGGACAAACCCTCTTTTTTGCAGATGTGACCACAGTCAGTTTCCCAGGCTCTGGTGGATGGTACCACATCATGCACATATGGGCAACACTAACTGGACTTAGTGGGTTATTTAAAAAAAAAAAAAAGTCTTTGAGAGATGTGCTTGAAATTATATTTGTATAGCTTGAGGGGAGGTAGACATGACCATATATAATAGGATCCATGTATAAAATTACCAAAAATAAAGGAAAAATAGAATTGAAAAAATATATTCATTTCTGCTAGCTGGTTACACTGTCCAGACACAGAAACCCATCAGCATCAGGTCCCATCATTTCTGCACCCCAAAAAGAGTTTTGTTTTGTTGGACAGGATCTCACTTATGTAGCCCAGGCTAGTCTGGAACTCACTACATAATCATGGAAAACTCTGGATTCCCAATCCTCCTGCCTCCATCACCTGGGTGCTGGGATTATGTGTGGGTACCACTTTACCACACCTAAACTCTTCAAGAACTAACAGAAATGTTCTCGGGAGTGAAAACACAAAATAATTAACTAAAATTTATGTCCAGTTCACAATGTTCATTTGCTTGTATGTTAAAAGTGCCCACATGGAAATTCAACAACAAATAAATGGGGACTAAGGCTGAGCCTCCAGGTGGGACAAAATTCGTTAATCCCTGCAAATCACGAGACCCTCTTATCCCCTTTGACCCAGCAACTTAACTTCCAGAAATTCTTTCTAGGGAATTAATGAGGCACACAGAGACAGATCTGAGCAGAGGTTGGACGTTCCATTTTTCCACTGGATCAGTGAAATGTCAGAAGAACGTTTTCCTTGCCCAGAGCCAAGCTGAGGCTCCTTCCTCGTCTTAGGAGGTCTCTACCCTGCTATACGACCCACCATTTCACATCCTTCATTTTCTTCAGTTAAAAAAAAAAGCTGCTGACTGAATTCCTTATGGAGAAACAAGCGTTCCAAGATCAGTCTGGACACCACCAGAGATACACAGCCGTTGTGGGTTAAATTGTGCCCACCCGTACCCCACTCCATCCTTACCCCACTCCCACCAAAATCACATGCTGCATTTCTGAACTCCCCTGCCTCAGAATATGCCTGCATGTGAAAAGCTAGAAGGAGGTAATTAAGGTCAAGCAAAGTCATTAGGCTGGGCCCCGACCCAGTAGGACTGTTGCTTTCATAAGAAAAGAGGAAATTTAGACAGACAGGCACAGAGGTAAGTCTGTGTGAGGACATGGGGAGACGGTGGCCAGCTGAGGAGAGGGGCCTCGGAGGGGAGCAACCCTGCTTCTGCCTGGGCTTGGACTTCAACCTCCAGTCCTGTGAAAATGTTTCCATCATGTAAGCTATTGTTTGTGATACTTTGTTATGACATTAACTGGCCAGTAAATATTGACTATAAATATGTATAGATGTGTGTGTACATGCACACACATACATTCGATATTGCTTGTTTTTTTAAGAAGCTTCAGTGAGTAAAGTGTCTGCCCTGGCATGAGAACCTGAGTTCAGTATTCCTGTAAAACATACCAGATCCCACAGCTTTGACTTTCCTACCATGACAGACTGTACTCTTGAACTCTGAAGCAAAATAAATCCATTTTTCTCTTAAGTTGTTTTTTTTTTCAGGCTTTCGCTGTTGTTATTGTGTTTTGGTTGTTGAAACAGGCTCTCAGCACTAGCCTTTGCAGATTGGGAACTGGCTAGGTAGGCAAGGCAGGCCTCAAACTCACAGAGATCTGCTTGCTTCTGGCCTCTCACAAGCTGGGACTGAAAGTGTGTGCCACCATGCCCAGTTTGTCAGTTTATTTTATTAAGTAACCAGAAAAGAAATTAAGGCAGAAAGTTGTAGTGAAAAAGATGCCTAGGAGAATAAAGAAATGCTCTTCAAGGACTGGAATTGGGTTCCCAGCACCCATATTAGGCAGCTCACAAAACACCTTTAACTGAAACTTGGAAGGATCCAATGCCCATTCCAGGCTTTGTGGGCATCCCCAAGGACATGCACAAACATCCACACAGATACATATACACAGATAAGCATACTTAAAATAAAATCTTTAAAAACTAAGTTAGACTGTAGCAGGACACGGTGTTGAGCCCACCCCTAAGCATCATAGCACTTGGAGGTAGAACAGCAGGCTCTTTTACCTTCAAGGCCAGCCTAAGCTATCTCAAGAAACCCTGTCTCAAAAACCAAGGGCTGGGGCTGAAGAGATGGCTCAGTGGTTAAGTGCAAAGTTCCCAGAGCTTGATAGTTTTATGGTTTGGGGGCCTGGCAAGATGGCTCAGTGTGGTAAACAAGCTTGCTACACAAGCCTGACAATTTGAGTTCAAGATGCAGAGTCCATGTAATAGATCTGAGTGTGGTAACACACATCTGTAATACCCATGCTCTTGGAGACACAGAGCCAGAAGTCTACAGATGCAAAGAAGAGAGACACCACAGTGCCATTGTGAACGCCACACAGTCCCTTCACCTCCCTTAGCAAAGAGTATTGTTCTTATGCTTGGACGAGGCTAGACTGTCATTGCTAAAACTATTTTTTGGTGCTTCTTTCTGGCTTCTGGGTGTATGCTCATGTGACTGAAAGTTCTGTGTTGGGTGCTGGGAGGTGGGGTCAGTGTGTGTGTATGTTTGGCAGGGATAAAGAAGCATGAGGTTCTTTGAGAGAGACCCTGCTTTAATAAAGTGGAAAGAAAGAACCAACTCCCCAAATTTGTCCTCTGGCTTCCACACATGTGCCATGCTGTATGTGCGCACATGTATGTGTGCATGCACACACATACACACACACGCACACGCACACACAGAGAGAGATGCATACACTAATAATAATAAACAGAAATTTTTAAAAATATGTTTTTATGGCCTGGAAACAGAGGCGCCCAGAACACTGGCTGGGTTGTACGCTTTCCGAGAAAGCCAGTCTCTTCCTGATCTGGATGGCAGCATGTATATATTGCTTGGATTTCAGTCCATGACTTAGCTCATTAATCAGGGAAAAAAATTCCGAGGTGGGTTGTTGAACCAAAGTTTTATCTGGCACCTGGACCATATGTTGACATTGAAACTATTTCTGAAAGACTGAGAGTCTCCTGTCAGAGAGGCTTCCACCGCCGAAATTCTTTTTCTATTTATTTAGGTTAGGCTCAAGTCTTCCCCACACTACCAGATGTCTTCTTGAAGAACCTAAGGGTAACCGTGTCTGCTAAGATTTATAATGTGAGCCTATGTGTATTATTTCAAATTTCTTTCTTGTTTTTCTTTTGAGACAAGGGTCACGTGTAACTCAGCCTGGCCTTCGAACCTGGAGATGAACTTGAATTGCTGATTCTCCTGCCTCCGATTTCCAAGTGCTGGGATTTCAGGCGTTCGCCATCACACCCAGTTTATTCGGGGGTTGAGACTGAACCCTGGACCTCATGAATACTGGGAAGCTCTCTACTGAGTCACCCGCATCTCAGCCCTGTTTAAAAGATTCTGTTAGATATTTCAAGTTTCTGTGGGCCTTTGCTAATCGCTAATTTTTTTTCCCGAGGCAAGGTTTCCCTGTGCAGTCCTGTATGTCCTGGAACTTGCTTGATAGACCAGGCTGGCCTCCAACTCACTGAGATTTGCCTGCCTTTGCCTTCCAAGTGCTGGGATTAAAGGTGTGCACCACCACCACCTGGCAAATAAGGTTTTAAATACACCTTCACTTCAACATACAATATTCATGATGTTGTTAATGTGAAACTACATCTTTTATGATAAGCCCAAAGTCTGTTGGTGACACAGCTTTGGGACACTTGCTATATATAGGACAGGCTTTGGGTAATGGGAAGTGTCTGTAGCTATCACTGGGCATTCCATCGGAGGGTTTTGCCTCAGCAGTCTTTGGGACAAAGAGAAAATGGCCTCCTCTTCAAGGTCATGAAACAAAAAAAAAAAAAGGAAAAGAATCCTCCTTCTTCCATACAAAGTTAGTCTTGGGTGGGTGAGACAGCTCAGTAGTTAGAACCCTGGCTGAGTAAGACGGAGCATCTGAGTTCAGTCCCTGGAACCCACGTAAAGATGGAAGGAGAGAACTGATTCTACAAAGTTGTTTTCTGACCGCCCCACATGTGCCATAGTACTTGGCCCACACACATGCATCAGACACACATAACCTGAGTCATGTGCATGGTAGACAAAGTTTCTCCTACTAAGCCACAAAGGGAAAGAAAAGAAAAGAAGGGCTTACTATACTTGGCAGGAAAGCTGGTGAACACAAAATAAGAAACATATAAATTCGATTTCATGAAAATTGAAGATTTCATATATTGGGAAAACCTTCATATGAATTAGACTACAGTGACCAACTCAGGTAAGGTCAATGATGGATAAATAGGTATGACAGTCAAACACCTTACATGACTCACAAAAGGAATGGGATGAGGAAGCTGGAGAGATGGGTCAGTGGTTAAGAGTGCTCAGTGCACCCAAAGGATGCTCAATCATGCCACAATGACATGTGTTCAACTGTGTTCATAGCAGCATTGTTTGTCATAGCCAGAACCTGGAAACAGCCTAAATGCCCCTCGACTAAATGCCCCTCGACTAAAGAATGGATAAGGAAAATGTGGTACATTTACACA
>LOEQ01002102.1:190328-203243 GCA_001685075.1 Bramus lutescens | reverse complement strand
ACATGTACTCACTCATAAGTGGTTTTTAAGCATAAAGCAAAGAAAACCAGCCTAAAAACCACAATCCCAAAGAACCTAGACAACAAAGAGGACCCTAAGAGAGACATACATAGATCTAATCTACATGGGAAGAAGAAAAAGACAAGATCTTCTGAGTAAATTGGGAGCATGAGGATCATGGGAGAGGGTAGAAGAGGAGGGAGGAGAAAGGGAGGAGAGCAGAGAAAAATAGATAACTCAATAAAAACAATGCAAAAAATAAAGAAAAAATAAAACTAGTATGGGATTGCTTTAATTAATTAAAAATAATCACAAAAGATATGGATAAAAAAAGAGTGCCTGGTGCTCTGCAGATGACTCCAGTTCAGTTCCCAGCACAGTTTGGGGGCTGCAGGTATCTGGTGCCCTATTCTGGCCTCTGAGAGTGCTGCACACACATGCACATACGCACACACAGGGAAAGCAGACAAGCAAATAAAAAAAGAAAGAAAGAAAGAAAAGGATGGTTGTCTCTAAAAGAGACTCAGTCCTAGACACAGTGATTGATTGCCCTGATCACATGCAGGCACTGAAGTGTCACACATAATCTCACAAGTATATACAATTAATAGGCACCTATTAATAATGTGGTTTGAGGGTCAGGCGGCAATGGCTCACGCCTTTAATCCCAGCACTCAGGAGGTGAGTCTCTGTGAATTCGAGGCCAGCCTGGTCTACAGAGCGAGTTCCAGGACAGGTTCCAAAGCTACAGCGAGACCCCATTTTGAAAAAATAAAAACAAAATAATAATAAATAATGTAGCTTTAGGGGAGATATATAAGTTGGAAAAGTGACTGTCACATGAGCATGAGAACCAGAGTTCACTTCCCAGAGCCTAAGTTAAAAAAGAAAAGCCAGGCCTGGTGATGTATGCTTGTAACCCTATAGCAAGATGGGAGGTAGAGACAGAATTGGCAGAGAGCTTAAGCATCAGCGGAGTCTGGAAGACACTGTGGAAATAAGACAGATCCTGCTTCAACAAGGCAGAAGGCAAGAACGGACTCCCCAAAGTTGTCCTATGACCTGTATACATGTGCTGTGGCAATGTGGTCATACAGAGGCGCACTGGAAAGCACGGTAAGTTTAAGTGTCCTTACCACACGCTCACGAAGATAAATATGTGGGGTAATATGGCAATAAGCTTAATGTGCCCATCTCATACTATCTGTGCCTATTTCGAAAATCATGTCACACATCAAAAATATGGATCCTGTTATTTACCAGTTTAAACAGGGCCCACAAGATGGTTCTGTGGTTAAAGGTTCTAGCTGCCCAAACCTGATGACCTGGTTTGATCCTGAGAACCCACACCCTGGAAAGAGAGAGCTGACTCCCTCAAGTTGTCTTTTGCACGGGTTTGCCTGTACACATGCAGACATCACACACAAATAAATATATTTTAAAAAACTATTTTAAATGAATAAAATTCTTGTTGAAAAAATATAGCTCCAGGGAGCTGACCTGCCCTTTCCTGGGTCCTCATCTATGGGCACAAGGTGAGGATGGCATCCCTCACCAGAGGCTGAGTATTCTGGTATCTTCAGCTTGGCCTTGCCGCCTGTGAGAAATCCATTCCCACTGTTGACAAGTCATCCAGCCTGTGGGCCGAGATGGTGACGTGTTCACACCCAGCCATTCCCACTGGACTTCCGATGGACGAATGATGTCATATCGTGGACACCGATAGACCTCAATAGTAGGAAGTAGAGTGGAGAGAGCAAAACAACACTATGGTGGGCTGTTCCAACTGTCAACGTGGCACAACCTGGGACCGCCTGGGAGGAGAGCCTCCACGAGGGACCGCTTGGGAGGAGAGTCTCCTTGAGGGACCATTTGAGAGGAGAGTCTCTGCGAGGGACCACCTAGATCAGGTTGGTCAGCGAGGCATGTGTGCCTGCGAGGATTCTCTTGTTTCTGTTCATGTGGGAGGACGTGAATGTGGGTGGTACCGTTCTCTGGTTTGGGGCCCTGGACCATATGAAAAGTAGAGAAAGCTAGCTAAGAACCAGCATGCATGCACTCATTTCCCTCTGTTCTTGACTGTGGATGTGATATGACTAGCTGCTTCAAATTCCTGCCACCTTCACTTCCTTGCATGAGGGACTATAACCCGGACTTGGGAGTCGATCAACCCTTTCTCATCTGCGATGCTTTCTGTCGGTGTCCTATCACAGCAACGGAAGTGACTAGAGCAACCGTCTGGTCCTCCAACCCTCAACACCTCTCATGTTATTCCACCAGAACCCACTAACTTACGTGGCCACTCAGCTTGACTTCCCTGCCCCTCCCACCTTCTAGAAGATTCCTCTTCCCCTTCTCATTCCCAGCTCTCAATTATTTCTCTTGAGATCCATCGGGAAAAAGTTGAAATCATATAGAAAACAAAAGGATCATTCTCCCCCCTCCCCCCAACTCCACAACAATCTTCTCTACAACATGAACATTTTATTAAAATTGGAGGTGGGGCATACACCAATCTGGAGGCTTTGTGAAAACTATGTGTTTATTTATTTATTTATTTATCTATTTTTCAGAGCTCGGAAAATTCCATGCTATGAAGCTCTTTCCTCCGGGGCCCCTCTCCATTTCTCCTGAGCTGAGGTTTCCATGACAACAGCTTGATCTTGCATCCATCACCCACTGCAGGTAAATGAGGAGGACAGAGAGTTCCTAATGATGAGATGTTTTGGTACGTGCGGAGGGCAGCATCATGGTAGGTTCAAGCTCATTGTCTTCCACCCCCACCCTGAGTTTACCCAAGGCTCCTAATTTCAAAATAGGTCTCATCTGGAATAGGTACCTGCCTCCAGCTGTCAGTTTTTTGTCAGGGGAAAACAACACACATACCCAGGGACAGTTATAAGGGGAAGATATGATATTCCTGAGGCTGAGGTGGGAGAAGGAATTAGGGAATGAAGCACAGACACACACTGCACAGGAAAGCCACGAAGACAGTGGTTCTCAACCTTCCTAAAGCCGCAACCCTTGAATAGAGTTCCTTATGTTGTGGTAACCCACTCCCCCAACCATAAAATTATTTGTAAAAATCTAATATGTGACCCTGCGGGGGTTGAGAACCACTGCTCCAAGAGTTTCTGATGAAATGTTCCCATGGGGTCCAAGAACCTAAATTCTCATTCTCTCTCTCTCTCTCTCTCTTCCTTCCCTTCCTCCTTCCCTCCCTCCCTCTCTTCCTCCTTCCCTCCCTCCCTCCCTGTCATTTCACATGTAACCGTGGCCTGGAACTTCCTATGTAGACCAGGCTGGCCTCGAACTCACAGAGATCCACCTGCCTCTGCTTTCCAATGCTGGAATTAAAGGTGTGTCACCACCTTCGGCCGAGAATCTGTATTTCAAACAGATTCTGGAGAGATGTTTTTTATATTAGTTATTTCTGACTATTTTGCACATTTAGGTAATGTGTCATGGTTTCATTATCTGCTTATGTTTAATTATCTCATTATCTGCTCTTCCCAACACTCCTGACCCCATCTTTCTCGCCAGTGAGTCCTCTTACTTTCTGATTTGTGAGGCAGTCATGGCTGCAATGTGGTCATGACTATGACAGCCACGTCATGTCATGTCCACAAGACAGGTTTTCATGGCACTCCTACTCACCCTCCGGCTCTTAAAGACTTTTCAACCTCTTCGCTACAATACTCCTTAGGCCTTGGAGGTGTTACATAGACTTCCCACTGAGGGCCAAGCACCCAACAGTTCCCTCATTCTCAGATCTGTGAGCTAGTTCTGAATCTCTAGATTAATTGTTGTTTACTGCAAACAAAAATGTTCTGACCCAGGCTGGGGGCAGCAATAGTCTGTGGGGAATAAGTGTGAATATTTAGAGGACCAGTGGTTATTGGTGTGCTATTCACTACACACACACACACACACACACACACACCCCTCCATCCCACATATTCATTTGCATATGCATATGCTCGTGAATATAAATGATTCTTGCCCCTAAGGAGCAACAGGTCCCAGAGGTAATTATGGTTGACTTCTCTGCTTAAATCCCTCCAAGAGCTCTTTTTGCTGTGCAAGTGTGGAGGATGAGGGGTGAGCTGTTCTTTTGGTAGAGAGGGGCTGCCTCAGGGTCTCCTTTGGGATTCACTGATACTACATTTTGAATCTTGCAGTGTGCTGCCTGTAGGGACTGCAGACGATTGCTTTGAATGTACATGCATAGATTTGTGAGACAGACAGAAAGAATACGAAGACATGAAGCTGTAACTGTTCTCACCTCCCCAGCGATGGTTTCAGCTCAGGATGTTATCAGAGCTTGTGAAGCAGGCCCTGAGCCTGAAAGTGCCTGTGTGTAGGCATCTGAACCGCGTGAGTGAGCATGCAGGAGCATCAGTTTTGAGACAGGGACACCAGAAAATGAGGCAGTCAGCATTTCACCCCTACTCACTCACCAACTGACCCCCCCACAAAAGAAAACGAATTGAAAAGCTGAAGAAGACAGACATGGAAGGATATAGCTGGTAGCCTTGACTGCTTTTATGGTTTGAAAATGCTTGTCTTCTCAACAGAGGCCAATTGAGATACTTCCAAAAACCCAACCGCTTCCTGCAGGGAGAGAGATGTGTATGTATTGCTTGGTTTATTGCCGAGCACCAAGCTAAATGAACCACAGTAAGTCCGTGAACTAAGTACAATCTGACGATGGGAGCCAGGAAACAATGTCCAAAGGCTCCTTTTTGAAGAGCACAAGTTTCCAATTAGAAACTTGTGTGCTCCTGATCAGCCGGGTCACAATTCAGACCCAGCCTAGCCCCTTCCCTAAATGGAATCAGGGTCTTAATGAGTGAGGACTAGAGTTTCCAAGAGCAAGAAAGGTGAAGGCTTTTTGTCCAAGCTCTCTTTTGAGTCTAGCAACATATAAAACCGGAGAAGAATATTGGCATAGCCACGAGGAGGGAAATGCCTTATTCTAGAAATATCCACAAATTAACAAATATAAAGGGATATTTATTACACCATGATTGCATAAAGCCAAAAAGATTGGAACATGAACACTTGTACCATGAGTAGGAATGAATAGCCTACTGGGTGAAACTGTCATATTGGGTAACCTAAAGAATTCTATCTCCAGGCTATGGTAGTGCACACTTCTAATCCCAGAATTCAGGAGGCAGAGGCAGGCTGATATCTGATTTTGAGGCCAGCCTGGTCTACACAGTGAGTTCCAGGACAGCATGTGCAACACAGTGAAACCTTATCTCCAAAAAGCAAAACAAATACAGCAGCAGAGGATTCTAGCCCATTCCCAGAGAGGGTAAGTGGATCCAAAAGCTAAACATCATGGAGAATCCTTTGGCCAGTGGCTAGCCCTACACATTTGAGTATACGGGCAACACAAACTCCAGTCAGTGGAGGGACAAAGAAAAGGGACGAGAGACTGAGAGAGGGGAGCAGATGTAGGAGTTAGGAGGAGTTTAGAACAATTAGGGAGTGACATGAATACTCTGTATTATTTTACAGGTTTTGCCTTCCCAAGAATTAAAAAAAAAACCTTATGTAGACCAATCTTACCTTTGAAAAAATGCTGTAATATGGTAAAAAAAAAGGAAGAAAAACTACAGTTTTAAAAAAAGGAGTCTTACACACATGCAAGAAAGTCTCAAAAAATCAATTAAAATGCTAAATTAAAAAATTTAGTCCTCCAGGAATCGGAAAGGGAGAATTTCTGAAGGAGAAAATGTATGGCTTTTGAGAACCAGGAAGATTTCCTAACCTACTCGTTGTTGCTTTATATATATTTGTTCACAAATGTGTGTGTTCACCCATGAGCACACCACATGTGAAGGTCAGAGGGAACTTCTGTGGAGTTGCTTGTCTTTCCACATTCACACGGATCTGGAGCTTAAACTGGGGTCCTCAGGCTTGCATGGCAGTAGGGTAAGGCTGAGCCATCTCTGCAGTCCCTCCAACCTACATATGATGCAATGTTTGAAACCCAAAGGTGGAAGCAGGCCGAGTGTCCATAGGTGAATGATGAGATGGTTAGTTTTAGCTCTCAACCTGGCACAATCTAGAATCTATAAGAGTCCCAACCAGGGGCCATCTTGATCAGGCTGGCCTGTGGGCATGCCGGGGAGGGGGTTTTAATCCACTGGATTAATTGAGGTGAGAAAAGCCATTCTGAATGCTTCACATTTCAGAATTGTTTTCAAGCGAATGTGCATTCACCTTTAGGACCTGAAAAATTCCAGACTCTGCAGCTCTTCCATGGAAACGCTGGCTGCAGTTTCCATGGCAACAAGTCCCTGCAAGGATTGAGGATGAGGGCTCTTGAGTAGCTCTGGACCAAGCCTCCTGGCAGGGGGATGGGCTCGGCTGGCTCTCCCATGAATAAGCATGTACAGTGGTGGGATTTGAACAACAATAACAGGGTCCTTGCAAAACAAAACAAATATTGCCTTTGAGGAAACTATTTTATTACATTATTTACAACATTATTGTGTTGGTCCATGAGTGTTTCATGACATGTACGCGGGGGTCAGAAGATAACTTGTGGGGGTAGCCGCCTTTCATCATGAGGGTTCTGGGGCTCAAGCTCAGATCATCAGGCTTGGTGTTAAGCCCTTTACTCACTGAGTTGCATCTTGCTGGCCCCAAATTTGGCTCTGATTTGAGTCCACGTTTAGCTATTAGAAACCACAAATCTCCCCTGGACTCCAGTGGCACTAGCATTATCTATTCCCCATTGACGCATGAACCTAACAAGTGAGGAAAACTGAGTCCTTCCCCGTTTCCTAGACTCCGTGGAAGGAACCCAAATGACAGCAACAAGCACAAACAAACATAAGCCTCTGCTCTGAGAGGGAGAGAGGGAGACACAAGTTCGTTCAGGAAGGAATCTCATCTCATTCATTATTTGTTACACAGAGGATCCATTGAATGCTGATCACACACCAGGCACCATGTCAGAAAAGGGGGATTGTCTGAAAGCAGCAATGGACGTCTTTGTCCCTTCAGAGCATACCTTGCAGCAGGAGAAGTGGTTGCAAATGAACACAGAAAGTGGTGTGTTGCAAGTGATGAATCCTCGTGTACATAAACCCACCAACCAACCAGGGCTTAGAGGATAAAGTTGCATGCTGCCAAGCCTGACTATCTGATTTATCCCCAGGACCCTCATGGTAGAAGGACAGAATCCATTCATGAACGTTGCCTTCAGACCCCCATGCGTACATCATGCCACGTGTGCACACCCCACAAATAAATAAATGTCAAAACCAGTAAGTGTAAGACAGAGTGAAGTGCAAGAGTGCTGTTTTAGACAGGGATGGAAACACCTTTGTAGGGTGGAAACAGACCTGAATGATGAGAACGGGCCTGTCACAGAGAGTGAGTCTTCTGAGGGGGCAATGCAACAAGCACACATTGTTTGACATTATTCCTTGGGAGACATGAGCAAATGCCTGTTTGCCTCAGATAGGAAACCATTGGCAGGCCAAATCAGGATACCACCTGTGATGGCTAAGCTTGTTCGTCAACTTGACTGCATCTGAAGTTAACTAAAAGGCAAGCTGCTGGGCATTCTTGTGGGGGAATTTTCTTGATCGGTTTATTTAAAGTGGAAACTCACTCTAGATCTAGATGACGTCTTCCCGTGTCCGCACAAATAAAAAGGCCTGAAAGATGGCGAACCCTGCTTTTCACCTTTTCGGCCTTACTCTCCTTAGAAAGTTTATCTGTCCTGGGGCTGTGGCATTCCTTCACCAACTACTTTGAGATTTGAATGTACAGTGAAGACTAGCAGCTCCTCAGGAATCCTCTAGGCTGATAGTTATCTACCTGTGGGTTGGACTCCTTTGAGTGGGGTGTGGGTCAAATGACCCTTTCACAGGGGTCACCTAAGGCCATCAGAAAACACAGATATTTACATCACAATTCATAACAGTAGCAAAGTTACAGATATGAAGCAGTAACAAACACAATTTTATGGTTGAATGTCTTCACAACATGAAGAATTGTATTAAAGGGCCACAGCATTAGGAAGTGTGAGAACCATTGCTCTAGGCCTTCGGCGGCAGATGGGGACTGCTGAGACACCCAGCCTCATGTACCAAGCAACTACTGGATTCTTGATCTTTCCCCTGAGAGACAGCCAATCACTACTGGACGACCTGGACTGTGCCCTGTAAGCCAACCTAACAAATCCCCATTTTTATAGATATAGTTTTTCTATCAGTTCTGTTCCTTCAGAGAACCCTGACCAATATACCACCAAAGTCCAAATGGATAAACCAGTGAGCTTTATAGGGATTACTTACAGCAGGATGGGTAAGGGGTTGCTTACAGGAGCATTGACTCAAAAAGTCCAGCCCAGTAGCAGCTCATGAAGCTTTAGGATGCATGGGCAGCTGGAAGTTGCTCTACTCATCAGTTCTTGCTGTTCATAAAAATCTTGGGGTGCTGGGACTGGTGATGGTGGAGTTTCAGAATTGTCTGAGTTTAGAACTTCCTGAGATTCGTGAGTTGTTTGCTTCCTGAGTTTTAAATCTTAAAGAGCCTTTGAGAACTTTCTGAGTTTCTCTCTCTTTTTGTTTTTTTTTGGGGGGAGAGGTTGGATAATGATAATCTGCAATTCTGTGATTGGTTAGTACCACACTAACCCTTAAGTATTATGTAGAGTGCATCCTTTTCTACATACAGATATATGTTTACTGAAAAGCAGCCCAGACCCCTGAATCAGTGCAGGGCTGGTAGGTGTGCATTAGCACACCCAATTTTGTAACATGTTGGGGACTCAGCCCAGGGCTCCATGTATACTACGCAAGCGCTCTACCAAACAAGTTACACCTCTGGCTCTCCATTTCTCCATTTCCTCTCTCTCTCTCTCTCTCTCTCTCTCTCTAACAAGAACAATCAATCAATGAGTATCCAAACACACCAGGCAGAGGTGATAAAGGTGCTTGCCACCAAGCCTGAGGACCTACCTCTGATATCTGGGACCCATGTAGTGGAATGATAGACTCAAAAGTTGATCTCTGACCTCCATTCCCCACTATGGCAGACATGTGCCCTCAATATTAAATAAGCTAAAAAGATTATAACAGCAACAGAATCCTAATGCTTAAAAATTATTGATATGCCCAAAAGGAACAGCTACGGTCCAAGAAAAATTTCATTCTCAAATATTTGCAAGTTCTTCAAAACAGGAATGAGTGAAAGCACCATTGGGCAAAGCTCAGATAAGAATAAAAGTTATGAGAGCCGAAAAGATAAAGACATAGGAAATGAAAGCAACTGCCGAAGACATTTTCTTTTAAACGATAAGAACCGAGATCTATCCATATAGGAAATTAAATGCATAAGAAACATGGAAACCAGAGGGGTGTTGGGGGATCAAAACCCTGAAGGTCACTGAGGCATAAGGAAGGAAGCCGGTCCTGATTCATTTGGATGAAATTGCTGATTCTGATAGTGACTTTGAGCTTGGCGGGGACCTGCTAAACTGAGCGCTACTCCATTCAGAACGAGGACTAGCTCTGCTCTTTATCTTCGTTTGTCCAAAAGTGTGACTTTCAATAATATTTACAAAGAACATACCACCAGGGCGATGAGTGATGATAAGGAATAGCCTACTTTGAGAGCCACACTAATCTTTATTACATTTTATTTATTTACTTTTGCTTATACTTCTGTGTGTGCATGCGCACATGTGCAAGTTTGCCACTGTGTGCATGTCAAAGTCGGAAAATAACTTGTGGTGACCAGTTCTCTCTTTAAATGCTGTAGGTCCCAGGGACCCAACTCAGGTCTTCAGAATTGTCACCGCTTTTAACTGCTGAGTCACCCTGCTGTCCCCAACCTAATCTTTCTGAACACCAAAGTTTGCATAACTGTTTTCTTTGCAAATGGTTTTCAACCCTACCAGTTCTCAAGTTGGCAAACAACAGAAAGGCTTTGCAGACCACAGGAGTATACATGTACTCAGAGGACAAATTATTTAAATAAAAGTTCAATAGGACAGACAAAAGGGATTATTTATTCTTGAATCACTCTCTCTCTCTCTCATGCTCTCTCTCTCTCATGCTCTCTCTCTCTCTCACACACACACACAGTATAATGGAGACATTATACTTAGCAAGTATACACAAAGAAGAATGTACAAGTGAGTGTATTTGACTCAAATAAGTATTTATAAATAATTCTTTAAGACGCTAGCAGAAATATTTGCAAATCAAACAATCCAAGCCCAGGTCTAGACAACTGACTCAGTGTTTTCATCTACACAGAATTTAACAGGCTGGAGACTGGAGAGATAGCTCAGTGGTTCAGGACACTGTATGCTCTTTCTAAGGACCCAGGTTCAGCTTCCAAATCCTACATAGTGGCTCACAACTTCATTTTCTGACCTCTAAGGGCACTAGGGATTCATGTAGTACACATACATACATACATACATACAGGCAAGGCACTCATACAAATAAAATAAACCTATCTTTTAAAAATTAAAAAAATTAACAGGTGTCAGGTGGTGATTCATTTAATTTTCTCATAATGGGAAAAATTTAAGAACCATTTTTAAAAAAAGAACATGTGTTGCTTAGTGGGTTTAGGGTGTTTGTCTCCAACCCTGAGAACCTGAGTTTAATCCCTGGGACCCACATTTTATAAGGAAATGCATGTTGTCCTCTGACCTCCACATGTATACCATTGCATGCATATGCTACACACACACACACACAAATTAATTAATATATTAATTAATATAATTTTAAAAGTTGCCAAAAAGCAAAATCATTTACTCGAGACATTGTTCAAAAAGTAAGACAAATCAGGGTGACCATATCTAGTGGAAACATTGTCGGGTAATGTGCAACAGCAGATCTTCCATTTGAGGGGGAAAGTCTCAACTGTCCCCGAGCACATAGACAGATGTTCAGGTGGTCCCAGCTGACACTCATTCTTTTCATGTTGCACAGCACAAGCTGCCTCCATCCATCTGGCCAGGCTGACTAACTCTCCATACTGAAATATTTTCATAGGTGGAGTATTTCAATTTTTAAAGCTGGGGTAAGATATACAAAAAGAAAATTTAGCATCTTGAAGTCCCACACCTTGTTGAGGAGCTATTAACTTGCATCTTAAAGTCCCACCTCTCATTGAGGAGCTATTAGCTAGCATTTTGAAGTCCCACCCCTTGTTGAGGAGCTATTAGCTAGTATCTTGAAGTCCCTCCCCTGCTGAGGAGCTATTAGCTAGCATCTTGAAGTCCTACCCCTAGCTGAGAAGCTATTGAATATGACAGTTGCTGGAGAAGGGAGTCAGTTTTCTTCAGAGAGTCAGAACATGAGAGACTGCCTATGCCCCTGCAGATGGCCTACATCCATGCACACACAGGCAGTGCTGAGTAAACTCACTGGGTTTAAGGAAAGAGCACGTGAAGTTAGGAGAAATTGGAGGGCAGGGAATGAAGGATGAACTTGACCAAGACATCATTTCCATGTATAAAATTCTCAATCAAGCTCTTGCTTCCAGCTGCTAAACTCTGTTCCTGTTCCCCATTTGTGAAGAGGACTGTGATCTAGGATAGTGATCTATGAGTCTCCCCTAAATAAATAACCCTTTATTATACATAATTCTGAACTAATGTGTCATTATTTTGTATCTTCTGCTATCATATGGCACCCAACATGGGGCAACTGCAGCCACATAGGCCTAAGAGAGCTTGGGAAGTAATTCTAGAGACAAAAGAACAAAGTTAAGCACAGCTTCTTGGCAGCATCTTCTCAAGTGGGCTCTAGAAACAAGTGTGTCTCATTTAAGAGAGGCTTCCTGGCTCAGCTTTACCTGCAAAAACTTTGCAGCTCTTTTAAGAGACTCTGCCACAAAACACTTAAATGGTGTTTATAAATAGCCTACAGCATGCTCCTTGGTGGTGGCACGGACCTTGAAACTCCATAGAGTTGTGACAATAAACATGGCTCTGGCCGGTACCTCCTCCATGAGGCAAAACTCTCAGGAAGCTAAGGAATGGGCTGGATCCAGCCGTCAAAGCCATAGCTTTAATCCTAGCCACATTGCTTAGCAAATTAAAGACTCATGTGGTCAGAAAAAGAGAGATACACATCAAAGATACAGTCAGATGAAGAAAACCTCTAAATGGTTTATAGAGTGTTTAAAAATATTTGTAGGCTTGGGAGAGAAAAGAAAAAGGATAAAGTCCTTAAAATAAAAAAGAAAGAAAGAGAGTAGTTGGGTGTGGTGGCACACACCTTTAATCCCAACACTTGGGAGGCAAAGGCAGGTGGGTCTCTGTGAGTTGAAGGACAACCTGATCTACAGAGTGAGTGCCAGGACAGCCAAAGATACACAGAGAAATCCTGTCTCAAAATACTAAATGTTAAAAAGAAAAAGAAAAAAAAATAGAGTTTAAAATAAAGCCACATAAAGATGGAAAATACAGAGAGTCTGGATACTATATGTTATTGTGTTGTCTTTAAATAGTTTGAATGGCTGGGGAAGGAGCAATAGCTGCTAAAATACATTTGTTTATAAATGCTGCTGGATTAAGCTAAGATAGGTATTTTGAAAATACCTTGACTTCAAAATTGAAGTCAAAAAATATGTACTTTGGAGAAGAGGTTTTGCTTTTGTTTCCACAGGAAATGAGAGGCTATGAATTCATTCTGCATTAAGAAAAATCAAGTTTGACCAAGGAAGACCCCCTGAGAAATCACTGATAGGAGGAATGGCCCAGATGTCTGAGTTCTTCATCCAGAACAGTCTCAAGACTGCTGGCTGAGACGATCAAGCCTCACAGGATACTCCAGTCATGATTTGATCATAATTCTAAATTTTCTTTAGGTTCCCATAAGATTATCAGTGCCCCCAATCAGCAGGAAGTAGCCT
>LOEQ01002102.1:152648-188533 GCA_001685075.1 Bramus lutescens | reverse complement strand
CTCAGGCAGCATCTTGAATCTGTTCTGGATGTAGAACTCAGACATCTGGGCCATACTCTCCTATCGGAGATTTCTCAGGGGGTCTTCCTTGATAAAATCTGATTTTTCTTAACCTGGAATGAATCCACAGCCTCTCATTTCCTTTTTTGGTGAGGCAGTCACATCTTGCTTCCTCTGAGGCTGTGTCATGACTCACTACACAGACATTTAAATGGCAGATTTTGGTGTGTGGTATTTTTATTTATTTGCTAGGTTTGTATTTTTTTATTTTTTAAGTAAAAAAAAAAAAGAATCGAACAAGACACCATTTTCAATGCAGATAAATCACAGGAGTAGGATGCTGCCTCTGTGACGGGAAATCAAGCCATGATGCTAAAGATCACGTCTGGTCTTCGAGTCCGACCTTGTGAGTTCGTTTGTCAGCATCCTTGCAGTGGCTTGGGACCACGTTCTTTTCAAACTTATTCAGACATCCTTATGTTTGGGGGTATGTGTATGGTTGTGTGGGTATGTGGTCATGTGTGTAAGTTCACATGTGTGCAGAACTGTGTGTGTGTAGACTAGAGGTGTCTTTCCAATTGCTCTCTGCTTTATTCATTAAGGCAGAGTCTCTCACTGATCCCAGAGCTTGCCTATTCACCTAGACTAGCTAGCCAGCTTGCCAGAGGCTCTCCTGTCTGGAATTAGGTGGGCCACCGAGCCCATCCAGCTTTCATGTGGGGTTCTGGTGCTCATACTTACAGAGCAAGCTCTTTATCTATGGAGCCATCTCGCCAGTCTTTATAGTTGTAGCCCACACTGGCCTCAAACTCATGATCCTCCTGCCCCTGCCTCTTCAGTGTGGCCCACCTGAATGCACCGATACAACCAACTGGACCTCTTTGTGATTATCTGTAAAGCTGATAAGCCTAGGTTTGTTGGAGGATGGCGGCTCATGGTGTGACAGTCTGCAGGAATCTACTGTCTACTCTCGGAATTCCTGCCACTCGATGAGGAATGAGCTCCTCTGTCACTTAGATTTCCATCCTCTTTCAATGACCAGAGAGATGTGACAATTACTTGTTGGTTTTTGTTTTTGTTTTGTTTTTGTTTGTTTGTTTTAGGACAGGGTTTCTTCTGTCCTGGAACTCACTTTGTAGACCAGGCTGGCCTCAAACTCAGAGATATCCTCCTGCCTCTGTTTCCCAAGTGCTGGCATTAAAGGTGTGTGCCACTACTGCCTGGCTAGGTGGATTTTTTTTAAGCCTACACATGTTTACCTATAAAATCTGGAAAATTCCAGTCTTAGATGCTATCTGTCACTATGCTCTGTGCCCATGCCAAAGCCAGTTCCCATGACAACAATGCCTCTGTGCAGCAGGTACCAGTCCCAGAACAAAGTAGGGGACAAGTGAAGGATGGGAGGCTTAAGAGTGAAAGGGTGTCACTACACATCCCCATATTCGCCAACCCCCCCCCCTTTGACATCATGCAAGGCTTTCAAGTTCTAGAACAACTTTTCACTGCTACAAAACCTCTCTGCCCCTATCAGGAAAGTGTGAGTTAGAGAAATGCATTCTTCTGGGAGTAGAGGTAGAAATTGGGTAAGGAAAATGAAGGATAGAAGATATTCACTAACCATCGCCCAGAAGATCATTTGCAACACTTGATTCCCTGGTTCAACATCATCAGCTTCACTTGAATCATGAGCCTATTAGAGACCCAACTTTGGAATCCTCATCCACTCCTCTAACTTTAGTGAGCTTTCCAAGTTGTGTTTGAGTTTGCTCCATGCACTTTTGGCTGGTTCACACTCACTGAGTTCACACTATTTCCCTGCTTATTCTTATCAGATGAGAAAGAACTAAGAGTGAAGTCCTCAGGTCTCTGTTGCCACCAAGTAGGCTGGATCCATGTGGTCCTTTGGCCATTTCATCCTTGTCTCTCTCCCACTCAATCCTGCATCCGATGCTCTCATCTTTCCCCATCCCCAACCTCTTTCTAGCCTATGTGTGTAGAAAAACATCAAGGGCTGGAAGGAAGCTGGGATGGGGATCGACCGCTCAGCAGGCTTGAGTTTTCCTTTCGAATGTGTGTGCAGTAGAGATTTCCTCTGAATTGAAATATTGATTCTCAAGACTCAGGGAGCTAAGGAAACTTCCAAGGCTCAGGAATCTCGTGAAACACACAAGATTCAGAAAGCACAGGAAGTTAGAAGCGCCCCAAGGCCCCACCCCCTGTTTATAGTAAACAGGAAATGATTCCTCAAAGAGGGGAGTTGCCTGTAAATTGTGCAGGGAGCTCCCAGGATGCAGGTTCCATGAGTCATTAGCTATGTTGGGGTGGACTTTTCAGGGATGCAACTACCTAGGTCATTCATGCTCCTGTAAGGAACCCCTCAAAACTCGTGGGCTCCCTAAGCTAGACTCTGGTATCATTTCTTTGGTCTTCAATGTCCTTTTGGGAGCAAATAGATGTTTGCATGTGTTCCTTGGGGCAAAAATCACATGGCAAAGGTTATGGACCCATTCTTAAGCTAGATAGAGGTGGTGTTGAACAATACATTTAATTGTTCTCTTTGATTGAAAGGTATGGAGTCTCCATGCTGCAGGAAAAATAAGTTCTGAGGTGCTTGCTACTGTACACCATGGTGAATATAATCAGTAATGAGTTATGGTAAACTTGAAAATCATTAAACACCTTTAATCCCAGCACTCGGAAGGCAGAGGTAGGTGAGTCTCTGAGTTTGAGGTCAACCTGATCTACAGAGCGAGTGTCAGGACAGTCAGGACAAGACAGTGAATAAAAACTCTGTCTCAACAAAACAAAACAGAGCAAAAAAAAATGGCTGAAGTTTCTTTAAGAAAAAATGTTGAGTGGATAATGGGAGAGATAAGAGATCCTTCCACATGATTTAAAGCATCATATATATGCTCTAAGTGTATATAGTTTGCTGGCTATAATAAATTACAATAGTTACATTTTAGGCTATGTGAGTTTCAATTTGATGAAAGGAAAAAATGGGTGTTTCTATATTTTCTCTTTAGAGGAATTTGGCGTGGCAGTTCTATTAAATTCTGCAGTGTTTTTCTGGAAGCTGGGTCTATGCAGGTTTCTATACTATTTGACTCTGCAGCCTGGGACAGCTTTTTGTCAAAAGCTACATAGTGAATATTGTAATTTTTGTGGACTGTGTGGTTGGAACTCAGTTATCCAACTCTGCCACTGTAGCATGAAGGCAATAAAGTAGAATAGTTACGAGTGGTCAGAATTGCAGTCCAATAAAACTTTATTTGTGGACACATGTCTACCTCTTCCTGGCTCTATCTTATCAATGTTCCTACCATTTCTCCATTCTCTTCAATTATCCTTCCATGAGCCTCTTCCAACTAACCATCCCTAGTTTGTAGTTACCTCCCCTCTCCCACTTTTTCATTTTTCATGGATGTGTGGTTCGCATGTGTGTAGTTGTGTGGTTTTGTTGTTTGCGTGCTGACACACATATATGGGTGCATGTGTACACGTGGATGTCTGTGACTGAGGTCAGCAATCATCCTCCATTGCTCTTCCAATTTATTCATCGAAGCAGGGTCTCTCAGGGAAAACAGAGCTTGCCAATATGGCGGTGAGTCTTGCTAGTCAGCTTGCTTCAGGGATCCTCTGTCTGGAATGCAAAGGCTGGAATTCCATTCATCTGAACTCTGGTCCTCAAGCTAGCAGGACAAGCGCCTTAACCACTGAGTCATCCTCCCAGAGCTGTGGTTGGCTTTGCTCAGAGGCTCCAGATTTCTCAGGTAACACTCAATCGTGCTGTGCTCTTCCTTGGAAAACTTGAACAGTTTCTCATTGTTCTTTAGCTGCAGCTTCTCTCTTGTTGTTATTGGCGTTGCTGCTGTTGTTTTAGTTTGTTTCTGTTTTTCCGAGATGCGCCTCAAACTTGGCATGTAGCTGAGGACGACCTTCTGCTCCTCCTGCCTCCCAAATGCAGGCATCGCAGGCATGCGCCGCCACACCCAGATGATGCTGGAGATCCAGCCCAGACTTTGCGCATTCAAAGCAAGTACTCACCAGTTGAGCTACATCCCCCCCCAAGCTCAAATACCAGTTCTTTAGGAGGCCCTGTGAGCAGTTAACACTCCACGCTTTCACATATTAAAGGCTTAGGAGGGACAGTCTGGTCTGAGGTTAGAAATCTATAGATTCTGCCAGGCAGCCATGTTTGCATAATGGTGTTCTCTATTACACAAGGCAGTTATTGGGGGAAAGCACACAGCTCCTCTGAATGCAAGCATTTAGAGATTTATAAAGTTGAGGACAGAAGTATAAGGGTGAAAATGTTCCTACTTGTTTGGCTTCTTATTTCAATGTTTATATAATGTAGCTCAATACACATGTCTGCATGTAGGTTACTGCTCCATGCCAACCCTGAACAGGAAAAGTGTGGCGCACGGGCTGCAAAGGGCATTGGGAACAAGTGCTCAACTCATCTTAAAAGGAGGACACCCCCCCATCTCAGAATACCAGAGAAAACACAGTTATGTGCACAACCCAGGGATATGGTCCACAAACAGACGGCTAGTATGAAATATTTTTATGGTTTTAGAGGTGGACGTCTGAAGAATAGTGGCCATGTTGTGCTGTTTCTGGGAAAATACTTTCCCTTCCTGAGTTGGATGTCAATGTATACAGAGCTTGGACACCAGCCGGGCATTCGTAGCTCATTAATCAGGGAAAATTCCATGGTGGGCAGTTGCTGTGGGGTTTTACTTGGCAACTTGAACAAACTGACATCCTAACTAACAGCTAGTATTCAGAGACGGGTTGCTTTTTTTTTTACCCCTCAGGAACAAGCTCCTTCAGTAAAACCTTCCTTCACATTCCATGTTGATTCAGCTCTCACTTTAAATAACCAGTTCTCGAAACCCAGACACGTTACCTGGGGGTCTGAGCGAGCTGAGGACAGAGTGTGTGCGGTATGAAGACAGTTCCTTCCCCAGCTCCTTCACAAGACAAGACAGCCGGATAGTTCTATAATCACAGTAGATGGTCCTTTACACCTAATGAAGACGCCAGCGAGGATCAAAGACATTCTATGGGTTGGAGACGTGACTCTGTTGATACAGGGCTTAGTTAGTGTGCACAAAGCCATCACCACAGCTTCATGAACTGCATGTACAGGCCTTTCATCCTAACACACTGGCAGGAGAATTGGCACTGTGTCCTTCTCAGCTACACAGCAAGTATCAGGCTAGCTTGTCTGAAACCAACAAGCCTATCCT
Source organism: Bramus lutescens (assembly GCA_001685075.1). NCBI lineage: Eukaryota > Metazoa > Chordata > Mammalia > Rodentia > Cricetidae > Bramus > Bramus lutescens. Next base: position 183,275 of record LOEQ01002102.1, on the reverse strand, counting down.
TATAAATACTGAAAAGACTTTGCTGCTCTCTGGAATTTCTACTAAAAAGCTTTTTATTAATTTTATGTCTCTGTGTGGTTTTTGTGTGGCGGGTGGGGAGGAGGGGCAGGTAAGCATGCCATGGTGCCTGTGGAAGGCAGAGGACAGCACGTGGGAATCAGTTCACGTCTTCTACCATGTGGGTCCCAGGGGTCAAACTTTGGTTTAAGGCTTGGCGGCAAGTGCCTGTTCCCACTGGGCCATATCACCAGCGCTTTCAGAGTTATAGAGTCTGTGATGTCTGAGATCGAAGTGCTAGAAGATGCAATATCTGGTAAGGCCTTCCCTTCTTCCTGCTGCAGAGGCAGCTCCTTCTGTGTTTCCCACAGGTGGCTGACAGAGCCTGCAGGGAGCCCTCTAGGGTCTCCTTTACAAGTGCACATGCCCATCCATGGCCAGCTACCCTCATCACCTCCCCACTTTCCTAACTCATGTGCAGCAGGGCTGAGCTCAGCTATGAGCTGGGCAGGACACCTGCATTCAATCTACAGCAAGGAGCCGGGGGCAGATGGACGCCTTAAAAGCTATCAGAGCAAAGGAACCAACCAAGGACAGAATGTGGAGGGGGAAGGGGAGAAGCTTAAAGGAAGGTTCCTGTCTAGAGGTTAGGTGGAGGAGGAGCCATCCTAGATGGGGAGAGAGAAGACACATGGAGAGGTCACAAAGAAAGCTACACACACACACACACACACACACACACACACACTCAAAGATAAAAGTTCCATTTCAGCACATGTACATACTTATTATAGACACACAATTCCATGTGTGCAAAGCTTAGGCGTGTGCATGCCTAGAGTGCTTGACAGAGGGTGACCTTAAACTCCTGATCCTGCTTTCTCCACCTTCTGAGTAATAGGATCCCAGGCATTCCCTGGTGGGGATGGGACTCAGGGCTTGCTACATAATATGCAGTCACTCTACCTATGGTGTTACATTCCTGACCCCCAGTAAGCCTTATTATTGCTGTTGTTGTTGTTACTGTTGCTGAGGGTTTCCTTCTTTGTTGTTTTGTTTTGTTTTGTTTGAGACAGGGTTTCTCTGTGTAGCCCCAGCTGTCCTGGAACTCACTTTGTAGACCAGACTGGCCTTGAACTCACAGAGATCCACCTGCCTCTGCCTCCCTGAGTGTTGGGGTTAAAGGTGTGCGCCAACACTGCCTGCTTGCTGAGGATTTCTTATGAGTAGCTGTGCTTGCATCATTTCTACCTTCCCTTTCCGTTTCAAATGCTACCCATGTTTCTTGAGCCAATCACTTTCAAACCCATGACCTTGTTTTCTATAGTTATCGTTTTACACACACACACACATACACACACACACTACTGGATCCTATCACTGTTGGTCATATGTGCACATGTTTAGGGCTGACTGACCACTTGTGATTCAGAACTTATCCCTGAAGAAATTCCCAACTGCATTTTAAATACTTATATCCTCATGTCCATAGATAAGCGCAGCCCTCGCTGCTCTTCAAGGAAGCTTCCTCGGCAGCAGAGAGAACTATTACTATGTTCTACCCCTGCTCAAAATGCAAAGGATGAATGACAGTGGGGAGGGGCAGTGCTTGAATGTCTCGGATGTTGGTGAACAGGTGAGGAGAAGGAAGGCAGAGGGTGGAAGATGGATTTCCTAAGATTCAGCACCACTAAATATTCCCACTGTTTCTGGTACCTCTGTCGGCATGCCCAACAGGAGGGGTGACTACAGGAATATGATGACCCCAAAGCAGTCCAGTGGGAAAGCCTCCACCACTCATCACTATGTCCTAGCATAGATGATGGCGTTCCAGAGCTACATAGTTGGAACCCTACTTCAGTGGACTCCCCCAGACTATACATAGCACTTAAGTTCATGTTCAGTTAGGGTAGAGTTCCATAGAAATGTCTGAAGACTCAGTCCCCTTCTCTGAGAGGATGGCACCAAGCCACAGGCCAGTGGTGCTGGTCTCTTACAAGCAGGCACAGTTGATCTGATGAATATGGTGGCTGTTTCTCTTGGAGGACCTCATTCTACAGCACACACATTAGCTAGGGAGCTGTAACCCAATGACAGAAGAGGAATGCATAAGGTACTGAGCCCAGGTCTTCTTTCTGGGGATGAGGACGGGCCCTGAGGAAGGTGGGGATGGGAGTGCTGAAGCAAGCCAAGCAAGAAGCCTATTATCGTAAGTCTCTCCCCTCCTGGGTTTGCCCCTTTGGTGACCCAGCCTTCTGTCTGGGAGTTGCTGCAGCTNCTGCGGGAGTCCCACACCTGCAGATTCAAGGCTGGCCACTCCCAGTCCTTAGCGCCTCTAATCTGCCAATTCCTCTCCTCCCTTTGTCTGAATCTTGAGGGTCACAGCAGCACAGGGGCCCTATCTTAGTCCTGCCAAGTGCACCCCACCCCTCCATCCATCCCCACCCTGCAAACAGCATGACATTTCTAAAGGGAAACTGGACTTCGTGTCTCCATTGTTTTAGGTTTAAGAATACTCTTTTGAAAAGAAGAGAGGTGGGGAGATGGCTTAGTGGTTAAACCAGGCTTGCTGTGGAAGCATAAAGACAAGCGTTCAGACCCCTATACCCATGGAGATGCCACGTGGGCATATCAGATAGACTGTAATCCCAGCGTTGGAAGGCTAAAACAGGGGATTCCGGGGGAGGGGGGCTGGCTAGCAAGACTGGTTGTATTGACTAGCTCTGGGTTCGATTGAGAGCCCCTGACTCAATGAATAAGTGAAGAATAATGGATGATTCCAGAAATCAACCTTGGACACATGAGCGCGCGCGCGCGCACACACACACACACACACAGAGGCCCAGGTAAGCATGCATACATACACATGCACACCACACATATGAAAACAGAAAATTACAAAATAAATAAACTCATCACTATGTACAACAGATATATATTAATTAATAATTTCTAAAAAGCTGAGCAGAGTAGATCATGCCTATAACCGTAACACTAGGGAAGCTGGGGCAGGAGGATTGCTATGAATTCCAGACTGGCCTAAGCCACAGAATGAGATCTTGTTTCAAAAAGAGCTGGAAAAGAAAATGAAAAAAATGTTTTAAAGGTAAATTAATTCCTAGGCTGATGGTAATTATTTTTATTTTTTAACAGCAACAAAATGGAGGCACCAAATTCAACAAAACTGATAAGAAAATAAGGGAGGTGCAAAAGGAAGGAACACCAAGGTAGGTGCTGGGAGGCCTGGACATGTCACGGTCTTTACAACTCTTTACTTATCACTCTGCTGAAATAAATACAATCTACTCTAATTAAAATCACCAGTTTGGGGCTGGGGGGATGTGGCTCAGCTGGGGTACTGCTTGCCTAGCTTGTACAAAGTCCTGGGTTTGACCTCCAGCCCCATACAATCGGAGTGGACTGCAGCACCTCTGTAATCCCGCATCCTGGAGGTGGAGGCTGGAGAACCAGAGGGTTAGGGTCATCCTTGGCCAGCCTGAACTACATGACACCCTGGCTCAAAAAGAAGGAAAGAAAGAAAGAGAGAGAGAGAGGGAGGGAGGGAGCGAGCGAGGGAAGGAAGGAAGGAAGGAAAGAAAGAGAAGGAGAAGAGGAGGGGAGAAGACGGCAGAGCAGTTTAGAATAAAGGTATTTATACACCAAGCCAAATGGCTTTGAATAAAAAAGGCAGGGTTAATTTTTTTCTGGTCTATTCTTTTATTGCTTCATTTGGAATATGTTAGTACAATTCACTGGGGTCCCACGGCACACACACACACACACACAGTTTGTCCTGGGAGTTTGCTCTGGTCTCTTAATACATCCTTAAATGTTTTACTGGCTATGATAAGCTGGAAAGCCATGGGAATATACACTGAGATAAATAAACATGAGATGAGATAACTCCTTCAAAGGATTCCTCTTCAACAAGGAGCTAGAGACCCTAAGCAGAGCAGAGTTGACGTTGTCAAATGGATTTGTTTATGGGATATTTTCTTTTAAGCAACATGGGAATGTGGCTCAGCTGTTAGAGCGCTTGCCTAGCTCCCACGAAGCCCTAGGTTTGATCCCTAGTGTTACATAAACCAGATGCAGTGTCACATGCCTGTCATCCCAGCCCAGGAGCAATGGCAGGAAGATCAGGAGTTCAACGTCATTTTCAGCTGTAGGGCAAGGTTGAGACCCTGTCTCAAAAATAAGATGAAATAAAGGAGTCAAGACAAACAGGGAACCCATTTACCAGCTCCAATGTATTAACTGTCTTTTCTCTGTCCACCCATGTGGGAAACGGGGAGACAGCACAAGATCTCTTCCTATGAAAGGTTAAGCATATTCCGAGGGGCTGGGAGAGATTCTTGGTAGTTAAGAGCTCACACTGCACTCACTGGCAGAGGACCTGAGTTCAGTTCCCAGCACCCACATTGGGTGGCTCCCAGCCTCTCCAGCTCTAGTGAATGGATGCCTCCTGGCCTCTGAGAATACCTGGGCCCACACGCACAATTCCTGCACACACACACACAACACACACACAGGTACCTCTCAGGACACCTACGCTCACATGCACATTCCTGCACACAGACACAACACATACACATGTTTTCAAAAGAGGGGAAAGGTGGGCAGAAATATGACACTTTCCCCCCAAAAATATAAGAAATAAGGGTATATAAATTAGCACAAGACTTTCCAAAAGTAGGCTAGGAATAATAAAAGTTCTTTTTTCTTTTCTTTTTCAACAAACCAAGGGGGTGGAAGAGTTGTCAGAATAATGAAATTACATGCTGAGAAAGTAAGCACAGGGGAGAGAAAATATTTCCTGCATGATGGCGGTGTGCAAACCAGTGGTGTTTAAGTCTTTTCCTAGCAGTCAGAGGAGGAATCTAATGTGGAGCTTGCTAGGCTGCACATTTGCATACATCGTGCATTTGCCTTATGTCGCTGCGATGGGCACTGCTGAACTTGCAGCTTGCTTTTGGAGCCCAGGGCACATTCCATGGTGGTGATCTACTGACAGAGGATCTGGCAACTGGACCCTCTAGAAAATCCAAATGCTCTGTTTCCATGCTCATCGACTTTCTAAACTAATTGAATTCAAATTCCATTATTTCTTAGAAGCCATGGGAATGTCTTCCTTTGCCCTCACTGCAAAATAGGTCTCACACACACGGAGGAATGGTGCATAAGAAGATGCGGGCAAATTGCTTTGAGGATGCTAGAGATGTGTCTCAGTTAGTAGGGTATTGGCCTGGCATGCAAGAAGCTCTGCGTTCCATACCCAGTACCACATCTACTAGTTGTGGTGTTGCTCCCCCAACCCCATCCCAACATCCCAGAGGTGGAGGCAAGAGGATCTGGAGGTCAAGGACATTCTCATCTATACTTGTTGAGGCCAGCCTGGGTTCCAAGAGACACTATCTCAAACAAAAACCAAACCATCATTAGGCCAATACCCCCTGGCCACTGGCCTTTCCCACATCCCCTATGCCAAGTCAACCCCTGGAAAATCGCTTCTCCAAGTGAGCATTTTTACTGACCATTAACTGCTTCAGTGGCCCAAATGCACTGGGTTGATTTTGGATAATTACTACAACAAGATAAGTATGCATTCTTTAACCCTTCCTAAACATTTAGAATGAACTCATTTGCAAAGGAGTTTGGGGAACTTGTCACTTGGATTGGTTTGACAGCTGAGTTTCCTGTTGGAGTTTAGGCTTGCATTTTCTGAGGCTACACATGTATAAATCATAGTTTAGTGTGTCCTAAGAGCTTTTCTTATCTTAAAAATAAAGATTCCTTAGTATTCTCATTGTCCTGGTTGGCTTATAATAATTATAATTTATCATCATCATCATCATCATTGTCACCCCAGGGCAAGCCTCTGGGAAGAGGAAACCTCAACTGAGAAAACACCTCCATTAGATGACCTATAGGCAAAACTGTAGAACATTTTTTTCTTGATTGATCATGGATGTGGGAGGACCCATTTCACTGTGGATGGATCCCTGAACAAGTGGTACTGGGCTGTTAAGAAAGCAGACTGAGCAAGTCACGGGAAGCAAGGCAGTAAACAGGATTCCTCCATGTCCTTGTTCAGTTCTTGCCTCTAGACCCGAGTTCCTGCCCTGATGTCTCTCAGTGATGGAGTGTGACCTGGGAGGTGTAAGCCAAATAAATTTCCTTCCCCAAGTTACTTTAGGTCATGCTGTTCATCACAGCAATAGAGAGCAAACTATGACAGCCACGAATGTCTTCTGCAGGTCTTGGAAGTCACGAAGGTATAAGTCAGAACAGATCTACCATCTGCCTCTTTTCACTCCTGTCTCTTGCCTTTGAATTCTCTGAAGTTGTGGTTCTGTTACCCAGTGTGATTCTGCAAATGTTGGTAAGCAAGTTGGGAGAATCTGAGGAATGTCCCTACGATGGGAGTCACACTCAGACCTAAGGTGCTATTCAACTGCGTTTGTGGATCAGTTCTGATCCTGAAATGAACCTGCCAAAGCAAAACCATAATCGATTTGCAGAAACCAAAACCAAAACATCAGAGGGAAAAAATTAGCCTTGACATCCGTGAACACCATTCCATGTGGCATGACGGGGCTGGATGACTGTAAAGATTTAACGGCCATTAGTTTTCAGCAAGTGCATAATTTGGCAAATTGTCCATTTGGTAAACCTGATTCCCAGCTGCTCCCTCAGTGAGGCACACCACCTGATGGGAGATTTTTTTTTAAGATTTATATTATTTCCATGTGCGTGTGTGCATTTGTATGTATGTGTGTGCATGCACGAGTGTGCCCTCATGCACATGCGTATGCAGTTGCACAAACATTTGAGAAGAGGGTGTCAGATCCCCTTGTACTGGAGCTATAGACAACTATGAACCCCGGTGTGGGTGCTGGGAACCAAACCCAGGTCCTCTGCAAGAGCAGCAAGTGCTCTTACCCACTGGGTCACCTCTCCAGCCCCCTGGGTTGAATGGGTTGCTCTGTCATCCTCTCTTCTCTGGATGGACCACTGAGTTTCCTCTCTCTTTATCAACATTTAGAATGCTGTGGTGCCTCCCATCTCAACCTAAAGGTGCCTCAGGTCAGCCAACGTATCCCAGAAGGACCTGCACATGCATGTTTACTGTATCACTGTTCACACTAGTGGAGCACAGTAGAAACTATGTCTGACACTGGAGGAGTGGATAAACGGAAAACGTGGCATATATACATGATGAAAATATAAAAGTGTTCACATTGGTCGTGTGCGTGTGTGTGTGTGTGTGTGTGTGTGTGTGTGTACATGTGTGGGGGCACATGAATGCCATGACATGTGTGGAGGTCAGAGAACAGCTTTCTCCTTCCACGACATGGGTCTCAGCGATTGAGTTCAACCTGCCAGGCTTGTCAGAGAGGGCTTTACCCTCTTAAGCCATTGCAACAGTCAACACAATGGGAACATTTTTCAGCCATAAAGAAGAACATGGGAAAACAGATACAACTGGAGAGAACCACATCAAAAGAATTAAGTCAGTCTGAGAAAGACAAATATCGTATGCTTTCTATCACTTCTTGCTTCATAGAATTTATGTACAGTGATGAGATTATGAAGGTATGTTTGATATGAAGTAGAAGAAGGGGGTACTGATGGGGGTGATGTAAGAAACTGGAGGGCAGGAGTATAGACAGAATATGTTCAAAATATAATTTATATCCGCATAAAAACTTGAAAAATAGCTTTGTGCTCATGTGCACACCTGCATAACACCTGCACAACGTGAAGCCAGGAAATGGTCCAGCATGGAGTGGGGAGGAGCGCTCAAGGCCCCGCCCCTAACGAAGGAGCTATTGGCAGTTGACAGCTGCTGGGGGAGGGGGAAATATCATTCTTTATTGGGGGGAGTTTCCCGTGCTCCGGGGGTTTGCCTCACACCCATCCACATATGGTCAACACTGAATGTTTTTGAAAGAGTGTAAGAAGTTGGGAAGGAGATGTGGTGACTAGGGCTGAAGGGAAGTTGGAGGGAGAGGAGGGGTGGATATGATCTTATTTCATTGCATATGTGGATGAAATTCTCCAGGAATAAAGTTTGCAAAAGGTGAAACTAAAAATAAGTAGCAGAACACAAAAAGTAGAAGAATATACTGTGAGTCCCCCCGTGTCTTGTTTTGAAATATATATGGTGTTTGTAATACAGATCATAAAGTTTCCACCATTTAAAAAAAGCCTTTGGTGTTAGAGAGATGGCTCCCATCCGCCTCTGAAACTCAGAGGAATGGAGTTTGTCTGTCAGTGCTCACAACAAGCCTGCAACTCCAGCTGCAGGGGATCCCAAGGCCCATTCTGGCCTCCTCAGGCAACTGCACTCAGGTATACATATATGCACATACACATACACACAAGTACATATAATTAAAGACAAAATACACCCTTCTTTAAAAAAAAAAGAATAGACTTCAAATAGAAATCAAATGTTTTCTTAGCTCTTAGTGCCTCTGAGTGACTGCCCATCTTTTTCCATCATTAGAGGTGAAATCCTCCCAGAGCGTCCCCTTATTTCTGCCTTTCCCGTTTGCCATCCAATCTCTCCCGAACCCATTTGTACCAAGCTCTCACCATCTACTATCCACTTTTTTCAAGTTCACCAAGATTCTCAATTCTTAATCCAGTTGGTCCAATTTCTTTTTAAGAATTATTTAGTGTGTGTGTGTATGTTGCAGTAATTGTATGACAGTCAGAGGACAGAGTTCTCACCTTCCACCATGTGGGTCTCAGGGTCTGAGTTCAGGCCATGAGACTTGGTGGCATGGTGGCAAGCATCATTCGCACTGAGCCATGTCAACAGTCTCCTGCTCCAATTATTTGACCACACGTGAAAACTCAGACTCTAGCTCCCTGACACAGCCCCTCCCTTGTTTCCCACCCCAAGCCTCATGAGTTACTTTTGTGCTATTGATCGTATTTCTTTCTGTGTCTTCGATGTAATTTCCTCAACCACTCCCCAGCCCATCAAGTTCAGTACAATGGTTTGCCATTATATTATTACACACCTTTACCTTATATATCCATATACCGTATGTTGTTGTAGTACATTATATATTTCTTTATATTATGCCCTATGTTCTCTGCCCCTTCCCACTACCTTATATTACATCCATCATCCTTATGATATGTATTTGGCCTTTTTTTTTGCCTATATTCTCCCTGCTCTAGAAGCTTTGTGGAAATATGAACTATTACAATTTCTTTTGAGTCTATGTTTGTGTTCAAGTATATGCAGCTCCGTGTGTGTGCACATGTGTGTATGGAGGCCAGAGGTCAACCCTGGGTACAGCTCTTCAGGAATAATCTGTCTTCTTTTGTGAGCCATGGTCTCTCACTGGCCTTACACTTGCTAATATTGTAAGTTGAATGGCCAGTGAGCCCCAGAGATCTGCTGGTCTCTGTGTCCCCAGGTCTGTAACTCCAAGTGCACACCAGACAGCAGCTTTTGTAATGTGGGTTCTGCGATCAACCTTGGGTCCTCCTTCTTGCAAGGCAACCATTTTACTGTCTGAACTGTCTCCACAGCTCTTTGTCATAGTTCTCATCCTGACACTCAGAGTGACATTGGGTGACGAGCAACTGGCCCATAAATGCTTGTTAGACAAACAAAACAAAGTAACTCAAATTCACAATCTCTCAAAACCTATGACAGTTTGTCTGTTTGTTGGTTGGTTGCTTGGTAGATTGGTTTTTATGAGACAGCATTTCCTTGTGTAGCCCTATCTGTTCTGGAACTCAGTCTGTAGACCAGGCTGGCATCAAACTCACAGAGATCCTCCTGCCTCTGATTCCTGAGTACTGGGATTAAAGGCGTGCACCACCACTGCCCAGCTAACTTATGATAGTTTTATTAATTAAAGTAATTTTCTTATTATCATTTGTATAAATTAATAAAAATAATTTATTAAATTAAAATTTAGAAATTTTACATTTTTATTCATTTGAAGACTTATCTCTGCCAATTGGAAAATACAAGATTTTTCTCCCCAAAATATATTCCATTAAAAAGTCCCAGCCAGGCACCAAGATAGAGCAGCGAACACAAGCTGGCTCTATTGTCATCTGCTGTATTATAAGAACTTTTCAGGTCACGACACTTTGGCCAGCCCCAGTTGGGTAGGGAGAACCCCACCTGCAGGAGATGGCAATCCTCAGGAAATATAGAGTGCTGTCCTGGAACCCAGCAGACAGGCAGTAAAGAGGAGGCTGAAGGACATCTGTCTGTGGTACTGATGAGATGTGTGGGCTGGCCAAGCCACAAGTGTCCTGATAGTGACTGATGACAAGGCTATACCAGTCTCTGGATGGTGACTGGTGCAGACCCAAAGAGAGAGTGGTCACACAGGAAAGATGAGGCACATCACAAGGAAACTATGACTTTGAAGGGAACTCCATCAGCATCAGAGACAGAAGGAAAGGTGAAAGGCCATAGACGGTACTACAGTATAGGTTTAAAGGGAAAATCATTACTGTGTGTGTGTGTGTGTGTGTGTGTGTGTGTCCGCACGCGCATGCGTGATGTGTGATTGAATTCACATGACCAGGCCTGTGCGGTAAATGCATTTTAACCTCTTGCTGTCCTAAAATATACATTAAAAATAAATAAACAAATAAATCTTCCAGGTCTTATTAAACAGCCCTGAAAGGCATCTCAAGACTGAGCTGGCATGCTTATTTGAACTTGTCAGCCCATGCCTTCGTTCAGCTACAAACAAAGGGACCTCCTAGGCCTCGCTGTTGTCTGGAATTTCTGCTTGACGTGTCAAGTGGCAGTGATAAGCTACAAACCCCTGGCAGCAAATACTGAAATAAACAAGAATTTGCCCAAGGGGATTTGTTGAGGTCTCAGGGAAAAATAACTACTGACATTTGAGACGGAGAAGATGGGCACATGTAAATGATCACGTTTATTCATTTCGTGCGTGGCAATTTTCTTTGCTATGTTTATCATCTATCTTCCTACTAGCTATAATTTACCTATCAGTCATCTATCTATCACCAATCTATCAATCATCTATCCACCTCCCTATCTCTATCTATCTATCTATCTATCTATCTATCTATCTATCTATCTATCTATCTATCTNCTCAGTGGATAAAGACTTGCGCACAAGCCTGTGTTTGACTCCCAGAACCCACATAAAGGTGGAAGGAGAAACTTGAGTCTACAAATAGCCTCTGACATCCACACATTCAATATGCCCCGACCCCTGCACCACATATACACTAAAATTTTAAAACAAAGGAAAGAAAAGAAAAACCAAAAGAAGCAAAAATGTATGAGTTAAAAGACAAAACCAAAGACTATTTTGAAAGCCATTCTTTGTGACTGAACACCAGTAGGGGAGAAAAAAGTTTTTCTTTTTTCCCTTTGGGGAACGAAAGAAGGGTATATAAATTAGCTTAAAGTCATCAGGACTTGCACATGAAAAAAACCCCTCAAATACTGGTTTATGTCACTTTTTTAAGTCAAGAAAAAGAAAACAAGGTTGTCAGAATTGAAAATGAGAGAGAGAAACTGAGGGAAAACAGGTCCCGGGAAATAACCGCACAACAGATGGTGTGCTTAAATCTATTTACCGTCAGGAAGTGGATGCCTCCCAAATACTGACCACATGGCTCCAAGGCTCTAAGGACTCTCTCTCCCCTTGCCTAATTGTGCGGCAATGTATATATTTCTTGGAATCAACCTGGCTTTTCTGCCTGGTGGAAAAAAAGTCCCATGGCGGGTTGATGAGCCTGAGTGTGTCTCTGGAAACTGGGCCATGTGTTAAAAATCAAGCTATTTTGTCTTGTTTGGGGCCAACTTTCCAATCCACCCACCCTTAGCTGGAGTTCATTCCTCTCCACTTGGGAGATGTGTGATGTCCAGGACTTGCTTTTTTCAGAGTCCAGGTCTTGTGATTGATGGGGAGGGTGTTTATGATAGGTATTGGGGAGAAGGCCCAGTGTACACAGTGACCCCTTTAGTACTATAGCATGGACAGATAATGAAATGTCTGGGGGTGGTCAGCAACAGATAGAGTCTAGCTTGGGAACCCAATGTGCTTATCTTATTTCTTCATGTACATTTGCAGGCAGATTGCACATGTGCTCATGTAGAAAGCTGGAAGTTGACATCACCCAGAGTCTTTCTCTGTCACTCTGCACTGTATTCAATGAGGTGCAGTCCCTCTCAGTTGAACTTGGGGTACTTTAAAATAGGCTAGTGTAACTAGCTCCATCACTGTCTTTGGGGTGCTAGACAGAAATATTCAAAACTTACATGTGTTCTGGACCCCAATTTTCACACACGTGCTTGAGTCATCAAGTCACCTCCCTGGGCCTTTTCTTATTATTATCTTAGGTATTTTCACGTTTATTAGAGACAGGGTCCCATGCAGTGCAGGCTAGTCAAGCTCACTTGAAGACACTATGGCTGAGATGGCCTTGAACTCCCAGTCCTCCTCAATGCACCTCCATGTGCTGGGCTTACAGGTGTGTGCCACGGCTCCTGCTCTTATGTTCTTGCCCAGGATTCTATGTCCACTACAGGTTACTTACAGAAGCGTGGTCACTCCAGCGCAGCTCCCCCACCTACACGTTGAAATCTAAGCTGAGTGGCAAGTCACCAAAGCTGCACTGCTGAAGAGTCCCCACCCCCTAGTCAGCCCTTCACTTTTTGTACTCTAGTAGCCTCCAAGACAAGGGACAGTGGCAGCTGGAGTCTCAAGAGAGAGACTTATGACTCTCTCCCTCTTCCTTGGAGAAAATGTCAGAGACCTCACTTCCCTTATCAAAATCTAGTTGTTACGTGCATTGCTCTGGCATGACTTCTAGACAGGTCTTCTTTGGGTCACCATTAGCTACTCTACTCTGTGATGGGATGGTCTCGCCATGTCCTGTGGAAATAGCTAAAGCCCAGTGCACCATGCTTGGCAGGATGCTTGCTCATAGCCTCAAAAGACACCATGGTGTCTGGGGAGAGTCAAGTTAGGTGGGATCTAGGGGTCCAATTCAGGCCATCCAGCTTTGGTGACAGGCACTTTTATCAGATGAAGCATCTTGCCTGGACTCTTTTTTGTTTGTTTGTTTGTTTTGGTTTTGACTTGGTTTCCTAATTCCCAATTGTCTGGCCTCAGCTTTCCAATGACTGGAATTTCAGCCGCAAGCCAACCAAGTCTGGTTCTCACAGGCAATCTCTTACGCAGCTGGTCCTGTGTGATGTCTGCTCTGTGAAGGACACACATAGGATAATCACCAAGACGTACTGTTAGCTTGACAAAGCAACATGGGGGCTGGAGAGATGCCTCAGCTGGTAAAAGTGCTTGCTGCCCAAGCTTTGAAGACTTGAGGTGGATCCCTGTCACCCATAGCAGCAGGACTAGCGGCAAAGAACCAGCTCCCCAAAACTGCCCTCTGACCTTCACATGCATGTATGACATAACACACATACATCATAAACACACAAGCATAAGATACAATTTTCTGTGTGTATGGAAGTTTTGCCTGCACGTATGTCTGTGCACCGTGTGTGCCTGCTTCCTGAGTTCAGAGGAAGGCGCTGGGTCCCCCTGGAACTAGAATTAAAGGTAATTCTGAGCTACCATGTTGAGTGCTAGGGATTGAACCAGGGTCTTCTGGAAGAGTAGTAAGTATTCTTAACCACAGAGCCACCTCTTCAGCACCAGATAGACTTTCTAAAAATTAAACTACCTTTATTGTTAAAAGCTGGGAAATAAAAAAAACCTTACACACAGAAATCAACCAGACTCTAAGTCTGTACATCTCAGTGAACAGTTTGAACAGCCATTCTGAAGCTTTGGAATCTCACACAGGATTTTATACTTTCACTATTCAATATAATTTTACGCACGTATCCACCCCCAGAAATGGAAAGCCCATGACAGAGTTACAACTAGAAAGACAACCACCTCTGCGTCTTCTTTCATAACTCATGTCTGCCACCCTCGCCCAGTTCTTCCTCATCCCCCGCTAGTCAACCTTTCTTGTTCTTTTTCTCTGCATGCTATTCTGAACTCAAAGTTCTCGCTTGGTCCTTCATTGCATCTCACTTTGGATTCCTATCGGATATTTATTCTCCTCTCTTAAAAACTCTGACAAGTTCTGATTTTGTTCAGAACAGTCACATGTGCAGCTGCAGCTACCTGAGTAGGGTAGGGGAGTCATTGGAGCCAATGAGACAATGGGGTGGGGGTCATGCCATCTATTATTGAGAACAAAGCAGGCAACTGTCTCCCTCTTCTTTCCACCTGGACTGTGGATGTGATGGTTGGAAGAGCAGCATTCACAGTGTGGCCACCAGGAAGGCAACCTCACTTTAAATGAGATCATCAAGGTAAAAGAGAAGAAAATGAAGTCTTTGGTGAAGTACACATGCCCCACAGCCTATCCTCAGTTCTGGAAGAGCACGAAAGCCCTTATTGACTTACATCATTGTGGTAGGGATTTCTCATGAACACGTTGAGATAAATCTAAATTCATATCGCTTAGACAAGAATGTAAGCATTGTGGGGCCAGAGAGATGACTCAGGGGTGAACAGTGTGTGCTGCTCTTGCAGAAGACAGCTCCTAGCACCTGGCTGGGGTGGCTCACCACAGTCTAAACTCCAGCTCTAGAGGATCCGATGCTCCCAGCTTCCGTGGGTACTTGTACAGACCTCTACACAAACATATGCGTGCTCACAATTTGAAAGTTAAAATAAATTTTTTTTTCAAAGGTTCTTGGTCTAAATCGTCTGCAGGGACATGGCATCCCTTTTCTCACGAGGGCTGTCTCAGCAGTAACTCAGCGAGGATCACAGCCCATTGACCACCATTATGCACCAACTTTAAACCACGTAGTTCCCCACACAGATGCCTCAAAGCGTTGGCCAATGAAGAGCCTTGGGGAAGATGAGCACTTACACTACCTCCATCTCCCTTCTCCCGCACAGACTTCTGTCTTGATTGCTAATTCCAGTCCTGGTTACCATCCATTCCCCAGCACAAAGCCAACCTCTTGTCTCACCTTGATTTGTTCCCTAACAGCCCGGGGTTTCAAATCCTTCCTCTGTAAACTGCAGTGATCAGAGGATCGGTCTCCCTAGGGGTGTGGTGGGAATTACACAACACCGTTGGGCCTCCTCTCTTTGCTGGAAAGAGAATGTGCTGAACAAGGGATGCTTCAATCCAGAGGGGGCTTAGCAGCTAATCATGTCATTGGATGCAGCTGCCTGGATACACGTGCACACGTAGGCTCTTGGTCTTGGCTGGGCTGTTTGTCCTTGGTTTAAAAGTCTCAGCAAAAGCCTGGGATTCAGTGTAGCCAGAGGAAGTGGGGGGTTTAATTTTTTTTTCTTTTAGAATAGCATGTGAGGGTCTACAAACGCAACCGGGGGTGATCCAAATCTTGGAGGTAAACACTGAGAAAGCTATCAAAATTGCTGACATTTACTGGGGATCAGAGGGCAGAGGGGCAGGAAATGAGGAAAGGAGTTGGAAAATTATACAAGGTTCTAAGAAGCAACCTTGTGCCAAAGACACTAGGTAAAGTGTTAGAGCCCAGGGTGAGGCCTGAACCTCAAATGTGGGATGTACCTGAGGAGATGGTTCAGCAACTAAATGCTTGCCACCAAGTCTGGTGACCCGAGTTGGATCTCTGGGACCTACATGGTGGGAAGGAGAGACGTGATTTATCCTCTGACATCCACACATACACCGTGGCATGTGTCCACCCCCATAGATAAATTGATATAAAAAATAAGGAAGTGTAAGATGGGTGGTGGGGTTTATAAAGAACCCACATAGTTGTTATTGGAGCACACACCTCAGAGAGGCGAGCAGGGATCAATTCGCCAGACTTGGCAAACAAAAATACAGAACACCAGTTCAATTTGAATTTCAGGTAAACAACAAATGAATGTACGATTGATACTATGCTTATGTTAAAATACTATTCAGAGCATAGGCATCCAAAGCAAACCACTGTCCCCGAACCATAAAAGAGAATGTCGGCACACACACACCACATGTTCCAGACACTTCACAGCCAGATATTTGCCTAAGATGGAAACACGTCTACACACACACACACACACACGCATACGTACATGAATATTCATATCAGCTTTGTACATAATAGCAAAACCTAGAATCAATCCAGAAGTCCACATGTAGGGGATAAACCCACTGCGGTGCAGCTACATAAAGGAGCCCTGGGCAGTAGCAAAGATGAAGGGGCACCTGGATTTGAAACAAAATAAACAGAATGGAGGAAGCTGGAGGAAGGAGAAAGAGATCATGCTAAACACTTTTACATATGTAAAATTCTGGATATTAAAACGAAATGTAGCCAGGTGTGGTGCGCACGCCTTTAATCCCAGCACTGGGGAAGCAGAGGCAGAGGATCTCTATGAGTTTGAGGCCAGCCTGGCCTACAGAGCGAGTTCCAGGACAGCCAGTCAGTGCTGTTACACAGAGAAACTAGGCCTCAAAAAACAAAAACAAACAACCAAACAAATAAATAAAGTTTAAATAACCACCACCAGCAATAACAAGCCGAAATGTAACATCAGAGCAGATGTGGGAAGTGTGGGGTGGTACAAGAGGAAAGGCGAGAAGCACAGAGATGGGGGGGGTCTGAGACTGGAGGCCATGCTCATCGCCTTGATGGAGTTGGGTGAAGGGCCTGGGTGTTTGTCAACCTCACCACCCTAGAACTGGCTAAGGAGCACATTTGCTCTCCTTCCACTGTTTAGTCCCAAGGATGGAACGCAGGTCATCACTGTCATTGGCTACACATAAGTGTGCAGACATCACCAACATCCATCTATGGGACCCTTTTCATTTTGCAAAATTGAAACTCTTGCGGTGCACACAGGCAACCCTGTGGTCCATACTAAGTGTCACATAAGTCAGGCGAGGTGGCACATGCCTGTTGTCTCGACACTGGGGAGGTAGAGGCAGGAGGATCGAAAGTTTGAGATCCCCCGGGCCACATGAGACTCAGTCTAAAACAACAAAACTATGACTTGACTAAACAGCAGCCCTCCATCAGCCACCTGGCAAGCCACCATGTCACTTTCTATCCTTGGGCGCCTGAATCTTTGGGAACCTTCTGAAAATGAAATCATACAATGTGTGTCCGGCTCATTTCATGGAGCAAAATGTCTTCAAGTTCCATCCATATTGTAGCATGTGTCAGAATTGCCCTTCTTTGTAAGACTGAGTGATAGTCCGGTTTACATGCAAATGACATCTCATTTATCTAATCCTTTGCTGACGGATACCTTGGTTGTCTAAGGTGCCACCTTTAGTGCCCCTTCTCTCTGTGTACGAGATGGACTCTTATGCCACCCTCACAACCCCAACCTTTGCTGCCATTTTTATTTGGGGGATCACAAAGAATTAAGCTGTATTTTGATATTACTTATACATTGTTTAAAAGTGTGTGTGTGTGTGTGTGTGTGTGGTGCATGTTTGCGTATGTGTGGGCACACATGTGAGGGTGCATATTTATGGCTGTGCATGCATGTGGAGGCCTCTGCTGATGTTAGGAGTCATCATTCATTCATATTCCACCTTAATCATTGAATCAGGGTCTCTCAGCCAAACCCAGAGCTCATCTTCCACCTTAGTCACTGAGTCAGGGGCTCTCAGTCAAACCCAGAGCTCACCAACATTGCTAGAGTTATTAGCCAGCTTGCTCCACTTTCTGAATCTGGATTGACAGGCCAGCTGTCACACCCACCCTGCATGGGGATCCGAGTTCTGGTCTTTGATCTTACATAGCATGCTCTCAGGCACCTCCCTAGCCCTGCCATGTCTTTTCACAGTAAGGTAGGGCACTGTCCTATTTCATTCTGGCTCCTGCCTCTTGGGTCACTGAAACCAGCTTGTAAGGATCAAGCGTGTGTGCCTGTGGAGTCGGAAGTCGTTATCAGTTATCTCTCTCCTCATCTTATTTTCTGAGACAGGGTCCCTGAATCGGGAGCTCATCTTTTAGGCTCTCTGCCTCCCAGTGCTGGGGCTACAGATGTGAACTACAGTGCTCTCTGCTCTTTACATGGAGACCGGAGATCCGAACTCAAGTGCTCATGTTGTGCCCCAAATGTTTCCCTGACCGAGCTCCCTCCCCGGATCTCAAGGATCGAATTTTTAAACACCAGAAACAGCATGTCACAAAATGGCAGCACAGGAGGAGGGTCACAGCAAACACACACCAGCCCAGGCAGGGGCTTCAGAGTGAGTTTTGCCAAACAGCCTTGAAGCTGGGGATTAAAGTCTTTCTCCCATCTGGAACCTGGCGACTGCAGAAACAGTGACCACATTGTGTTCCTTCCCAGAAGAAGCACGGAGTTGCCTGGCTACCCGGCAATGTATATATGACTTGGCAGCTCGCCTGGCCTCGTAGCTCAGAGGAAAATTCCAGGGTGGGATTCAAACTGAGTTTCTAGCGATGAATGGGCTGGAAGGCTTAACCCCTTCATCTTGGGGATTTCAGGCTCAGGTAATATATAAGCCAGGTGATCTGAGCTGCAAGGGGCCTCAGATTCTTTCTCTGCAGAATGGGCTGACCAGGATGTGACCTGATGACAGAACCTATAGACTCCACGAGATGCAGAACTAAAGTTAGCATCTCTGAGACTTGGCCTTCGTAAAAAGGCCTTCATAGCCAGACCTATCCTAGCTTAGACTCTCTATATTTTGCAGCCTTGGGGTTCTTTTTGGGTTTTACTGCATTATTATTACTGTGTGCACGAGTACTGCAGCCCGCATATGGTGGCATGAGACAACTTTGGGCAGTCTGTCCTCTCCTTCCACCTTTGCTTTGGATCCAAGGATAGACCTCAAGTCATCAAGTGTGCACAGCAAAGGCTTTATTCCCTGAACCATCTCACCATCACATAAACTAAGGGTGATCAGGGCTGGAAAGATGGCTTAGAGGTTAAGAGCACTGACTGCTCTTCCAGACAACCCAGGTTCAATTCCTAGCACCCACATGGCAGCTCACAACTGTCTATTACTCCAAGATCTGACATTCCTAAGCAAACTACATGCAGACAAAACACTAATGTACATAAACATAAATTATTTAAAAAAAGCCGTGTGGTAGTGGCACATGCCTTTAATCCCAGCATTCAGGAGGCAGAGGCAAGCAGATCTCTGTGAGTTAGAGGCCAGCCTGGTCTACAAGAGCTAGTTCCAGGACAGCTAAGGTTGTTACACAGTGAAACCCTTTCTCAAAAATAAACAAAACAAAACAAGTGTGATCAGATCTATCTTGTTGGGTTCTACCAACCACTCTGCCTCAGAACACAGAGGTAAGAGCTAGATCTTCTCTTCAGCATGCTTCATTGACACTACCAATTCCAAGTAAAGCATTGCCCTGGATTTCTATGCTAATCCCCAGCAAGCAGTTCACCAGTCCTCCATGGCCCTATTTCCTGTCTGCCCAGTATCCTTCATCACGCTCTGTCTTTTGCTCATCACAAGAAAATAATTCCTTCCTCCAAACCATCCTGGCCTCAGAGGAAGGCTTCCTCCTGCTCATCCAGCATGGGTGGAATTCAGTGTCATCTACTTGAAGATGTATTTCCCAACTATGCCAGATCCAAGCCTCTGAGCCCTGCTTTACCAGCTCAGACCGGGTGTTCCTGGGCTCTCTGAAGTCATTTCTTGCCTCCCCTCACACATTCTATAGGTTCCCTATAAAATACACTATTCAGGTTACACATGGTGGGACATATCCATCCTTCAGTAGGGTCATCTAGGAGGGTCGTGGGTTTGAGGCCACTGTGGGTTATAAAGTGAGAGATCCTGTTGAAGAAATAACACAACCACTAAAAACACTCCCTAGCCCAGCAAGATGGGGACCAGAAAACAAAGACATTTAGGAGGACTTGAGTTTGAGCTCCAGGATACACATAGTAGCAGGGAAGAATCAACTCTGTAAGCTGTCCTCTGGTTTCCACTGTCTTGGGCACGGCATACGTGTGTATATGTGTACACACACACATGATAGAGAGATGATAATAACTATAGACCAGTAAGATGGCTCAGTGGGTAAGGGCACCTGTTGCCTGACAGGCCTAACAACCTGAGTTTGATCCCAAGGCCCCACATGGTAGAAGAGAACAGACTCCAATTGAGTTGTCCTCTGACCTCCTCATGCCTGCAATGTGAATGGGTACCCAGACATATCCAATGAATAATAAACTACAATAAATAAATGTAAACAAGTAACTAACTCCCCTGTACTACTCCCCAGATGAACTTGTATGTGCTGAGGGAAGCGGTCGATGACTCACCCTTTTCTAACATCTTCTCTCCCCTTATTCGGACATTTTCTATTTTACACAGGGAAGCAGGTCAACTCCACTCTCAAGTCCTACAGTTAAGGTGGAGATGACAATCTAGGAATTCCAGACAGGAATGAAGTCTGTTCCAGGGCTGGCCAATAAGTATCTCAGGAATTGACTCATCAAAGGGCTTGGAACATTTGTGGAATTACATTGTAATAGAGTCACCATTTCCCCTGGGACGTTTTAGCTGGTGGCACCCATTCCCAGTGACGCCAGTAGCCATAATGCTTCTTAGAGATGAGACCTCTTGGACAGAATTGGGCCAGACTAGAAGTTAACAGCTCCCAGGGACTGAAAAATAAGATCACATCGTGACAGTATCATTTGTGACTCTGATATTTAACAGCTACAATCTCCCTTGTTTTGTTTAATTCAAGTGGAGTTTAATTTTCTTTCACTGATACATGAAATAGACATTACAAATAAAATTCCTGTCTTGAACCCTTGGACCTCTCAGATATGAAATATCCAAGCCAAACTTCCCTTTTCTCCCTTTCTCATATCCAGAGACAATGTATGTCCTATGGAGATAGATGTTTACTCATAAATGTGTCTCCTTCTTCCCTGTTTTCTACTCTTTCATTTTTACATTTGTTTATTTATTTGTGCACAAAAGAGTATGTGTACCGCAGGGTGGCTGTGGATGTCAGAGAAAAACTTGCAGGAATCGGTTCTCGCCTTCCACCATGTGGGTCCTGGGGACTGAACTCAGGTTGTCAGTCTTAGCAGCAAGCACCTTTACCCACTGAGACATCTCACCAGCCCCCCATGTCTTCTAATTCTACAGATCTAGTCAATACCATTTTACAGTGACACATATTCCCCATGACACGGCTAGTCCACTCCGTTGTGAATTCTCCATCACACTGCTAGTTTCCTTCATCTTCCCCTCGTACTTTTCAAACTCAGAAAAGACATACTTGTAAAACACTAAGCCTAACTGTCCATCTTCAGGAGACATGCATACATGCTGTGCACACAAACACGCACACAGATAAGGGAGAGAGAGAGACAGAGATGCCCAGGGAGAGACTACTGAACCAGACAATGGAGAAGCCCAGAGGCAGTTGGCATCAGATACAGCTGCATGTGGACTCTTCAAAAACTTCTGCAGAGATCTCTCATTGGCCATCTCTAGACACTGATTCTCTGGCAGGAACTCTGCCCAGCACATCCAACAGAATTCTCTTAGGGATGCTTTTTATTGGCTCAAACTAGGTCACGTGTCCCACCCCCAAACCAGTTACCCGGACTTCTGAAGGTCAAATAGACACAAGAGCTGAGAAGAGAGACTACATACATCCTAGAGAGAGGGTTGGGGAAAATCGGGGGTGTCTTCAAAAGCACAAGGTGATTTTGTGGGTCTTTGAAAGAATAGACACCAGCAGCTGATAAGACAGCTCAGCAGGTAGACTTTTGCCACTAAGCCTGATGACCTGAGTTCAGTTCCCAGCACCAAGCCTGATAACCTGAGTTCGGTTCCTAGTACCAAGCCTGATGACCCGAGTTCAGTTCTCAGTACCAACATGGTGGAAAAAGAACTGACTTTCACAGGTGTCCAGTGGTGTGTGTGGACCCAGACTCATACACACAAAATAAATAAATGTGATGTCCTTTTTTTTTAAAAGAGTAAATACTGGTTAAACAAAAGCTCTTATCACTACACCCATCTAAAATGTACCAGGACCCCCATGGTCAAGTTTAGTGTGCATGTATAGCTTTTCGTGGCTTCCTCTGTGGTCATGACTCACTACCATTACTGTAGCTTACACACATTAGGTAGAATAAATTTTTTATGTCTTTGTCTTCTGATCCTCTAGGAGGGTTCTAAACCCCCACAAGAATAAGATTTTAGCCCGGCACAGCTTTAATCCCAGCACTCGGGAGGCAAAGGCAAGAGGATTCCTGTGAGTTCGAGGCCAGCCTAGTCTACAAAGCAAGTTCCAGGACAGGCTTCAAAATTACACAGAGAAACCCTGTCTCAAAAAATTTAAAAAAAAAAGAGTTTGTGATTAAGGTTGATTTTACTGTTTGAAAAAATAAAACAAACAAACAAAAAACAATTTTGAACATGTATGTAGAGCATGCTAACCACTCTTTCTACCAACCCCACCCACCCTGCTCTGTCCCCACAAATCTTTCATGTTCACATCTATTTATGTTGTTTCATGACCCATCAAGATTAAACAGGGCTGTCTGTATTAGAGCCTGATTGGCTCAGCAGAGGAAAAACAACTAGAGACAGCTCTCTCCTTCTCCCCCGGAGTCTACCAATAGCCAATAAATAGTTCAGACATAAAGGGGGAGGACCTCCCCATTTCATGACTGATGGTTGATAGAGTTGGTCTTTGGGGGGCCAGCATAGGTAACCACAGGTGCTGTGAGTTAATGATCGCAATGTCTGTGTGGAGTCTAGAGGATGCCATTCCACAGCCTTTTTATGCTTATCTTTCAGCTCAGATGCTCACTGAGCCTTAGAGAGGGGTGGTGGAAGTCACCTGTCTAGGGCTAGGTTCACATTCCTCTCTTAGTTTTTGCCTCTCGGGCAGTTAGGAATCTCTGCATTTGGAACTGTTCATGGAAGGAATGGCTGCTCTGATTCTGAGAAACTGGGGGCCACTCTTTTAATATGGGCGTAAGCAATGGTATGCTGATTTTAGTGCTCCATCTATGTACTTGGATCTTTGGAGAAACCAGCCATTGTCCTGAGTTGAGGAGACCACTTCTCTCCCACCTATATCCCCATCACAGATGACCAGCCACGGCTTGGGGATGCATGACCCACAGCAGGCCAGCTAAGGGTATTCTAGGCGCAAGGGAAGCCAGCCCTTCCCACACGGATAAATGACCTGAGAATAGTACCACTCTGATGTCATGGGGAAGCTTTGCGTGACAGTACCCTGCCAGTGTACAGGCTCAAATGGAGGAGAGACAGCTGCTGGCTGCATTCCATCACCCCGGGACAGCTATGCCCCTCTCCTCCCTGACAGCCAGTTCCTGGAGCCAAGAAATTCTCCCCCCGACCCACCCCTTGCTGAAACTGGTTTGAGAACTCTGTCATCCTTAGTTCTCCCAGCCAAGCAGGGGCCCCTGCCTTTCCATGCAGTGGCCATGTGTGTTAACTGAAAACCTTCAACTGCAGGGTGAGGCTTGCAGGGAAATCAACTGGGGCCATTCATTTTACAATGGGGAGCCCTTCGTGACCACCTGCCAGGAGGGACATACATTTCTGCGAAGCGTTTCCTATGTACTGAACAAATTGATTTTAATGCATGGGTGGCTGCATTTGAGATGCCATTCACTCATGAGGGGACATGACTGCCTAGTGACGTCAGGCTGCGTGGGAAAGCTGCTGAAATGAATCGGGTTTCAGAGACATAATCCAACAGGTGTCAGCTAAGGATGGCAACTCTTCAGCTTCCAGGCCTCTGCTCGAATTCCAGGCCTGCAGGCGACTAGCGCTGTGCCTGAGCATGTTATGTACCTTCTGTTCCTCGGCGTCTACGTGGGTGAAATGAGGATACTACTAAACGTGGAAAGGATGTTCTGGGATGGATGACGAGGACCGAGTAGGAGAGTTGATGCGAAGGACACAAGACCGCGCCACGCGTTTGGAAAACCGAAATAAGTACAAGCTGTGACTCGCCTCCCACTTTCACTGAGGGTTTCATAGAAAGAGGCAGGCAGAAAATATTTGCCGTGCCACCAAAAATATCAGAGCGGAGAGGGAAAACACGGTGACGGGTCTGAATTGAGCCGGCGGGAGTAGCTCACCATCTGAATATCCCAGCAGGCCTTCCTTACAACAGTTACGATGTAGCCCACACCATATGGCCTCTCCTCCTGCCAAATACTTAGTGGCTTTCCTCTGAGGTAGTTTCTTCCCTGGCTCTCGTTTTCTAAGGCTCAGTGGAGCTGAGCCCTTAGCTGAATCTAGGAATGGGATGGTCATAGAACACATGATTCAGCTAAGGTCACCAGGGCCCTACCTGGGCCGAAACCTCTGACTTAAAGCTACTTTGCTTACTGGGGTTTTCAAGGTCTTAAGGGGACACTGACAATGCTTGTGGGGGGCTATGAAGTTTCCTGGAAGAAGGCAGTAGCAACACAGCAGACAGGCAAATAAACAACAGCATGGTGGGGCACTGAAGAGATTCAGGTCCCCAGTGTCCTTGAGGGACAGCACAGAGGCAGCTCACAAGAAGAAATCAGGTCCATGTGGCAGAGCTGAGGAGGGTCCCTTCTGAGGAATATGTTGGGGGTCTAAAGCCAGGCTTTCTGAATCCCCCCAGTGTAAGGTAAACAAGAGAGTGGGGAGCAGGACTTGTAGCCAGAGACATCCCTATACCCTCTTTGATGTAAACTTCCTTCCCCAGGTTAAAGATGTGGGCAGATGGAAATCAGTTAGCTTCTTCTCGGGGATGGGTACCACAAGGCTCTTGGGGCAGGGCTTGCGGTGGAAGCAGCAGTCGGCTCCGGATTCTACCAGGGACATGTTTTTACTTTAGTTTCTGTGGCTATGATTGAAAAAATAAAATAAAATACCCTGACAAGACAGATGGGTCTCTGACTTGAGGGAGTAAGGCTGTCGCTTGGAGATATATGGGGCCGTCAGGCCGAGGGGAGATAATGGCTACTTCAGAGTGTTTACACAGGTTCAGGCAGCCCCAGTCACTGGCCTGGGTTATCAAGGCTCCCTCTTAGACTTGGTGTGTGAAAGGATCTTTATGGTCTGTGTTCCTGGGAGAGGCCGTCTGAATGGCCCTTCCTGTGGCTACAGTTCCTTAGGCGGTTTCAGCCTGAAACAGCGGACAGACCAACGTGGCATATTTTGAGATGGGTCTGTCTTTAAGTCTTTCACTCTCCCATGTATTATCTCTGTCTTTCCTGGGCACTTTGCATGGAATTTCACAAATTGACACTTTCAGTATTATAGAGAAACTTATATGAATCAATAAGTCAAAAGAAAAAAAAGCATCATAAATATGGACTATGGAAACAGGGAAGAGTGAGCCGGTAAGAGAGTCAAGGTGCTTTACTCTCGCCAAGGCAAGAGTCCGGAATTTGGTCCCTGAGATCTATATGGTGGAAGGAGAGAACAGGCTCCTGAAAGTGCGTGCGTGCTGTGGCACATGCACATATACACCCCTACATGCATGCACAAGTGCACAGCACACAGATACATAAACGAATAATTGCACCTTTAAAATCCCAATTGAAGTAGATTTATGGTGGCAATAGCTCCCAGGCAGGACAGGCCTAGGAGAGAAAAAGCCTTTTCAACAAACATTAAGGAAATGTATGTTGGCATGTACCCTGCTCAAGAGTTCAGTGGTCTTCTGTGAGTATTCTGTTTTTAAATTTTCTTTATTTTAATGTTTTTCATGCAAGTATATAACGTATGTTGAGCACATTCTCCCACACCCACCCCCTTTCTCACCCCTCTAGATTACTCCCTTTTGTCCCCATAGCCTCGCTTCACATTCATGTTACATGTATACACACATGATTATTAGTGATCATTGTAAAATCCAGGCACTGCTCGTGAGAGAAAACATACCAGTCTTTCTGAGCCTGGCTTAACTTGTTTAATACAACCATCTCCTGTTCATCCCATATGAGGATGCTGGCTTGAGATGGTTATCTGTGTACATAGGAGTGGGTGTGAATGTGGGTATAGGCTACAGGATTAGAACAGAGACCAGGAGGGAGGAAGAAGAGGAGATGAGGATTTGGGGGTGGAAGAATACAAGAGAAGGTGGGGGATGGGCAGGAGAGTTGGGGAGGAGGATAACAGAAACAAATTGTGTTTGAAAAATCCATAATGAAACCTAATGTTTTGTATATTAACTAAAAACTAAGTTAAAAAAATACTGTTTCGAAAGTATACTACTTTCTTACAATTAACATAACTTTTCTATACGGAAAATAATTCACATGTATATATATGCATAGATTATAGATAGATGGATGTACAGACAGATGGATAGCTAGCTAACCCACATATCAATTTTCTATATCCATTCCTCTGTTGATGGACACATAGGCTGGTTCCACATCTTAACTATTGTGAAAAGTCTTGGTGTGCAAGAGTCTATGTGATATGTGGGTTTGAAATCCTTTGGGTAAGTATCTGCACAGAGTGGTATAGCTGAGTCATACAGAAGGCCTACAGCTTGAATCCTAAGAAAGCAAGCCAGTAAAGAAGCATAGAGAGATCAGGCCTGGCAACCAGCTCCCAAGTTCCCCAGGCTGGCAATGTCACTTGACTGAAACTTGCCAATACAGCATTGAAATGTTCATTTGTTCATTTGAAAACAAGTCAAAGCTTGCTGTGACACCAGACACTCATCTCAGCATTTGGGAAGGAGTAGCAGGAAGAGTGGGGGTTCAGGACACCAGCGTAGGTTACCTTGTGAGTTCCAGGCTAGCCAGAACTACATAACAAGGCGCTGCCTCAGAAAACAAAAATTAAAATACCCCCCCACACACACACAAATCACCACTACCACAACAACAAAGCTAAAGGAAAGAAAGAGAGGGGGAAGATGGCTCAGTGGGTAAAGGGGCTTGCCGCCACAACTGATGGATGAATGGTCTGTTCATCTGGTGAAGAGGGAGAACCAACTCCAGCAAGCTGTCTGCTGTCTTCTGACTTCCACCCAGGCACATGTGCACACACAAAAAGAGATACAATACAGTGTTTAGCACAACAAAGGGAAGGAATCAGTCTAGAGCATGAAATTTAGAATGCTGACCGTGTGAACATCACCTGTGCATTTATTTAAATGATCAACTGACCATTCTTGGAACCAGCCTTATTATCAATACCATCATTACTGAGCAACCCTGGGTATCATACCCCTTCTCACATACATCAAAACTCACACTGAACAGCAAGTTCTGGGTTGCAAATGAGGATTTACTTCTGCACCTGTTTTCTTGTGTCTGCTGTATCAGCCAAGTCAACAAAAGCACACACGGGTACAACAGAACAATACTCTTGAGCACAGAATGGGTCTTGGACCTCAGAGGAGCCAAGCAGCTCTTGCCTAGTAAGGTGCTGTTGGAAGATCCCGGATGTAGATAAAAAGGCTTGGCTTGGAAGAGCCAGGGGGTTGTCTATTGACTCAGACAGTACATGAGCAGTTTCCGGCATAGTGAGCACTTTTCCTAACTGACCATCTTGCCAGCCCAGTAACAACATCTTAGAATGTACAGCATAATGATCTTACTGTAGATTGCCCATCACTTATGACATCACCTCCATTTCACCTTGGGCGGTGTACTAAAGTTAGTGGGGCTATATTAGCAGAGAAGCAACTGATTGGCAGCACACTGAACACTCTATTGAGTACTGGCTGGATAAACAGGCGCCTTTCAGTCAAAACTGGAAACAGGTGGTTCTCCTCATAAACACTCAGGACAATAGAAGCCATTATTTCCAATGTGCCCCTTGACATTTTTNATATATAGAGTGTGTGTGTGTGTGTGTGAGTGCACAGGCCAGAGCACTTTTGTGACAGTCAAAGGACAGCTTTCAGGAGTTCATTCTCTTCTCTAGATGCTATTTCAAAAACCAAGCAAACAAACTAAAGCAGCACAGTAGAGATAAAGAGATGAGAGAGAGCCTGCGAATAAAGGCACTCGTTGTCCTGTCAGAGACCCTGAGAGTCCCCAGGACGCTCATGGCAGAGGACCACTGACTTTTGAAGACTGTCCTCTAACCTCCATATGCAGGTCCTGGGGCTTGAATTCAGGCAATCAGGCTTGAGGGCAAACACCTTTCCTGTTAAGCCAGACTGCTGGCCCTGCCATATGTCCCTCGTTATCTGATGTATTAAAATAGCTAAGCCTCCAAAGCAACTGAGAGCAGTTTTCACTTCTCTACTCTCTACCTTGTAATATCTGTACCCAAGGCTGCTAGATGCTTCCATAAAAGAGGCTATCTGAGGGATGCTAGAAGCTTCTCTGGGGCCCCCAGACTACAGTGCTGATGAGATGGGGGGAGCTCTTTTTGTAAGGTGTTGAGAAGGACTGTATGTGCAGGGTACCTCTCTGGGAAAAGCACTGGGTTCAAACATCTGCCTTCCCCCCCACCCCTTCGGAGGCTGTACAAGCCTCCAGGGCTACCAGGCTCCTGAATCAAAGGTCGCCATTCAGTGACCTTCAGACCTCTGATTGATTTGGGAGCCTCCAGACCTCTGGCCCACTCCACTCTCCTGGGACATCCCGGGCAGCCACTCCAGACTCAGGGACGCCAGGAGCCTCTTTTCCTTAATCCCTCCAGCTGCCTGCTGGAGGCCCTAGCAAGGGCCAGGAAGAAGGCTCATTTCCCTGACCCCAGCAGAAGAGGAGGGGGGTTGAGTCCTGTGCCTGCCACCCAAGAACCATATTTTCTACATCCAGACAGTCTAGTGAATGCTGCTGTCTGGCTAGGGAAGAGAAGAAAAAAACTAAATTTCAATACTGTTAAAGAAACAAAACCAACATTAAATTGTTAGGGACACTGTAAGAAAAATTTTACTGAGAACTGTTCCAGTAGATATAAGGATGTTGATAATGGATTTTATAAAAATTGACATCAGTTTATTTATTTTGTGTGAAGGGGTATGGGCTCTTGTGGAGGTCAAAGAACAACTTGCAGGAATCAGTTCTATCCTTTCATGATGGAAGGAATGATCAGGCCTGAGGACCAAACCAAAGTCTTCATGCTTGGCTGCAAACACCTTTACCCAGCTGAACCGCCTCACTGGCCCTACTTGCTGTTTTGTTTTTTGTTTGTTTGGTTTTAAATGGGGGTTTGGGGCAAGACTCGGGATGCAAGTCCATGGATAGCAAACGGTCCCATGGACCAAACAGGAAGGAGCTAGACTGTCTCTACTCTGACCCAGCTATCTCGCTGAACACAGGGCAGGGTGTTGAGACATCACCAGGTGAGACAAGGAAGGTGATCAGATATTACAGATGTGGGCTGTAGGTTCTTGCTAATGCGAGATTTTACGCAAAAGTACATGGACCAGCCCAGAAGTTTTTGGAACTCCATGGAAGTCTGACAAAGTCAAAAACATTTGACAGTATCCTGCAGTGGGGAGCTGTGGACCCCAATTATACTTCCATATTCATGTAGATATTGATAGCTGAGGGTGAGGGTTCCACTCCCATCCTCTTCTTAGGAAATGACCCTCAAAACATGCCCCCTGCTGCAGCAGAGGGAGTGGAAAGGGAACCAAGAGCCCCTTCACCTCACTCTGGCTGTTTGACATCCTTCAAAAGCCTCCATCCTACAAAGAGCACAAAGATTCCCCAGTCCCTACTCCAGTGCAAAGCCCTCTGGGGACATCAACAACTTCAACTCATCTCTTCCACCATATTCTGGGATGGCAAGTGGCTGCTCTCCTGAAGCCCTCATCTCTCCCTTCGTAGAGTTCACTAGAAGAACCTGAGGCACTGCCCAGGGACCGCCAGTTGTAAACTCTAAGTCAAACCTTGTCCCATGGCAGCAATACAGCACTTGGTCACTGAATAAGAATTCTGCAGGCCTGTGGCTAGGCACAGCTGATAGTAAGGGTTCAGAGAGTACACAGAGTCATGGCTCTGCCACCTGGGTGTGGTCATGCAGGCCTGTAACCCCAGCACTCTGAGGGCTGGGTAGGAGGACTGTGAGATACAGGGCAGCCGGGGCTACATAATGAGTTCCAAGCCTGTTTGGGTGACTTGGTGAGACCCATCTCAATGACCCCACATCACCATAGACTGATTAGGCTTTTCTTTACCTGGGGAGGATAGAGTTGGGAACCAGATACTGGTGACAGAGGCAAGGACATTTTAAAAGCGAATAGGGATCTGAGGCTGTAGCTTGATTGATAGAGAACTCACCTAGCATACACAAGGTCCTGGGTTCAATTCCCAAGTACTACAAAGCAGAAAATTTTAAAAATGAATGGGGTTAGTCAAAGCCATGCTCAGACATGTCATCAAAAACACAGGGAAGAAATGTGAAAATAGACCAAGAGAATCATACCCAACTTAAAAGTTCCATGTCCAGAAGATGCAATGATTGACTTGACAGACCACAAAAGCAGTCTAGTGGGTGGGCAGGAGAGATGGCTCAGATGGGTTCTTTGCTCTGAGCCCAACAACCTGAGCTCTGCCCACGTGGTAGAAGGAAAGAAAGAAATCCCAAAGGTAGTTCTCTGACCTCCACACATGTGCAATGGCCAAGCTCCAGTATGTCTCTCTCTCTCTCTCTCTC
>LOEQ01002102.1:137035-152604 GCA_001685075.1 Bramus lutescens | reverse complement strand
CTCTCTCTCTCTCTCTCTCTCTCACACACACACACACACACACACACATACACGCACATGATAAATACACAAATGTTTTAAAATGACAATCTATAAAATGAGTGAAAATACCTAACAAAGTGTAGAAGTTTACATATATGAGGAATTCCAACAACTCAACAATTAAAGAAAATCACGTGGCTGGAGAGATGGCTTGGCAGTTAAGACACCAACTGCTCTTCCAGAGGCCTGGGGATCAGTTCCCAGCATGACAGACACAGACAGCAACCAAAATGTTTACAATAAGTCTGTCTTAAAAATAACAACCTGGTTTATCTTTTAAAAAAGAAAAGGAGCTTAAATTACTATTTCTGCAAAGACATGAACTGGCCACCAAATCCACAAAAAGGCATCTGATGTCGTTAATCATTAGAAAGATGCAAACTGGGGCCAAGATGCAACATCATCAACCAATTAAAATGGCTGCGGCGGGGTCAGTGAGGTGACTCAGATGGTAGAGAGGACCTTGCTACCAAGTCTCACGACCTGAGTTCAATCCCTGGGACCCACATGGTAGAGAGAACCAACTCATGAAAGTTGTCCTCTGACCTCTACACATGTGCCAAGACATATGCATGAAGCCACACACACACACAGTAAACAAAAAACAAATAAATAGTTGAAGGAGGAGGTAGCAGCAGCAGCTGCTTCAGGAACACCTGGAACCACCATCTTTATTTCTAGATCCACAGATTTGACTGCCAGAAATAACTAGAATCATATAGCATTTGTCTTTTTTGATATCTGGCCTTTTTTTCCTACTTAGCTTAATGTCCTAGAGTTTCACACATAGAGTAGCCTACTGTTTGGGCATGCCACATTTTGTTTATTCGTCCATGTACTGATGGACACTTGGGTATCTTCTGCCCTCCGATTAGCATATGTTGTCTAACCATGTCTCCATGAGCACAAGCATGAGAACATTTCTTCAAGACCCTGCTTTCATTTCGTCTGGGTCTCTATCAAGAGGTGAACGGCTGGATATGGACGACAGAGAACTTGTTTTGCAAATTCCTGTTGCCCAAGCATAGTGTCTGGAATTCAAGAATCTTTGAACTCTGCTTACAAAACAGGCCTCGGAAGATTCTGGACACATTATCTCCTTTAAGATATGATCTCTCTGTGTGCATAGGGGGCTGATGGAGCTGGGGGTGCCCTTGTGCGTACATGAAAGCCAAAGGGCCAATCTCAGTGCAGCCACTGTTCATCTTTTTTTCTTTTAAGACAGGATCTCTCTGGCCTGGCCAAGGAACCCCACTCTTCCAACTTTGCTTTACAGCACTGGGATTTCAACAGCGTGGCGCCACTCCCGTTTTTGATTGTTTGTTTGTGTGTAAGTTCGAGGCCAGCCTGGTCTACAGGGCTAGTTCCAGGACAGGCTCCAAACTACAAAGAAACCCTGTCTCGAAAAACCAAAAACAAACAAAAACAAAAACCATAGATGTAGGGGATTCCATTCAGGTTCTCATGCTTGTGAAGGAAGCACTGTAATGAGGCAGGGGCTGGGGAGATGTACACCCATTCCCTGGGACTTAAGGAGGCAAATATGCTGACGCCAGGGAAGCAGGAACAAGGGGGAAAGTTGGTAGCCTACTGGAAAGTCAGACGAATACTTAGGGGGCACAGTCTTCATCCTGACGGGTATTGGCCAGTTTCAAGCAAGGAGACGATGCCCTCCGACTTTTCTCTTGAAAAGATCACCCCGAGGCTACAAGTACTGAGTTCATCAGAATCCCACTCTGGTCGGGGAGAAACTTAGGGAGACACAGGGGTGACCAGGAACACACAGGTACAGCCATGGAGACATGGAGGCATGAGAAAGACCTGTACAGAGACAGCTGAGTTACTGCGTAAGATGTAGGGCTGATGGTAGGTTGGGGAGGTGCGACATGAAACACCATCTTCAGGACATGGCATGCAATCATAGGCGCACAGCAGCTGTGGCTGCCTGCACAAACACAGAAGCGGAGTCAGGAAAGTAGGAGGGGACTCGCTGGGGGAAAAAAAGGGTGTCATCAGCAGTGGGAGGGGAATAAGAGAGGGTAACGGGAAAGGCGAGATGGTCAAAAGTGTAAAGATTTAGGATTGGTAAAATAGCTCAGCTATTTAAAAGGTTACCATGAGACTATGAGGACTATAGTTGGGATCCACAAAACCTATGTAAATGCTGGGTAGCCAAGCCCTCCCCCTCCCCGCCACTGTAATTCCAGCCTCAGAAGGTGGACTGGGAACCCTGGAGCAAGCTGGCTAGGGAGCCTAGCCATATAAATGAGCTCTGGGTTTAATTGAGAGACTCTGCCTCAGTAAATAAAGAAGACTTTTGGAGGAAGATTTCCCCACTCGGTGGAGGGAGATTTCCCAGTGCTAACCTCGGGCCTTCATGAATGTGTACATGTGCTTACACATTTGTGCTCATGTGCATACATACCCACACATGCACACCACATACACACACGTGTGAAAAAATGAAAAAAAAATAAAATTTATGTGAAGAAAGACATAGGTCCAATGGAGTTCTATCGGAGGCCCTCTGTTTCCCACCTCCTGTACCAGGTAGCAGAATGACAGGCAGCCCTTGCTGCTCAAACTGAGACCATGTTTAGCTAGAAACAGGTGGCTGGTGGAGGCTGGGCAAGGTTCTCCCAGAGTACAGGAGGCTGAGGCGCGAGTTTCCTCCACGTGCTGAGCCAGCAGATGTGTCCATGGATCAGATGACAGCTGTGGGGGTGGGGAGAACTAGAGGCTGAGAGGCAGAAGAGCTGAGGCAACCCTGCCCAGACTTAAGCCCCCACAGTTGCTCTGGCTTTGAGGCGCCTACGTCATCTGGGGTACTCTACTCTTGCCTGCAGTCCTCTCTTTCAAAGAATCTCCTTTAAAGTCTTCTCACGATAAAAGGAGCATATGCTCTTTGTAGCTGCGCTGGAAATCACAGGGGGGAAGATATCAAAGAAGACGAAAGGAAAAAAGTACCCACAAGCAGACAAACCAGGGATAAACTGGAAACATTTGAAATCTTTTCACTCATCTCCATGAAAACACATTCATCAAAAATGAACATTTGAGAACATTATTCACATTTTTCACCAGTTTTCAAATGAATGCCTGTTGATACGTAAAATTTTTGTTTTTAAGTGTGAGGGTCACCAGGAAGGAAGCAGAAACCCCACTGTCTTGGCCGAGTTTTCCTATTCCACGTGGCTTGGCTGTTCCCACCTCTGCCCCCATACATTCCCTCACCAGTATGGCTTCTACTCCAGTTTGACACTTTAGAGACACCATCTCGAGGAATGGCTGACAATTTGGTATCATGGATATGCTTACTTCCCAATCAGCTGTTATTAAATATTTATTTTATTTTATTTTTTGGTAAAGGTAAAAAGAATTACTGCAACATTTCATTGCATTATTTGTCTCATTGGGGGCGGGGCACAGTGCACTTATGGAGTTCAGAAAACAACTTTTGCGAGTCGCTTCTCTCCTACGCGCCATGTGGATCCTGGGAATGCACCCAGGTTCTCAGGCTTGGCAGCAAGTGGTTTTATCTGTTCCCCTTTCTCCTGCACAATTATCAAGACAGAAAACATGCAGTCGACGGGAATAAATAGTGGAAGATTCTTGAAAAAGATTAAAATGATCACTTCAATCATCAGACAATATGAAGGCAGTGGCGTTGTACGTATATTTGTGTGTATGTATATCTGTGTATTTGTGTGTGTGTGCATGTGTGTCCATATGTGTGTAGAGACCAGAGGTCAACCTTGAATGTCATTCCTCAGGAGTCATACATGATTTTTTTTTTGAGATAGTGTTTTTCACTTTTATGTGGAACTCACCAATCTAGCTAAGACACCCCTGGGATACTCCTGTTTTTATGAATTGAGAACTGTCATTACAAGCCTCCAGGACTGCGCTGTCCAGCACTTCCCACCCCTACCCTGCAGACAAGGTTTCTCTGTGTATCCCTGACTGTCCTGGAACTCAATCTGTAGACCAGCCTGGCCTTGAACTCACAGAGATCTACTTGCCTCTGCCTCCTAAGTTCTGAGATTAAAAGTGTATATTACTGCCCAATGTCCGGCACTTTCATGTGGATGCTGGGGTTTGAAATTGGGCCCACAAGCTTGCAAGGCAAATATTTTATCCACTGAGCCATCTCCCAAACCTGGGTAACTACTTTTTCCTTTTTAAACAAAGACCTCTTGCTTATTTATGTATATCCTTGTTTGGTTTCTATTGCTGCGGTAAAGACCTTGACCCCAAACCAAGTCTATTTTAGATTCATCATGAAGGGAAGCAGGGCAGGAACTTAAGGCACCCTGGAGGCAGGAATGGAGTTAGAGGCCATGGAGGAGTCCTGCTTGCTCAGTCTGCTTTGCTATTTAGCCTGGATCACCTACCCAGGGATGGCACCACAAACAGTGGGTTGGGCTCTTCCACATCAATCATCAATCAAGAAAATGCCTTCACAGACATTCCTGCAGGACAATCTGATGTGGACATTTTCTTAATTGAGGTTTCTCTTCCCACATGACTCCAGCTCATGTCAAGTTTTTTTTAAAAGAAAAAATGGCCTGCACAATTTTATTTACGTACTTTGGAGATAGGCTCTTAGGGATTCGGGCTGGCCTTGAGCTTTCTACATACAGCTGAGGATGATCTGGACTCTGATTCCCCTGCCTTTACTCCTTAATGCTGGGATTATGAGTGACCACTTACACAACAGCTCTGTATGGTGCTTGGGCTGAACCCAGGGTCTGGTGTACACTGGGTAAGAACTCTGTCAGTCTCAACACTGGGATAGTTCTTTGAAGGTTTGTGTTATTGTTGTTGTTATCTATCTATCAACCTATCTACCATCTACCTGCTATCTGTAATCTAGCTAGCTATCATCTATCATCTATCTATTTATCCATCTATCAATCTACCTGGCTGGCTATTATCTACCAATCCTTCTATCTATATATCTATCTACTATCTATCTACCATCTGTTTATCATCTATTTATCTACTAACTATCATTCATCTATCTTCTATCTATTATGTAGCCATCTACCAATCTATATCATCATCTATGTATCCACTATCATCTAATTATCTATCTACTACCTATCATTTATCTACCATCAATCTACTATCTATCCACCTATCAATTTATATCCCTCTATCTATCATCTACCTATCATCTATCATTTACCTATCTACTATCATCTATTTATCATCTATCTACTACCAATCATTCATCTTCCATCTATCAATCCATCCTACCATCTATCTACCACTTAACATCTATGTATCTTTAATTTTTCACCTAGAAATTACCAATCCAACCATCTGTCAACCGACCATCCACATAACTCCTTACCATCTATCTTTATTCACCATACATCTATGCATCTATCATCTGAGTAGCTATCACCTATCATCTAGCTATTAATATTCTGGACCATCTCATGTTACAAATTACATTATGTTGGAAATCTTGATATCAAATAGAGCTTGATCCCATGATTAGCCCCTGTCCCAAGGGTTCCCCCCAATTCATACCTGCACTTTTATTGATACATTCATCCTATTACCCTTGACTTGATTTTTCTTTATCTAATTTAGATTCCATGGTCCATTATGGCAATCATTCACTATTAGTGAATTGATGTGTAACAAATTACCATAACTTTTGCAGCTTAAAACAAAGTTCATAGCCAGGCAGCATGGCACATATCTTTAATCCTAGCACTCAGGAGACAGAGTCATCTGGCGTTCTGTGAGTTCAAAGTCATCTTGATCTACATAGCAAGTTCTAGGCCAGTCAGGGATGCATGGTGAGACCTTTTCTCAGAAAAGTATATTTTAAGTCAATTTATTATTTCACAGACCCATAGGAGGCCAGGAAAGCTCAACTGGACTCTTATGGTCCTCCAGAACTGACCTGGGTTCTAATTTGCTGGCCTTGGGAGAAGAACCGCCAAGTCCATCCCTTTGTCATTTCTGACTGCAGTAGCTACCCTCTAAGACATCTCAGCAACCATCACCTCCAGCAAAGTGACTGATGGGAGGAACTAAAACCTCTTGCTAGCATCACCAGCATCAGGCATCCAATCACCAGCTCTAGTGTAAGCCATCTAGGGTGTGGCTCTTCCCAGACTCCTCAAGATTTATGGCAAAACCAAAAATGGCCAAACTCTTTACAAACGTAAGGAAGAAACCCCAAGCAAAATTACTGCTGACTTCCAGAACTGCAGAAATGACAACAAGACCAGGTATGGTGGCATATACATTTAATCCCAGCACTCAGGAGGCAGAGGCAGGCAGATCTCTGTGAGTGAGAGGTCAGCCTGGTCTACAAAGCAAGTTCCAGGACAGCCATGACTACAGAGTGAGACTGTTTAAAAATAATTATTAGTGGAAGGGTGTGAATGATTCAAAATACATATATATGAAATTCTCAAAGGTTTAATAAAAGTATTGTTTAAATGGAAATGGCTGGAGATAATGTCTACTAAGGTTTTTTGTTGTTGGTGTTTCTTACATTTCCCAAAGGTTTTCTTGTGTTTAGTTGTGTGAGGGTATGTAAGGGCATGCACATATGGATCTAGGTGCATGAAGAGGTTCTATGCCACTGAAGCTGGGATTACAGGTGATTTGTGACATGGTTGTTAGGAGAACAGAGCACAGAACCATTTCTGCAGTCCCTCTTTAAAAACACACACAAATAACCATGTTTGTAGGTGTGTGAGTGTGTGTGTGTGTGTGTGTGTGTGCGTGCATGCGTGCGTGCGTGCGTGTGTGTGTGTGCTTCCATCCACACATACATGCCTGAGATTCCGGATACTCCAGGAACTGGAGTGACAGGTGGTTATGAACTGCCCAATGTGGGTGCTGGGAACTAAGCCCAGGTCCTCTGCAAGAGCAGGATGTGCTCTTGGCCACTGAGTCATCTCTTCGGCCCCAGGGATTTTCTCAGCTGGACTGAGGTGGGAGACCCAGTTGCATGGACTGTGTCTAGGATGGATGAAAAGGAGGGAGTGAGCTGAGCACTGGCGAGTATGTATTAACTCACGGCTCTCTGCACCTGACTGTGGATGTGAAGTGATGCTTCAAATTCCTGCCTCCTGTCTTCCCAAAATAATGGACTGTAACCTGGCTGATTCTCTATTTGTTTGTTTTGAGAGAGGGTCTCATTATATAGCATTGGCTGCTCTGAAACTCACTATGTAGACCAGGCTGGCCTTGAACCCAGAGATCCACCTGCCTCTGCCTCCTGAGGGCTAGGGTTAAAGGTGTACGCTGCCAGGCTTTGCTTGGACTGCAGCCTGGGACTGCGAATCAAATGAACCCTTTCTCTTTTAAGTTGCTTCTGTCTGGGCATTTTCATCACAGCAATAGGAACGGAAACTAAGATGACATCCATGATCCAATCACCTCTCTGCGGCTACCAGCTGGTACCGAGCCATCAACATATGAGACTTCTGCAGGGACCTCCATTTCCGAACTTTGATGTGTAATGTATTTACTCTGACAGAGCATGATATGAAAATGACTAAGCTATAAGTGGCTCAAATGTGCCTACCCCTCCTCATATTCACACATTGAATTTCAAATCCCCATTCACTCAGCATGCGACTATACTTAGAGCTACGTTCTTTTTAGAGTGATGGATTTTTTTTTAAAGAAGCAGGATCAATGTTAAGCTAATATGACTCACATCCTTATCAGAAGAGGAGAATGGGACTCAGACACACACAGCGAGGAGAGCAAGTGATCTGACGCAAAGAGGATAGGCACCTGAAAGACATGAGAGGGAGCTGTGGACAAGCCAAATGACTGAGGAAGGAGAGTAAGGATAATGAAGAAGAAGGCTCTATCAGGCAGAAAGAAGGTAAGAGCCAGAGGACCAGGACATGCATTAGTGAGACAGTGCTTCCTACAGATGACAGGAAGATTGTGCCCATAACTGTCAGTAATATTGTTGCCTGAACAACATCAGCATGATGCCATCAGTTGACCTGCCAGTGTGACTAGGGAACATCTCACATGGGCCCGCCCCTATGTGACAAACGACAGGCTGTTAATGACTACAGAGGGGGGAGAATCTTCTCCAGGGACCAGCCCTGATAGATTATAAAATACCAAGCAGTCAGACCTAGACAACACATATATATGAGCAACACTAAATGGACTTAGCTGTGTGTGTGTGTGTGTACATGCACATGTGTGTCGCAATTAAATAAGAGGTCATGAGTTTGAGAGAGAGTGGGAAGATGGCATGGGAACAATTGGATGGGGGAGTTAGAGGGGTGGAAATGTTGTAAATACAGTTCTCATGTTTGAACGTCCCCAGATTTTTTCAAAAGAAAAGAAGAAAAAGAAATGAACATACAAAAGGCCGCGACAGTGGGGAAAAACTGGTACCCATTAGCTCACCTGAGCTTCATGCAACCAAGCAAACATGCTCTGAAAAGCCCAAATTAAAGGAACCCAGGGAGGTGGGTAGTATGTTAATGAGCCATAAAAAGTCATTGAAGACCTCACTTCTCTCCCTTCTTGCCCTCTGGGAACCAGGCTAGACAGCAGGCTTGTCTTATGTCTTCCCTCCCTTTTCCCTTCCCCTTAATAAGCTCCCTCCTTTCCAGTAATGGTCTACCTGTCTCTATACAACTCATTATAAGAGCATAAGCACCTAGAAGCTTCAGCATCTACCTCCTAGACCCCCATCAGCATTTTGATCTCGGATTTTAGCCTCCAGAAATAAGATCTATTTCTGCTATTTAAGTCACTGGGTCTGTTGGTACTCCCTTATGGTGGCTCTAACAAATAATTCTAGCTAGATATCTGAAATTACAAAACGACAATACTCAATGTATTTCTTCGAACAAGAGAGTACTAGGCTAGTCAGGAGTCTCTGAAGCACAGTGCTGCTCTACAGAGGGTCTGGGGGCAGCAAGGACAGGTGTTGTCCGGCTATCAAAGACAGAAAGGGATTGACATTGACGTCATCTGCAGAAGTGTGGTCTCTGGAGTGAGACCCCGCTGGATTGGTTGGCATGCAGAGGCGTGTTTATCAGACTGAGTCCATCTTTGATGGGCTCGGCTCTCCAAAGCAAAGCAATTGTTTGGCTTGCAGAAGCGTGTCCAGTGAGGCGAGCCGTCATTGATCAGCTGAACGAGGTTCTATCTGATTCTGATAGCTACTTCCTTCCCTGGCTATGAACCAATATAGGTTTTCCTTAGCTCCTGGGAACTTTCTTATTCTTGACACATTGTTCTTCAGGTAACAGTGGCCCTAATAGACTGTCAGTGAACTGAGACAAGAATATAGTCTGCATTACTTACCTAAATACACACAAATGGCCCACAGTTGGCATTCCATATGTGTGTGAATTATCATCATTTCACCGTGAGTGTGTCTTCTTGGGAAATTTACATGAGAATGGGTAAGAATATGCATATGTCCAAGTTTAACTTTTATTTATTTTTTTTTAATTTTAAAATTACATACATTTATTTATCATGTGTATGAGTGTGGGTATTTGTACATATACTATACACACATGTATTTATAAGTGAATGGATCTATGAAGATGAGCTGGTACAGATAACGTTGATCATGAATCTGAAACCCTGAGTCCCTCACAGCCTATGATTACAGGTAATTTTCCATGAAACACTAGAGCCCTTCAGTTTGGAGTTAAGCATGCCTCTGGCCCAGGAGAATCTGGTGGGACCCAGAAGTGACCTGACCCAATCCCTCAAAACCCAAAACCAAAGTCAAATCAAAACAAAACAAAAAAGGAAAGGAAAAAAAAAGAAAGGAAGCAAACAAAAACAAAGGGAGGGACAGGCCACTTGGACTGACCAGTGCTGAAAAGTCCAGTCATTGGTGAAGAGCAATATCATGGGTGTGACAGCATGGAGGCCACTGTCAACCCTAACAAGAGGGTTCTCAATAGAATGGCAGCAGGCAGACCTGACTGTAGACAACAAGGAGAAAAAGTAAGCTGAGGAACGTGTGTGCAGCAGCAGCCAGCTCTTCAGAGGTGATATGGCGCTCACCACAAACTGAAACAGCCATGGCCATCATCACACAAAGGTCCAGAAAGGAAGCAAGGAGATCATTCCACCTGAGTGACGCTGGATTTGAAGAACTTCAGAGGTTGAGTTGGCCACTTAGACTCCATTTAGATGGAGGTGCACAGCCATTCAGGGCTTTGGATAAGAGGCAGTAATTACAGTTGTGCTTTCTTTATGGCCACTGTGTAGGTATGCGAGTGTGTGTATGTGTGTGTGTATAAATGAATATGTGCATATATGTTTGTGTATATGGGTGTGAGCACATGTGTATGACTGTTCATATGTGTCCATGTGTGTAACTATGTGTATGTTTATGTATATGTGAGTGTATGTGTAGATATGTATGCATGTGTATATAAATGTGTATGTATGTATTTATGTGTATATGAATGTGTATTGTGTATACGAGTACATGTGTCCTTGTGTGAGTGGGTGTGTGAATGTATATATGAGAGAGTGTATGTATGTGTCTGTGTGTGTAATGGGTGGACTATGATGTGATACACTGGGAGAACATACAGGAAATAACATCAGAAGCCTGGGGAGACATGGTGGCAACAAGGGTGTGGTCATGAGGACAGACACAAACTTCCATGAGAGGATGGTGGTCAAACTTCTTAGGCAAATATGGAAATGTAGGGACAAATCCCTAAATTGGATATCTCTATCAGCACCCTCCTGCAAAGGTCAAGGCAGCATCACTGAGAAGGGGCAGAAAGAACATAATAGCCAGAAAGGCAGGGAAGGAGGGCTGGGAAGTGCTGTCTTCTAGACATGGCTGCTTGTCACACTGGTGAGCTCACCTGCACAGGACCTGACCCATACCAAACCACTCAAAATCCCATTAGAGATAGGCAAGGGGATTTTTAAGACCCCACCCTTCCCTGAGAAGCCACTGGCAGTGGGTGACTTCTGTGGAAGGGATGGTCTTTGAGGGTATGCTATTGGTAGGTTACCCACATTCCATTGTCTGCTCCAGACCCATAAGAATACGGGCAGCAATAACTGGACTCTGTGCATTAATTTAATAAAAAAGGACATGAAGATGGGAGGGAGATGATTTGGGTGGAGAGAGGACAGCTAGGAAGAGTCGGGTCAGGGAGGGGGAGATGGATGTGTTTAAGATCCATTGTATGCACGTGAGAAATGGTCAAAGAATGGGTACAGGTAACTTAATAAAACTTAGAAGAAACTTTAAGGAAGTTAAAGAAATGTGGAGACGTTGAGGCTGAGGTGTGTGATCCCTGAGGGCCCCAAAACACCCACATGTAGCTGAGGGTCTACAGGGCCAACACCCTCGCCTCAGCATGTTCCCTTCATTTCTGAGATGCAGGCATGCAGGTCAGGACTGAGACATATCTCCCTTGACACCTAGTACACAGGGATGGGTGCAGAGGAGAGGCAGAGCTGCCACAGTCTCTTCTAAGTGTTCTGGGTCCTAGAGATGCACATTTCCCAGTCAGCAGGTGACACCTGCTATGGCTCTTCCCCATCAAGCCCTAGCTCCTGGTTTGCACCGTATCCTTTCCCCATTTGGGGACGCTGATAATCCCCCATTGTCTCACAGAAGCTCCATAACTTTCACAGTGACCAGGACAGAAAACAGGCTATTCCTGTTTTCAGTTCCAAACTATTCCCCAAGCTAAATGATAAAGCCATAAAGATATTTTCACGGGGATAGTGAGACAGCTTCTGTGCATAGGAGCTTGCCATCAAGCCTGATGAGCTGAGTTCAACCCCCAGAACCCACATGGTGGAAGGAGAGAACAGACTCCTGCAAACTGTCCTCTGCCCTCCATGCAGAGACTGCCTCCATGCAGACTGTGTGACCACACAGTCAATAAATAAAAAATGTATCTAATTTTTTAAAGAAATAATCTCATTTTTTAAAAACCTTCACTCTCATGACCTTGTAGTTGTACACAAACACATGCATAAATACACAGTGGTGTATTTTTTAAGGTAGATATTATCTGGTTTTCATAAACTGGGCAGTAGTGGTACATGCATTTAATCCCAGCATTTGGGAGGCAGAGGCAGGCAGATTTCTGTGAGTTCGAGGCAGCCTGGTCTACAAAGCTGTTTCAGGATAGGCTCCAAAGCTACACAGAGAAACCCTATCTCAAAAAAATAAAAAAATAATAATTGTAGCTTCCAGACGCATTCAGGTAGCAGCATTTTTAAGTCAAATGCCGTGTGCTTAAAAGGTCTTCTGGTCTTTCCTGAGGTGTTGAGACAAACCAGACTTCCAGCTAAAACATACCTTAGAGACCTAACTGTAGAATGTATTATGGATTTTCATTTCAGAAAGGTCATGGGGAATGGATTAAGGGTACAAATGCAGGAGGCTAGGACATGGGGCAGGAATTCAAGCTGGGTTGTGGTGGCCTTCATCGCGTTGGAAACAGTGAGGTGAAGTGTGAGGAAGGACTTATTTTAGGAGACAGCATCGGGAGTCTGGTGATTGACGGAGCATACCAGGTGTGGCAGGGGCAACATCTACGTTCTGCTCTGGGTCCCTAAGACGACCCATAGAGAAGAGTGTGTGGCTATGAAGTCCTCTACAGGAGTGGAGTCACAGGAGCGTGAGTCTGCTCTCTAGCAGGAAAGACAGGAAGTTCTGAAAGTAGAGCTGGGTCTTTTGTCCTTTACTCCATGAAAATTGAAAATGGGCCAGGGAGATGGCTCAGAGGGTAAAAACCTTGCTGCACAAGTATGAGGGCTTGGGTTCAAATCCCCATGTAAAAAAAGCCAGCCAAGGTGACAAGAACCTGTTACCCCAGTACTGAAGCCAGAGACAGAAAGATCCTTGAGGCTCAATGACCACCTAGTCTAAATTGAATGAGCGAAATCCAGATTCAGTGAGAGACCCTGTCTCGATACAAGGTAGAGAGTGATTTAAAAACAAAAACAAACTCCTGATGTCTCTCTCTCTCTCTCTCTCTCTCTCTCTCTCTCTCTCTCTCTCTCNCACACACACACACACACACACACACACATGGACGGACGGACGGATGGACGGGAAAGGCATCAAAAACACTAAAGCAAGTCTGTGACACAGGCCTGTGATCCGCTTTTATGGAGGCTCAGGTAGTCGGTTCACAGGCACAGGTACCCACTGCACTATCTTGCTGGCACCAGATTGTTTATTTGCTTTAAGGGGGGGGGTGATGAGATCAATTTTGTTTTTACTGCAAATCAAGACATCAGAGCCATCCATGTGGAGGCCCCAGGAGTGAGTGGCTCTGAGAAGATCCAAAGAGTGTGCTTGAGGATTCAAGGCGGGGTGTGTGTGTGACACACACACACACACACACACACACACACACACACACACACACATAGAAACCATGAGGAAGACTGACCTGCCAGGGATCCAATATGGAAAACAAACCCAGCATAGAGTTGTGGTGACCTCAACACTAAGGCTCTTACCATCTAATTGGGAGGATGACTTTCAAATCCTAAAACCTTACAAGGACCACTGTGGGAGGCAGCTCAGTCAGAGAATGCTTGACAAGCAGGAATGAGGCCCTAGG
This sequence comes from Bramus lutescens, assembly GCA_001685075.1. Taxonomy (NCBI): domain Eukaryota; kingdom Metazoa; phylum Chordata; class Mammalia; order Rodentia; family Cricetidae; genus Bramus; species Bramus lutescens. The sequence continues at coordinate 138,958 of LOEQ01002102.1, read as the reverse complement.
TTCAATCCCTGGTAACAGACGTAAATAAATAATAGTAAAACCTTACAAAAACCTGAAGAATTTGTCTAAGATCCTCACACAAAGATGTGACCTTGGGTAATTCACTATTTCACAACTTCCTCCTCTAGTCTGTTCCAAATGACAAACTCTGAAGAACGAGAATTGTCCAGACTGGTGATCTAGCTGACAGGGAACAAAGAGCTGTCCAGAAAGCAGAGACTATAACACAAGAGATGAGACTTTGACTCACTCCGAGGACTTATAGTGCTACAACCACAATATTTATCCAGCCATCCATTCATCCCTCTATCTAGGAAAGATATATACTTTGTAAATGGCTTGTTGGACCAGGAAGGCAAGAAGCAAAGTGTTACGTTGATCACCTTGATTGTGTTTTTGAAGAGGCAAGGCATAGGCAAACTATGACCTGTTGGTCAAAATGAGTTCACTGCCTATTTTTGTATGGCCCACAGGCCATGGTTTCTTTGTTTGTTTGTTTATTTGTTTGTTTGTTTTAAAGATAAGATCCAGAGCCAGTCAGAGTAGGCATGGCTTAAGAACGGAGTGACCAGGCCTTGGTCAGATTTTACCCAGTTCATTCCTTCACAGAAAGGATGGTCTCTCTCATATGAAGCAGTACTGAGCGGAAAGCTACAATCATGGAAATTATACATGGGGGTGGGGTCCGTGGGTATATGTGTGCATGTTGTCCGGTGCCCAGTGTTTTTTGTAGAGACCAGAGGACAACTCTTGACAGTTGGTTCTTTCCTTCACTTTATTTTTGAGGCAGTCTGTTTTGTTTTTTCTACTGGGCTGCATGCTGCATACCTAGTGTTAAGTGTCCAGCAAGCTTCCCGCAGATTCTCTTATTTCTGCTCCTCATATTGCCAAAAGGAGTGCTAGAATTATATATACTCACCGTTCCCTCCCCCTTTTAAAAATGCATTCTGGGATTGTGCTCCAGCCATCAGACTTACATGGGCAGGGCTTTTTACCTACCCAGCCATTTTGCTAGGCTCAGATTGTATTTATGACTATTAATGACCCCAACTATATACATCTGGTATTTCCATTGACTTCAGTCAATAAATTTTCCTTTTTATTGAAGCCAATTTGAAGTTAAAATACTGTTTTAGATCCCAGGTCATTTAAGTATTTTTCTTTTTCCCCATTGACAGTAAATTCTATGAGAACAGATGGTAAATATATTTTGTTCACTGGTACAGTCTCCTTGCCTAAAACCATGTCTGACACTGCAAGCATCGCTCCATGTATGTGAGTGTTTTTATTATTCATTGATATTGATCTCACCCCAATCCCAACAGGCTCATTTCCATGCAACACCGTGTTTGGCTTTATTTTAATTCATTTCTACATCCCCCAGATCCTAGTATATGTTCCATATATAATAGCTCCCTTTGTACCACAAGAAATAAGAAAATAGATACCACATCTGTTTTAATAACAATTGCATCCTGTGGACCCAGTACTGCCTGACATACAAAACCCCATTCCCTAATCCTCATTGGTAGAATGACAGACTAAATGGATTGATAAATTTTAAGCATGCATGAAGTAAACGCCACTGTGGTTGGTAGAAGCTTCCGAAATGAGAGTCTGTGACTTTATGGGGGTCTGCAAAGAGTCACATAGCCAACTGTGTGCAGTTCTGGAGAGACCAACAAAATTCTTGCATAAGCTAACAGTGAGCTACAGGGCTTCACCGAATACTCCCTTCCCCCACCAAATTAGGTTGACTCCAATTACTCTGGTTTAGGCCCTTTTAAGAGCTGTTAGCTGTTGTTAGCCACAGAGTCAGGTTCATTCTATTACCATGGAAACTGCAGCTGGAGTGTGGAAGGAAAGCTGAGGAATGGGCAGGGGTTGAAATTTTCCAGCTCTCAAGGCAGCCTGGAGGGGGGG
>LOEQ01002102.1:115689-136876 GCA_001685075.1 Bramus lutescens | reverse complement strand
CACACACACACACACACACACACACACACACACACATACACACAATTTAAAACTTTAAAAAAAAAGACAATAAAAGTACCACAAAGCATTACTTTATAAATTGCAGTTTGTTGGGCACAGTCTGCTGCTCTCCTTTGACTATAGAATCGTTTGGAGGTGCATATTTATAAATCCCATTACAGTACAGATTTCTTTCCTCCTCCACCTCTCTTTCTCTAAAAGGAGAAAAGTTGTCTTCCCCCTCAGACTTAACAGCTGCTTTAGGGTGCCAGACAAAATACAGGACAGCCAGGATATCCAAGTTGGACATTCTGTATGTGTGTTTTTAAAATTGTTTATCTGAAATTCAAATTTAGTTGGGTTATCCTGTGTTTCTTTTTTCATTTGCTAAATCTGGAAGTCCTAGCTCTCACACTAGGCTGCTTTGTAGCAAAGGCAACATTGGTTTTATCAGCAGTGGCTCTAGACACTGTACCCTTTCAGCGCTAAGTCAGCCACCGGGAACATAGTTATCGAGTGGGTGAGGCATACAGCTCAGTTGATAGAGGGCTTGTCTAGCATGAGTGGAATCCTGAGTTGGATCCCCAGGACTCAGGAGGGGGAGGCAAGATGATCAGAGGTTCAAAGTCATCTTGGCTAGTTTGAGGCTAGCCTGGATAGCATCAGATTTTTGTTTTCAAAGAAAGAAGTGGGGGAGGAGGAAGGAAGAAAAAAAGAGAGAGGAGGTGGGGGGAGAGAGAGATTGAAAGAAGAAGAAAAAGTCACAGAACACCTATTCCCTGCCAATTACCGCTGTAGATGAAATACTTCATGGAACCCATGTCCACTCCCTCCCTCAGAGCCAGAAAAATCCTGTATCTGCCTTTTTCCTCTCCAACAGAATGAAATCTATTGAAAATATGATTAAGGTAATTCTAAGCTGGAAATTTACTGTGAAAGGCTTGTAGGTTGTAGTGTAAAAGGAGCGTTCACAAACATGCATCTCAAAGAACCTCAGATCCTAGGTAGATTATATAGAGGCCATCTTTCCATTGCCTACAGAAGAATCGGTGAGTAGCCGATAGCAGCGGGCATGCGCAAACACTGGGAACCTGACTTACAGATGGGAAAGATGAGGCTATAGTGCCTGGGCCCAGAGCTCATAGGCGTCTAAGCAGGTAGGTGTCTCAGGTGGCTGCTCTCAGCAGCCCACTGGGAGCCTTGATGATGGCACAGTCCAGATTCCCCAAGGGTTAAAAGATCCTGGAACCAAAATGAACAGTAAAAGCCTGGGGCCTTCTCCTCCCCCTCCCCCCTCTCCTCCCCGCACCACACAGCTGATGTGTTTCTCTGAACTGGGTGTTCCTAATTAGCATGGGCCAGAGGGTGAGAAAATCTGTATGAGGCTTAGCAAGGGGTCTATGACTCCTCTGCCAAGGTATCTGACCTTCAAATCGCTTTATTGAACTTTGGTTCACGGAAGTCAAAACTGCACCTAGCATACATCTTGGAGTTGTTTTAAGGAAATTTATGGAGTGGCAGTTCCTTGCTGCCTATCTGTTTCCGGATCAGCTGTGGGACATCGCGAGCAATCACTTTCAGAATACTCCCATCCACCCCTCACCAGAAGAGAAAGGAAAAAACCCTTCCCATCAGCCCATTTGTGCGGGTTGTGGCTCCCAGTGCCAGGGAAGCACCCATCTGTCTTTCCATTTCCAACATTTCATTAAAAAAAAAAAAACCTCGGAATCTTCTCAATTTATCACCACTTCTTTTAACTAATCAGCTGGTTTACCAGGAGTTTGAGACCACTGTTAAATGTCTTAAAGGTTCAGAAGCGCAAGGCGGGACATTCAGGTGAGTCACTATTGAGTGTGTCTGGAAAGAGGAGGTCTGGCCATCCCAACCCCAACCCCCACCCCCATCCCATTATCACCCTTAAGTTTGGTTTCTTTGGCCAGTTCCTCTTTACCCCAATTGACCATGCTTGTTATTTTCTAATTTACTGATGAGAAGACTGTAAAGGGGCTGCCTTTGTTGTCCACCAGCCCTGCTTTGGATCCAGGCGCACTCCCTCGCCATCCTTGTGATTCTTGTGCCATAGCTTGCTGGGAACACTAGTTTCTGGATTAAATGAGTTGCTGAAGAGAAACTTACTGCATAGATGCAGTCCATCTGGCTAGAAACATTAGCTCTCCTTTTCCTGCAGGGATTCTTAATTTTATCCAACTATCCATCTATCCAACTCTTCATGAGCTCCTCAAATTAAAAAACAAAACAAAACCAGCTGGGTGTGATGGAAAATGCCTTTTATCTCAGCACTCAACAGGCAAAGGCAGTAGGCTCTCTGAGTTTAAGGCCAGCTTGGTCTGCACCAAGAGTTCCAGGCCAGTCAGGCCTACATAGTGAAACCTTCTCTCAAATCAAACATGCAGCAAAGGGTAAAACCCTAGCCAAGGTTCCATGGCTTCTGAATGGCTCTTCTAACCATATAGAAGTCCACTGAAATACATAAAGTTTGGGATGGAGCAAGTGTTTAAGTAGCTATTAATCTACTTGTGTGGTGTTTTTGTGAGTTCATTTTCTCTGTTCTTAGAAAGGAATCTTTTAAGGAAATGATTACACTTTTTGTGTGTGCATGTATGTGGATACCAGCCTGCCACAGTGTTTGAACAGAGGTCAGAAGACAACTCTCAGGGATTAGTGTCTTCTTCCAGCCTGTGCAGACCCTTGGGTCAAACTCAGGTCATTAGGCTTGGTGGCAAGATGAGAAGAGCCATCTCATCTACTCTGCCTATTTAGAGAGCGTCTCTAGCCCAGGGTGGCCTCCCCACTTCCTATGTAGGCAAACATGGTCCTTAACTTTCTCCACCTTTGGAGTGAGTGCTGGGTTCATAGGCGTGTACTACAATGTGTGGTTGTATGCATTGCTGAGGATCAAACCCAGGGCTTAGTACATGGTAAGTAAACATTTTACCAACAGATCCACACCCCTAGCTGAGATTCTGTGTTTTGGGAGAAAAAAAAATGGTGGTATTAAATATTGTTGGCAAGCCCCCTCAACCTCCGCTCTTTTTAATGGTCCAGGTCAATTTATAACACAAAAGTATTTGCTCAGTTGGAGTTGATGGGAATTTATTCCTCCCTCCTCCAAGATCATCTTTTTTGGCATTTAATATTTTTTCAACAATAACCATTCAACTCTGGAAATGAGGCATTTGCTTGATATATGCAGTTTTATTTGATTATAATTAAATGCTACAGTGTTCCAAGCATACATAGTCTGTGGAGGTAGAGACGGGTTAGAGTCCTGACTTCTTTCCAATGAAAGGGGTTGTTGAACAATTTTCTTAACCTTTTGAGGTCCAGGCTTTGGGCACAGAAATGGGTAACAATGGCATGCTACCTTGCCTGCTGTCAGAGGGATTAGCCAGAAGTCTCGGAGTAAGCAGAGTACCTGGCAGCCAGAGAGCATTGCACAACTCTCAGCTGTTGTTATTTTCATCATGCTGACTTCCTTCCAATTACAGTCCCTTGGGGATTGTAAACCTCTGTGAACCAGTTAATTAAAATGAACTGGGAAGAACTCCACTGGTTTCTAGGCCTTGGCACGCTTGGTGGAACGGATGAATTATCTGTTCCTTGAAAGTTGGAAGGAAGTTTCTGCTCCTACTAAAGTCACCATTTCGAGTCATGCCTTTTCTTCCCTTGGGGGGAGGGTTGTTTTTTAATTCTCCTCTGCCATTTAAATAACGGTTTTTAAAATTTTAATCCTAAGAATGGGGTCAGCCAACTCTTTCTGTAAAAACCAAAATGGCAAGTTTTCAGACTCTGTGGCACATACTGTACCTTCTTTTTAAAGAAGTTTTAAAAGTGTGTGTGTGTACCCACACTGAGTGCAGAAGGCAGGAGGGGGGTGTTAGATTCCTGGAAGCTGATGCTAACAGGTAGGTGGTTTTGAGCTACCTTATGAGTGCTGAGACTTAAGCCCCAGGCTTCTGGAAGAGCATCCAGTGCTCTTAACCACTGAGCCATGCCTCCGGCCCTCCAATATGGATTTTAATGGTGGTCAATTACTTAGCCATTTAGCCATGTGACTTTGGACCCATTACCCCAACTTCTCTGCACCTGTCCTCTGTAAAATAGGATTTACTGATAGTGCCTACTATAGACAGGTGTCATGGGCATTTGATAAGCTAACAGCTATTAAGTCCTTAGAGGTTTTCCTGCCACTTATCAATTGTTAATATTAGCTTTATTTCTTCAAAATAAGGTATACTTGGGGCTTAAATGCTTGGGCTACATTGTTAAGATGTCTCTCTCTTCTTTTGCTGCTGTTAAAATGTATAATGAATGAGAATTATTCCTCGGAAGGTGAAGAAAGTTGTCTATAAATGACAAGGGCTTGGAGTACATTTTGATGAAAGCGCTCCTTTGACATTGCCAAGTTCTTAGCATCCACCTTTCCAGAACGATAACATTTCATTATAGCTTCCAAATTTAATAGCCTAGAAATGTACCCAGTGATTACTGAAGAGTTCAGACATCTGGCAGATTTGGGTTTGATTCTGAGACCTGCCATCCTTGCTAACTTGTAACCTGGAGGGGGAAAAAAAGACACTAACCTTTCAAGGCTCACCTCTCTCCTGTGAAAGCTGGCTGGAAAGGGCCATTATCTCATAGGGTCCTTACAGTAATTAAATACAACTTGGGTAAAGAGTCTGATGGGGGGGTTACATGTTGTAAAATTTTAATGTGATAGCTATTATTTTTACTATCCTCCAGGGCAATTTCTCAGGAAGATCCATTTAAGATTAAAAGCCATTTGCTGGGTTCCTCAATGAACAGTGTTCCCCTATTACTGTAGGTCCGAGTGCCTAACTCGGGGGGGCAGGGGAAAGATGGCTCAGCAGTTAAGAATGCTCACTGCTCTTACAGGGGACCAGAGTTTGGTTGTTAGCATTCCATACCACGGCAGCTTACAACTGCTTGTAACTCCAGCACCGGGGATCCCACTCTCTCCTTTGGTATGAGGCACGAGCGTGAATGTGTGTGTGTTTGCGCGCGCGCGCGTGCTCTCACACACACACACACACACACACACACACAGAGTCCTTTCTTATTTAGAAGATGCCTAATTGTAGTATAAGAATTAATTGGTTCCTGAAGGTTGCCTTCACAAGCCTGCTAGTCATGTTTTCTCAAGGGTGGGAATTTCTGAAGCCTTTCTGTTATATCTGTGTGGGATTGTTTTAGAACATCGCAAGCCTTATAGATAAAACCAGAATTGAATCCTGTCTTTCTCAGCGTATTAGGTTCTGAGCTTGAGCTGGCAACATCCTCTCTGAGTTACAGATTTCTCATCTTCAAAACAAGTGTATTGGTTTCAGCTTCAATAAGGCTGCTGGGTGGATGAATGTACCCTCACATACATTTTTAATGTCAGAACTATTAAGCCATAATTCACATACCTAAGAGTCACCCATTTCAAGTGGATGATTCAGTAGCACCAAATGTATTCCAAGAGTCACCCAGCTATTACTGTAATCTATCTGAAGAAACTCTGACCCTCTGCTCCCCCTTTCCACCCAACCCTAGGCCACCCTTACATTTACTTTATGAATTCTCATATTCCTGATGTTTCACGTAAATGACATCATCTAATAGATGGGATTTTACGGCTGGCATTTTATTGCTTTTGCTTAGCAATTTGTTTCCCATCTTCAGGCTATAGCATGTAGCAGGACTTCATTTCATTTTAATTTTTACAATCTTTTATTTTATGGGTATGGGTGTTTTGCTTGTATGTATGTCTGTGCATCACATGACTGCCTGGTGCCCAAGAAGGCTAGAAGAGGGTGCTGGATCCCCTGTAACTGTTGTGAGCCACCATGCGGGTGCCAGGAATTGAACCCAGGTCCTCTGGAAGAGCAGCCAGTGCTCTTAACTGCTGAGCCATCTCTCTAAACCTCTCTGCTTCTTGATTGCAGATACAGTATGACTAGCTGCTTCCAGCTCCTGCCACCATGCCTCCCCTGCCATAATGGACTGTGAGCCAGAATCCATCCTTTCTCTTGTAAGTTGACTTTGCCTGGATGTTTCTATCCCAGAGACAGGAAAATGAGCCAATGCAGCATTCCTTCTGTCTTTAGAAAGGCACCCACTTTGTACAGATTAAGATGAATAGCTCTTGGGTGCTTGAAGGAAACTACCAATCAAACTGAGCTTTCAATTTCTGACCCCTTAAAAATGGATGCACTGCTTTTAGTGGGGTGTACTTTTATGCCTGCTCAGTGGCACAGAATTGTGTATTATCACCATTGGAGTCACTAGTTATCCAGCATTGAGTGAGTTTGCATTTCCTTATATTAAAATGGAAATGAGGGGGCTGGAGAGATAGCTCAGAAATTAAGAACACTTGCTGCTCTTGTAGAAGACCTGGGTTTGATTTCCAGCAGCCATGTTGGGCAGCTCACAACCACCTGAAACTCCAGTTCCAGGGGAGCCAGTGCTCACTTCTGGTCTCTGCAGGTACTAGGCACATATGATGGACATACACACAGACACACACACACACACACACCACATAATTAAAAATAAAAATTCAAAAAATGTCATTGAGGTTATCTGACTCAGACATATTGTAAGGATTAACTGCAAAATACATATGTTGTTTGATGCATATCTAACACATAAGAAGTTCTCAATACTCATTTTATTTCATGGATTCTATAGAGTACTAGGTGTGTGTGTGTGTGTGTGTATGTGTACATGTTTGATGTGTGTGTTCAAGTGTAGGGAGGCCCAAGGGTGACATTGGGTGTCTTTCTCAATTACAGTCCCTTTTATAAACCGAGGCAGAGAATCTCAATCAAAATTTTTAAAACTATGTTTTTGCTTTCTGATTCTTGTTTTACATATTAGTCTTAGCATTTAGTTTTTTACTGTGGGAGGGGCACATGTCTAGAGGCCAAAGGACAACATGTGGGAGTTGAGTCTCTCCTACTAGGTAGGTTGTGGGGATCGAACTCCTGCTGAGCCATGCCATGGTCATGACATCTCATGTTTAACTTTGGTCTTCCTATTGTCTTTTCCTCGTTTTCTTTAGGTCTGTCCTGTGATGCAGCCAGGTAGGAATGTGTTTTCTCTTTTGCCTCGGTGAGCTAAAACTGTGGTTGTGGAAGCCATACATATAGTTCTTGCCATGTCTGAGAGCACTGATATGTGCGTGTGGCTAGACAGTACAGCACTTTTCAGGATGTGAGCGGGCTGTGAGCTCTAGTCACACCTGGTGGGAACTCCCGTGGTACACCAGAAGTTGTGGCTCTCTGAACTCTCTAGTCTGTAAATGGCTGACATGGCCCTCAAGGGGCATCTGATTCCTTTCTACTAATGATTCTTTGGTTGATACCAAATGGTGCTTCTGTGTGTGTTTGTGTGTGTGCACACATGCACACTTGCATGTATGTATGTACACACCATGTGAAGGCCAGAGGACAACTTGCAGGAGTCAGCTCTCTCTCTTCTCACCATGTGGGTCACAGTGTGGAACTGAGGTCACCAAGTCTGGCTGTAAGTACCTTTACCTGGGAACCATCTTGCTGAGCCCCGCGAAGTATCCTTTTAATATTTGGACTTAGCAGCAGTGTTTGTGGAAAAGTTGGTTAACTTTAACATGAATGTTTAGCTTTCAATTGCATAACTCCTTGAGCAGGTGAAAAAACTAACTTTAAATTTTTAAGAAACCTTGATTGGGCTGGGCAGAGGTGGCACACACCTTTAATCCCAGTACCCAGGAGGCAAAGACAGGCAGATCCCTGTGAGTTCGAGGCCAGCCTGTTCAACAGAGTGAGTCCCAGGAAAGCCAAGGCTGTTACACAGAGAAACCTTGTCTTGAAACACCAAAAAATAAAGAAAGAAAAAAAGAAAGCTTGGTTGGATTTTCATCACTGAGGGGCATGATATGGATTTGCATATGAATTTATGTATCAACCAAACACACACACACACACACACATGCACGCAGTCCCAAGAACTTGTTTATTTATTTTGTAAATTAGTGTTTATTGTAATCTGACTATTCAAGCAACGAGCCAGCTAGTCCTGAGGACTTCCAGAGTCCCCACTTAACGTCTCCACTTACTTTAGAATAAGCAACTCGGCTGTTACATATCCCAGAGTCCTCTTCCTCTCAGGCCTCGCCTGTGTCCTGCATCTCAGATATCCACTAAATAAAACTTCTGTCAACCCAATCTCCCCAGACACGATCACAGGGCTAATGTCTGATGCCTTTTCTCTTTGCCACACATATACAAATCATTAGCAAGATTTATTTATACAGTCTTCAAAGAGAGTCTTGAAACTGTTCACTTCTCCCTGTCTCCGCTGTTACTGTGCTTGGAGTCTGTTGGTCTCATCTAGGCAACTGCCTCATGCCTGGCCTTTTCTCTTCCTCTCTTTCCTATTTCTGTTCTCCTAGCTCTCCACAGAACAGCCAGAATCACCTTAATGAATGGCATCAGGCCTTATTTCAAAGTATTCAGATACCCCTTACCATATTTAGGATTATATTTTCTTAGTTCTTGCTCTTTTTTTCTTAACATTTTTTTATTTTCCCATTTTCATGTGCATATGTATGCACATATGTGTGTGTATATTTGCATATGTGAGGATATGTGTGGGGTACATGTGCACAGGTGTGTGCATGCATGTTTGCATTGCACATGTGTGTGCTTGGATGTGTGTGTTCACGTGTGCACACGTGGAGACCCGAGGCTGATGTCTACAGTCACCCTCCATCATTCTTCCATGTTATTCATTAAGGCAGGGCCTCTCAAGCAAACCTAGAGCTCGCTGGTAGGGCTAGTTTTGCTAGCTGGCTTGCTTGGATGACCCCTGTCCCTGCTTTCCCAGACTGGAATTACAGGTCTGCTGCCGTCCCCACCCAGCATTTATGTTGGTCCCGGGGATCTGAACTCTGGTTTCCGTGCTTAAGTAGCAGTGCTTTGAGTTATTTCCCCAGCTCTTTCTATTTGGAATTAAACGTCAGGTCTTTCTATTGCCCTTAACTCCTGATGAGTCATTCACTCTTCCATACCCGTGCAATCTCACCAATCCCATTTTCTGCCCCACATTGTCCTCCAGACATTCTGGTGGTTTGTCTGCCTGCCTGCTTTCCTTTCTTTCCTCCTTTCTTTTATTTATTTTTTCTAACATTTATGGCTCTGTGCAGTGTAATTTTATCCGTCTGGAATGTTCTTGCTCTTCCCATACCTGACTCTTCTTAAAATTTAGTCTTAGCTGCCCTTCCTCTAGAAGCTTTTCCTGGTTACCCTGTGTCTGCCATAGAAGCACACCTTCCACTATTTGCATCCCCCCCTCTTTTCTTTCTAAGTGTTTGGCATCATCTTTACAAGTTAATTTGTCAGCTTACCTTCTGGATGTGTCTTCCACGCTGGAGACTAGAACTCTAAAGTCGTAGTTAATTAAATAACTGAACTCACATGAAAACCACTTTGATTTCATTCTCAAGGAGTCATACACATACCTGGCATTTGCCCTTATCAGTAGTAGGCTCCCAAATATTACCAGGAGGGCAGCGACATCCATGTTTTCTTATGCGGACTCTGCCTATTGATATCAATGGTTCCTGACTCATGATGACTTGACTTACATTTTTATTTCTGACTCTAGGATTGAGGGAGTGCAATTTGCATTCATTGGAAATTGTATTTTGAATTTTGATCTTTTTCCCAGGGTAACAATATGTACTATGATGCTCTCTAGGGAATCTGGGCAGGAAGCCATCACTCCCAATCAGCCACATGAGCTTGAGGCTAAACAACAGATACCTTCTTTTAAAATTTGAATTTAATTATTTTCCCTTTGAGATAGGGTCTCATGTATTTCAAAGTCACTATGTAGCTAAGGATGACCATGAATTTCTCAGCCTTCTGCCTTCATCTCCCAATTGCTGGGATTATGGGTGTGCAACACCACACACAGCTTTGTGTAGTGCTAGGAGTCAGACCCAGGGCTTTGAGCAGACTAGACAACTACTCTACCCACTAAGCAATCCACCAGCTACAAATAGCTATCTCACGGCATTCACATTGTTAAGCTATGTTGGTAGGTGAGATTTTTTAAATTCAATTTTTTAATATAATATATATGAGTGTTTTGTCTGTATGTATATATGTGTGCTACGTGCATGTCTGGTGAGCAAAGAGACAAGAAGAAGCTATTGGATCCCTTAGAACCAGAAGGGGATGGTTGTGAGCCATTATGTAGGTCCTGGGAATTGAATGCAGGTCATCTGCAAAAGCAGTGAGTACTCTTAACTGCTGAGGCATCTCTCAGCTCCTAGATTTATTTTTGGTACTTGAGATATTTTCACCTTACAGTGAAAGGGTTTACTTGAACATAGTGCCATTATCAGTAGAGGGACATCTGTAGTTTCATTTAGTAGTTAAACTGCTGGGGCTAGAGAGATGGCTCAGTGGTTGCTACTTGTCTAAAGGACCCAAACAACCATGTGGGGCAGCTCACATTGTCTGCAACTCTAGTTGCAGGGATTCATCACCTTTTCCTGATCTTCTCAGACATGGAAGTCATATTCACATGTGCTGTGCAAGCACACACACACACACACACACACACACACACACACACTTAAACGGAATCTTAAAAAGAACTAGAAAATATAACCAAATAATTTAAGGAGATTGAGTCTATGATTGAAAATCTCCCACGAAGACTTCATTATAAATCCAACCAACTATTCAAGGAAGAAGCAGTGTTCATCCACCTCAAAGAAGTTCAAAGAAGGGAAGGGAAGACTTGCACACCCATTTCCCGAGACCAGCATTACACTAACACTAGATCCAGGCCAGGATACTATAAGAAAATAAAAGTCACTGTTCCTGATGAATGCAGAGGCAAAAATCTTCTACAAAATACCAACAAATGAAATTTAGCTCATCATGTACCATGCTCAAGGGGTGGGGAGGGTGGCTTAGCAGTCACAAGTCAAGCTCTGTGGCATACTAGTTTAATGGAAGAGGATTAATTCTCAGCTCTGTAGCTGGAGAAAGAGTATTTAGTCAAGTTCAACATCCTTTTAGAATAAAAACCTTGGGAGTTAAGTGTAGAAAGCACACACTTCAGCACAACAAATGTCTTTTTTTTTGGCAAACCCACAGTAACATAATAATGATAAAACAAACCCATAGTAACATAACGATAAAACAAAATACAGAAAAGTTTTTCCCCTAAGAATCAAGACAATTTTTTTAGACAATGTCTCTCTATGTTCTGGAGCTCACACTGTAGACCAGACTGGCTTTGAATTCACAGAGATCCTCCTGTCTCTGAATTCCCCACATGTTAGGATTAAAGGTGTGTGCCACCATGCTTATCAAGACAAAAATTCATTCTTTTACCATGTCTTGCCAATATGATCCCGACATTTCTATCCAGAACAATCACATCAGGGAAAAAAAGGCATAGAAATAGAAAATAAAAAGGTAAGATGATCTGTTTGTAGTTGGCAAGATCTTATATATAGAAAACTCTAAAGATAACATAAAAATAGTCTGCCAGAATTGATAGATTAATTTAGTAAACTTGCAGGGCACAAAATCAAAATAGAGAAATCAGTACTTTATATATCAACAATGGGCTATCTGCAAAGGAAATCAAGAAAACCAGGCCATCAAGATGATTCAGTGCATCAAGGCACTTGCTGCCAAGGCTGGAAGGCTAGACTACAACCTTAGTTGAATCCCCTGGACCCCACATCATGGAAGGAGAGAACCAACTGCCAAAACTTATCCTCTGACCTTTACATACCAAGGTACAGTTGAATCGTGTACACATACCACACACACACACACACACACACAACTATGACAGACTAGACACTAGAAAAACAATTATCTTTGTAGCCTCATTCATGAATCAATTGTCCTTTACCTGCCCTTTGCCCTTCATTATCATCTGCCATAACCTTCCTGTGGTCTCCTTTCTTAATATACTATAATCACACTTCTATCTGTATATGTGTGCATATATATAATTAACTAATATCTATTACACATAAACACACATACACAAACAAGTGTACATTATAGGCTGAGATCTACTTATGGCAGCCAAAGTGTTTTGTTTTGCTTTTCCCTGAGTTTTGATCACTAACTTTATATTTTCCAAATCCATCCATTTTTCCCAAAAATTTTGTGATTTCAGCTTTTCTTCACAACTCAAGACTATTCCATTCCTTTCTCCCACCCAAGGAATTTAAAATGACAGTGACAAAGGACTCTAACAGACATTTATCAGAAGACGCTGTCAGGTACGTGAAAGCATGCTCAGTGTTAATAATCATAGGGGAAACGTAAGCTAAAACCATGAAGAGATGTTACCTCATACCTTCTAGAATGGCTGTTAAAAAAAACCAATGTATGGGCATGAATGTGGAGAGAAGAAAGTCTTGTTAGAGCGATGTAAATGAATATGGAAGTTCATAAGCACATATCAAAGCATACCATAGCATGGCATAAATATATCAATTGTTACCTACCTTAAAAGACAAGAAATCAAACAACTTTAAATGTACAGCTACTGATTTAAAATAATAGTAATAAACCCATCACAAGTTCAAATAACACTTTAAGTGAAAAAGACTTTTTGAAACAAAAGATTACCTGGTAGCGTCACTTTACATCTCTGCGAATCTCTTCAGTGCCAGACATGGTAGGGAACAGCTGGATTCTCGTCTGCTGGAGCCTTCTGCCTGTTATGGTATCACAGGTCGCACTGCCTCAGGAAAATGTCACTGTACACTCGGAAGCAACAACTGTTGTAAGCAATGAAGACAAACACTGTGTGCGTATGTGTGCTGCATGTATACACATCCAAGTATGCACGTGTGTGCAGATCATTGTCTTGTGGTCTTCTTTCATCACTCTCCAGTTTATGTCTTGAGACAAGGTCTCCCACTGAACCTGAAGCTCACCAGTTAGGCTATGCTTGCTGTCCAGCAAGCTCCAGAGATTGTTCTGTCTGTCTGTCTCCCCAGCACTGGGATTGCAAATGGGTCTTGTGACCAACTTCTTATGATGTCGGTGCTGGGGATTGAACTCAGGTTGCACACTCATAGAGCAAGAGCTCTACCCAGCTGAGTCATCTCCTCAGCCCACACGGAAATACTTTTGATTGATGTGGTCCCATGACTTTGTGGGTTCATACTCTGAATTAAAGTCTATTTTGGTATAAATTTGGAATTATAGAGACATTTTATAATAATATTTAAGATAGGTAAATGATAGTGATATTTAATGACAATGAATACTTTTTTCAGTTTTAATGGTTCTAACTGGAATGCTTTATAGATCTCTCTCATGGATGAACATTTTATGGATATTGTATCTTTTCAAGAATACTGAAAGTAAGGGCTAGAGAGATGGCCCAGAGGTTAAGGGTACATGTTGCTCTTGCAGAGGACACAGGTTCAAATTCCAGCACCCAC
Source organism: Bramus lutescens (assembly GCA_001685075.1). NCBI lineage: Eukaryota > Metazoa > Chordata > Mammalia > Rodentia > Cricetidae > Bramus > Bramus lutescens. The sequence continues at coordinate 123,369 of LOEQ01002102.1, read as the reverse complement.
ATAGAGGCTCACAACCATTTGTAACTCTAGTTTGAAGGGGAACATAATGCCATTTTCTGGCTTCCTCAGATGCAAACAATGCAAATATATGCATGTATGATTCAAATACATACATGCAGACGAGACACCCACATGCATAAAAAAAACCAGCTAAATCTAAGAACCAGAATTTTAAAATGCAACAAATTGCTTTCATTAACAAAGAGGAAATTATTATAATACTCTAATAGGTGGGGAAAATAGAAATGAAGCGGCAGCAAAGGGCTGTTTAAGAACATACTGGCTAAGAATGCTGCAGAGTAGAAGCCCCCCCAGCTGATCACTGTTATTCCATGCGTATTCCTATTCTAAAGGCTATGGACGAAATCCCACATCCTTAGAAAGAGACATTCTGCCTGACGGGAAGGTTTCATCTTTAGTGCTAGATGACAAAGGAATAAAATTGTCAGGACAAAGAGAAAAACATAGAACCAGCATCTTAAAACCCCCTTACCTGGCTATGCTTTTACTCAAAAATGTCTTTTTAAACGTGTTGCAATGAGGGGGAAAAATGAACCTGGAAGGAAGGAGGGAGACTTAAGAATGAATGACTTGGCAATACATCAGTCCTTATGATTAATATTTTCCACTATAAAATGGATTTTGGGGTGGTTGGGGGTTAAAATGTATAATTAGCTGGGACCCATGGTGCGTGCTTTTAATCCCAGTGCTCACGAGGTAGGGGGCAGATTGATGTCAGTGAGTTCAAAGCCAGCCTGGCCTACATAGTGAGCTCCAGGACGGCCAAGGCTACCCAGTGAGACCCTGTATCAAGACAAAACAAACAACCAAACCTAACTGAACAAACAAACCAAAAAAGTATAACTACAATTATGGGAGAGATAAGAAATTTAGTGTATTGCTAAGGTGTGCCAGTACATTTAGTATTTTCTTAATGTTTGTGTATAAATTAAGAATTTAAAGAATTAACAGGAATTAAATGGAAGAATGGAATAAACAAAAAAAAGGAAATAAAAGACAGTAAGGAAAACTCAACCAGCTCAATAGAAAATCTGGGAAGGAGAAAATGGCAGCAAAAAAAAGCATATTAAATAAATATGCCAGTAATTGCAAGTGTAAAAGCATAGGCGTATCAGTTTATATTAATTGAAAATATTTAGAATGGATAGATAAAGCAGACAAAATAGAACAAAAAATAGTGGCAATATAAACACAGTTAAGAAGCTTGGTCTTGTGAACTTAAATAGAAATTAATGCTTGGCAATTAGAGAACAGCTGGCTCTTGTCTAACAGCTCGAACAATTCAAAGCAGTCATACCTTAAACTAAAGGAAGCCTTAAGAAATGGCAAATTGCATAGACTAGTCCTATCTGACTGCAATGCAGTGGGTTTTCAAAAATCTACATTCAAAAGACATTTCTTTTTTATGTAGACTTCAGAACCGTAAACGCGTTCCTCTAGGCCACTAATGGAAACAAAGTGTGGATCTGAACCACGATGAGATATGTAGGATCCAGTTCAAGTGGCACTGGGAGGGGAATTTATAGCCTTCGATGCATATGTTAGAAATTAAGAGAGAATAAAAATAAACGAGATAAATATGCAACTCAAGAAGCTAGGAAAAGGAGCACAAATAACTAGGAAAGAAATGAAGAGCAAATTAAATGACAAAGAGAAAAGAATGTGGCAGTCAGAATCAAAAGCCACTTTAAAAAAAAAGGCATGAAAAAAACAAGAACTGTATCAATAAGAAACAGAATCCTATTGGAAGAAAGGATGATAAACTGTAAGCTAAAGTATTTTATAAGGCTTGTATAATTTTGATACCAAAGCCAAACAAGGACAGTAAAATAATAATAATAAAAAAGTGTGAACTGAAGCACAAAACTGATATCCAGCTGCATGGGTGTGTAAAGCAGACCCTCATAACACGGGTAAGTAGGGCTTAGGAATGCAAACATATTTTAACCCCAGCAACTGCTGTGGTTCACATCCTTAGCACATAAGAAATCATCAAATCGCAACAAATACAGAAAAGCCATAAAATTAAACTCATCAATGGTATAATTTTTTTAAGCTAGGATTTTTATAACCTCCAATAAAAAGACTCTGTCATAATGTTCACAGTGGACTTTTGCACTCGATGGCAAAGCTAAGACTGTCCTTTCTCTCAAGTCTGGAATCAGAATTATTTTGTTTCACCACAGAGATACGATTATTAATGAAAGTTTCAAACAAACAAAAAAACCCAGTGATTAGTGAAGATATTAATATTTTCAAAATCCCTGGGAAATCTATAAAAAGATAGTCAGATAACAACAACAACAACAACAAAAACCCTGCCAACCAGTTCACCGGCTCACACACCAATACACAGCTAGCAATGGCCAATATTCCCTTCAAAAATATTGTATAACTCAAGTTAATTCATGAGAAAATCATCATACGAACCCAAATTGAGAAATGTTCTTACAGTATTTCCCTTTGTAAACCCCCAAACAGCCAAGTTTATGGAAAATAGGGACTGCTAAGAAACAGGGTCCAAATATAAGAGTGTGTATGTGTGTGTGTGCATGTGTGTTTGGTGGTGGTGGTGGTGGGGTCCTGTTTGTGTGTTTGTGGTATTGGGGGTCCTGTGTGTGTGTTATTGGGGGCCCTGCTTGTATGTATGTGTGTATATGCGTGTAGCATTGTGGGGTCCTGGATTTTTTTTGTGTGTGTGTGTGTGTGTTTATGTTGTATCGTGGAGTATTGTTCTGTGTGTGTGTATGTGTGTGTGGTATTAGGGGTTCTGTGTGTGTGGTATTGGGGGGTCCTGTGTGTGTGGTATTGGGGGTCCTACTTATGTGTATGTATATGTGTAGTATCATGGGGTCCTCTGTGTGTGTGTGTGTGTGTTGTGTCATATTGTTTGTGTGTGTGTATGGTGTTAGGGGTCTCGTGTGTGTGTATATGTGGGGTCCTGTTTTTGTGCATGTGTGTGTGTGGTATTGTGGGGTCCTGTTTTTGTGCATTTGTGTGTGTATGGTATTGGGAGTTTTGTTTGTGATACAGACATTAATGGAAAGATGGGTAAAATCCAAACACAGTCTGTATTCTCAAGTTTTGTGCTAGTATTGATTTCTTTTTGATGCTGTCTTGTGCCAATGTTCTGTTATGATATCAGTTCTCATCCAGGAAAAATAGCAGTAGGAATCTTTGTATTATCTTGACAACTTTTATAAATCTGAGATTATTATTTTTTTACAAAATAACCAAGTAGAAATGACCCACAATAATGAATAGAAAAAAACACCTTCTAAAGGCAAATAGGACCTTTAAAGAAAAAAAAACTACCTATTACATTATTTTGTTCATATCTGTATGATATGAACAAACAGCAGCACAGATGTGGTCAGAGGTGGAGGCATTTGATAGCATGACATTTGCTGCCTTATCTAAATTACTCCCCAACCTTAATAAAACAGGAATACAAATCTCAGGAGGCTCTTTCATCAAACTTGACAAGCCCATTTGAAAATTCATTTGGAAGCAACAAGCTGAGGAACATTCAGGGGCATTTAGAAAACTGAAGAGTGGAACGGCCCTTTCAGAAGTCAAGGCACTATAAATCGGTATTAATGAATATGGTGTGTTAATAATACACAGAGGTAGACAAATGGGCCAATAGAACAGACCAGAAAGTTCAGGGAGACACATGAGTCTTCCTGATACGGAAACATAAAGTGTGCGTGTGACATCCCTACCACTAGAAATACAAAAATAAAAAAGTTCCAAAATCTAATATTTATTGGAATATTAGAATCTCTGTTTACATTCTTAAGGGCAGTTTTCTTAGGCATAAAAGCCAGGACTCATAAGGAAAGATAGTTGGATTTTATAGGGCCAATATCTGATGCTGTTTCAAGGCCCAGAGGTAGCATGGCTCTTTGCATTTTGTTGGCAGTGGTTGGTGTGGGGTCAGAAGGTAACTCAAACTCGGGGGGAGAAAAAAAAAACCCTTTCCTATGTTTTGAAAGAGCCTTCTGTGCACCTTCTAAAAACCAGTCTGGTGCAGGGTGGGGAGCACCAGAAGAAAGACTTTGGAATAGAGGAAACTTAGTAGGAAAACTGGCTGAGACTCTATAGAACAAATTTGGAGTGTGTTTTGGATGTAGTCAGTGGGATATCCTGAAAGAAATAAAAGATTGTGAGGCTTTTGCCTATAACAACTGCCCCTGTTTTTAGAGATGAGGAAAAAGAAAAAATTCTGTTTGTTACTGAGGATTGGACCCAGTGTCTAATGCATGTGAGGCAAGCGCTGTACCAAATGAACTACGCCGATCCCTAGCCCCTAACATGTTGTTTTCAGTGCTTTTGAGTTACCTGTTAAATATATGAATGAAGCATCTGGCTTTCACATGGATTGTGGAATATATGAGGCTAGGGTTGTGCGGAGAGTTTTGTGGCATAGGATTAAAATTTGGGATCTATTGGTGTACGACTAGGCATCTAAACCTTGTGACTAGGTTAGGAAATAGGTGGCTACCTGGGAAGAGGTTGTGTAAGAATGGTAGCCATGTTCTGAGGCAAGAACATTCAGGGTTCGGAGGCTTAGTGAAGGAAAAGTGGGCTATCATAGGGGAAGAGACCACGGATATAAAGGACCATGCAGTGTTGCCCCAAACAAGAGACAATAGAGAGGCTTGTTGTTACCAGTCCATTTCAGATGTTGAATGTAAGCAAGAAGAGAATTAGTAAAATTGTCATGCAATTTCAGGGACGTCAAAAGGAAGTCTTCATGGCACATATATTAGCCAAAGACGTGTAAGGAGGTTGTGTAGCTGGTGAAAAGAGACTGACTGTAATATGGAGAGAAAGTGAGCCCGAGGAATACTGAGGAAGGGGGGTCCTAGCTCCCTGGGAGCTCTTTAAAGCCTACTGAATTTTTAGAGAACTGATGACCCATGACCCAGAGGAAACTGGTTTTGCAGCTACAAGGGACAGAGTCCTTCAAATATGCTAAAATACACCCCCACCCGGACAACTTTAACAAGACATTAGGATTCCCTGGGGGCTCCAAAACCAATCTCTGTGGAGTCCTGAGCGCAGACTGCATTTAACAGCTCTCCTGTTGAGCAGAATGGATAGTCAGATTCAAAGACTTAAGCATAGGGTGGCGTTCACCTTCACTGCATGCACTTGCATAGAAAGGACAGTATTTTCATTCATATGCTATGCTTATGTGGCTCTGCGAGGGGAGAAAGCCTTCCCAAGGTCCGGGGATTTAAGACTGCGTAGGCTGTCCATAAGCACACCACTTCTCTGTCTAGCAAGCAACCACGAATAACTCTTTAAGTATAAATATAAAATTGAATCCGAGGTATCATATTTGCTGCACTCTTAGGTAAAGCTGTTTTTAATCTACGGACCACGGTCATGAATTTTTTTCCCTTAAAATGAAAAATCTGCATTTTATGTGTCTAATAAAAATATACGACCTGAAGTTTAGTGGCCACACAAAAATACAATTGTGTGGATTTACTGGAATTCAATTATGTTCTGCAGAGTACATATTTAGCCAAAAGAAAGAACGCCACGCTCCGTAAATACCCCCCCTAAATTAGTCTTTCACACACCTGTGCTTATTTCCTTTGCTTGAATTCCTTGGCAGTGAAATGGTTCCATCAATAGTACATTAACAAACTTTTAATAATTCATCGATTTTACTGCCAGGGAAGAAATACCATTTATCTGCCAAGAAAATTCATGGGCTAGGAGAATAGAGCCAAAATCATTTTTCTGTACTCTATCTTCCCCTCCCCCATTTCTTTTCTTAGAGGTAACAGTTAAAATTTTCTTGTACATCATTCCAGAAGCTTCGCCCACATTTCTATTTATTTTAAACAAAGAAACAAATGAGAGAGAAAAGCAGAAAACCGCACTTACCATTCCGTTTGTACAAACTTCAGCAACGTGTTTTATTTCATCGCATCTATTAAGGTCTAGGTCCTTTGCGGCAGCGATACCCCGTTATTTTTTCCGGTGACAGGAATTTCTTCTATGAGAGGCAGGCTTGGTAATCTACCTGCTCACTCCCCTCACAATTTCTCGCTATTCTACGCAGTAGATTTAGCGCAACGGTGGGTTGACAGCATGCGATCCAGCGCACTGCCATAAACCACCTTCACCCGGTATCTCAGGTTGGCGTTTTGCTATGTCGAGTCAAGTCATGATTCTTCCAGCCATTTGTATTGTCCTCTGACTTGCGGTCTCTTTTGCCCCCTTTTTTTGTTTGCTTTTGTCTGTCCCTTGTAGGTTTCCAATAGCTCTTCGTTTATTAAGGAAATGAGCTTAGTGCTTGGGTGTTGCAGGCAGAAAACTCCTTTCTTCCACCTTTATCGTTCGTGGTTAGACCTCAACGTATATGTTTTTTGCCTCGATTTTTCATGGCTTTTTTTTTCCTTTTCCCGTTTTTTAGACAAATATATGCTTGTCCTTTATCCCTCTCTTTCTTCTTAGGTTTTGCATTGGACCATCATTGGTAGGCATTTCTGTTTCACCTCGATTTCTTTTGGGGGGGCCGCATCCCTTCACACCCACATCCCATCCCCCTTTTCCAGACCCTGCTTGGGGGCCCCTAACACTGACTCCGTTGACGTCAACTCCGTGCCTTGGCGCCAAGCTGTTGCCTTGACAACCGCAGTCTGATTGGCAAGGTGTGGGAGGCGTGGTGAGGGCCCGAGGCGGGCAACAGGGTCTCGGATTGGTCAGAGAAGAAGCTCCGCCTCTGCAGAGGACCCTGACTAGGAGGTGTCCCGCAGCTCTTGCTGCAGACGCTGGGGAGTCAAGAGTCGCTGGAGGACGAGCATTGGAGGAGAAGCGGAGAGATGTCCACCCTGGGCTGGTGGCGCCGCTGGGCGCCCGGTTCAGTGTGGGCACAATAAGGTGGCCGACCTCGGTCGGGGTGTGTGCGCGCGGAGTGCGGTGCTCCGGAGAGGTGAGTCAACCAGCTACCTGCCAGCCCAGTGGCATGCACCCTCTTGGATACCGTCTGCATAGTTCAGATGGTGTTCAGGGTGTGTTGCTGCGGGCCAGGGGCGGCAAACCATGTCACATTTCATCGTGGGTGGTTGACAAGGCTGCAAACTGCGCCTTCGGAAAGGTGGTTCGCCAAGGGTGGTCGTGTTGCCACAAGGATGTCACTTCTGTGGTTGGGATCTGAAGGGTATTCCGTGTATCATGGCCTCGGAGTCCCAGAATCTTAGGATCTTAGGGTTTTAGGGATGAACCACCCAGAATCCCAGCAGAATCTAGGCCCCCAAGTTTCTCCCGAACGGTTGACAGCCGTGCAGACGATGCCCGGTGTCACAAGACCACTCATATGGACGTCAGAGTGGCGTCTCTGAGCCACCTCTTCCGTGGTTTCATTTTCTTTGCTCAGCAGAGTCTGGGGGCTATGCTGTTAACCCGACCGCCAATGCATCTGGCTAGCAGGGTCTTTGCAAACTAGCCATCCACCGCTATGTGCTGGAAAGTCCTTGGGGGCGGGTCTTGCTTTGCCGCAGTGGCGGTGGGCGGGGCTGAGAGCAGATTGGGGGCGGGGCCAGAGCCAAGGCCGTGAGATACTTTTGGGCTCCACCCAGTTGGCGTCATCTTGGAGCGTGGAGAGAGGTTCTTTGCCCAGGCTTATCCTGATCG
>LOEQ01002102.1:102953-114653 GCA_001685075.1 Bramus lutescens | reverse complement strand
GGCCAGGGGTGGGGCTCTCTGGACCTGAGTGCCCACAGAGTCCCACCCAATGTTGCTATCTTTACCTGGCAACCGAAGGCGGCTGCCAATGATGGGGCAAGTGCCATCTTGAATGACAGAAGGGCTAGCTGTTGGGGGTGGATCTAAGGGAGGAGCTTTCTTATCATGATTGATTAGGCTACTTGGGCTGGCGTCATCTGTTTTCCATATAATGACATCGGTGAAGATGTCTTCTTGAGTGACAGTTGGACTGGCTGGCTGCGAGAGGCAGGCCAGAGGGAGAGGGGCTACGGACCTGGGTGACCGACCACTGAGCCCCATTCACCTTGGCGCCATCTTTATAGGACATATGAGAGCAGCTGACATTTATGGTGCAGGCGCCATTTCGCATGCTAGCTAATCTGGCTGCGAGGGGCAAGCCACAGGGAGGGGTAAACCACAGGGAGGGGTTATCCTCCTGAGTGATGGGACAGCATATCTAGGCCCACCCTTAGTGTAACATGGTTGGCTGTGGGGGTGTGTCCAAAGTGCTCTGTGAGGGTGTCTTCTTGAGTGACAGCTGGATGGGCTGGCTTCAAGTAGCTAGCCTGAGGGGCGTGGCCTCTTGCACAAGCTTGACAGTGGAGCTCCGCCTACCCTGACTCCATCTTTGCTGATGTTTATGGTGCAGTAGCCGTCTTGAATGACAGCTGGGTTTGCTGCAGAAGGAGGAGCAGAGGGCGGAGCTCTGATCTGGACTCCAGAGTCCTGCCCACCCAGGCGCCATCTTTATTTGTCATGGTTGCGGATTGATTTAATATTCTTTGCGCTGCTGTCACCATGAGTGGCCACTAGAGGGGCCATAGGGACGGAAAGGATCTGGTCCTGAAGGACCATAGAGCCCTGTTCACCATGGCACCAGTTTTGATGGCGCATTATGGCGCATGAGTCATCTTGAATGACAGCTGTGTTGGCTGCAGGGGGCAGGTCCGAGGGAGGGGCTTTCTCTTCTTGAGTGACAGGCCCTCAGAAGTCCGCCCACCCTGGCGCCATCTTCTATGGCCACAAGGGGGCGCCTGATGTTCATTCTGCGGGTGTCGTTTTGAATGACATCTAGGCTTGCTGCAGGATACGGGCCAGAAGCCAGGGCATCTGGTACTGACCGCAGCGCCCTACTCACCCTGGCTCCATCCTTGTTCGCCACAAGGGGGCAACTAGCTTTCGCTGTGTAGATGTCATCTTGATTGGCTTCAGGGAGGGATTCTACTCCTGATTGACATAGACTGCACAGCCTTACCCACCCTCCCTGGCGCCATCTTTGAGGGGGCGTCTGCCATTCACTGTGCATGTGTCACCTGTAGGCAGCAGTCTGAGGGAGAGGTTGTCCTTTTTTCATAACAGAGTTACAGAGCTCTGTGTTGTCTTGGTAGACTAAGGACTGGGACCTGAGCAGGTTTCATCTTGGGTGCAACAGAGGGCAGGGGTCACAGTGCCTCCACTTTATATATCCACACATAGGTGACTGCAGACACTCTTTTCATACATAGGTACCAGAAGGGGGGAAAGATGGGGTCAGGCACAGTGGGAAGGAAGTGGTTGTTGGTGAGGGTAGAGGGGGTGGGTCACTGTCAGCACCCGGAAGACGAGAGCCACTAGAAGGCCTCTGGGGCTGTCACGCTATGGGTGAACTCTCCCAGTACTGTTTACTCGGAGATTTTAAGTCCCTCCTTAACCATTTCTTTTCCTCTAATTTTCACCTGCAACATGTTTCCTTGCACTTAGAGGATGGAATGTCACATAGCTAATTAGTAACCAATTAGGTTCTTGGATTGGTTCTTTAATCCAGAATCCCCTTGAAGATACCAAGACACCTCAGCAATTTCTTCAATGCCCTTGACATAGGAGAGGACTGTAATTAAAGTCCAGGGCACAGAGTGTGTCTGGGAAAGAGCTGATTGCCCATGACTTTTCATCCTGGGGAGGGGTGGGGGGAGGTCCTGGCCTCATTTGATGTCTGCCTTTGCAGGGAAAGAAAAGGTGAAGCTGCTGTGGGTTGCTTCCCGCCCAGAGAACGCTGTAATTGTAAAATCAGCTCAGTGTTTCATGTCTTCTTTTTCATCCACAGCTCTATACCTTCTTGATCCTCTGTCCTTCTTGAGACTGCTGGCAAGAGGAAGCCTAACTAGGTCCTCCAGCAGCTGGGTGGTTGGTCCAGGTGAGTTATCCTCACACCTCAGAGCACCACACCCATCTCTGGAGTGTTCACTTCCCTTCCTTATGCTGACATTTTCCTGATGTATATATATGCCACACAACTTTAAGAACACCATTTGTACTCTGAGAACATGCATACCTGTCTGGTGGGTCATGAATTTGCTAGAATTTTCCCTCTTAGCCTTACTTTCTCCTTTTCTTTCTCCTGTCTTTCCCCCCTGACACTTCAGGCTTCCTGCTTGCCTTTGGCTGGGTTATTTAATAAGCAGGATAAATTGTACTCACCTGCCACTACCCTGGGGAATACTTTGTGCCATGTACCATCTCAACTGGGAAAGGAAGAATTTTCATGGAGCATAAATGGGGGAATTAAAAAATGTGATTGTATGGCTTATATTCTTGAAAGTACACATCTGCACAGAGAAACTAACTTAGTCTGGGAGAGGCCAGACAGTGCCTCCCTGAGACACCTGGGAACCTTAAAGCTGGGCTTTGAAGGATTATAAATGGTATGTTTCATGGGGAGAATAGATTGATCAGAGGGGTCAAAGATGTTCTTGAGGGATGCAGAAAAAGGAGCTGAAAACCAAGGATGTCTGGAGCAAGAGAAGAATGATAACTGGCGGAAAAGGTGAGAAAAGGTAAGTTTGAGGGTTTCATTATAAAAGGTCTTAAGAATCAATGGTAAGTATTTGGGCTTAACCGGAAATGCAATGGGAAGCCACTGAGGTGTTTGGACCACAGGGGTGACATAAAGACCACATGTACATTGGTAGGGATCATCTGGCTGCAAGTTGCAGAGGGCAGGGTAGCCACACTTGGTTCGGGGAGAGAACCTTGAGTTTGGGTGAGAGATGTCTTGCTTGGCTTGGAGTACCGGCACTGGAAGACCTGAAGGGGGCATGTTGGAGTGGTGCCAAGAAGGGAGACCTCACAGAACTTGCTCCCTTTTTTACTAGTTTGCTGACTGATTCAGACCAGACATGATGAATCACATGATGAGGAGAAGTGAGCAGACTCTCCAAAGGGTGTTCATTTGTTCAATCCATCCACAAGTGCTGATACTCAGCCTATTTGGAACAGAATCATGCCAGACTCTGGGAAGTGAGTGGTATAAACCCTACCGATGAGAACTACTATTACCTGGAAAGTAAGGAAATGTGCTTAGCAAAATAGTTGGCTATGCTTGCGGGGGAGTGCTGCCTGGGGCGGGTCTAACATGGCAGAGCGGGCCCCTGGAGCTGGGTTGGTGTTTTCCTGACCCTCATGAAGGCCCCAGGGATCCAGGATGGTACTCAAGCCTGCAAAGACCTAGAGATTTTCCTTTACTGAAGGATTCATGTGTGTAAACCCACATTTTACAAAGCTTAGGGACTGCACTTTCAACTATTCTGACATAGGAACCATGTCCTTTTCCCTCAGTTCTGGTCCAGAAATTCATGGTGGGAAAGGAATGCAGCAGGGCCCCAAATACTGGAAAGTGTGTGATCAGCAAATTCTCTCCCTGTAGGCAAACCTACATGGGAAATGAAAGCATAATGAGAAGGTGAATGGGTGAGTATGAAATCAGAACAAAAAGCATAGAACCTGGGCAGCCCTGGCTTTTAACACAGCCTAGTGCAGCCTCCTGGTCATAGTGATGCCGGTTGCTATGGCAATCAGATGACCAGACTCCTTATCTATTGCCCCTGTTTTCCACCATCTCCATTCAGGCTAGGTCTGATTAGAGAAGATCTCTTGCCTGTAGATGGTTGGATTAGCCATGCATTGTGACTTAAATTCCCATGCCCCCATCCCCTAAAATAAATAAGATCAGCTGGTCATTCAGATAAGGTCAAACATATCACACTGGTCTAGAAGACATTTTGTATCTTTGAAGTAGCTTTGTCTTAGTGCTGATCATGAAACTTGAACTCTTAGCTATTATTTCCTCTCTTTCTGAACTTTGGGGAAACCCCTCAAGAATGGACAACAATAAGGAGATTTGGCTGGAGTGTGGTAAGTGCTAAGCTTATATTGGGTAGAAGAAGCCCAGGAGGTTGTAGAGATGACATGAAAGAGCCACTAGACCAGAGGGTAGAGGTCATTCATTCCTTGTTCACACTCCCATGTAAGATTACTAGCCCCCACCCCAAAAAATCCCATTGTCCCATATATATTCCTTTCTTGTTCAAGATTGGACCAGAGTCTAGTTCCTAGAGACCAGTTACAATGCCTATGCCCTAGGGAACCATCCACTTCTTAAGTAGTTTCACAGTAAACTGTCATAAGCATCCCAGGTGACCCTTCTGCATATGTGAGATTGAGACCCACTCCTAGAAGAAGTCAGACTGCAGCATGCACTTTTCAGAGTCGGATTTTGGGTGAAGGGGCCCAGGCTGATGACCCTGTCAGTGTTAGGGCACTTAAACTGAGAGCCGAGGTTAGGCCTGGGACTGGGACAGGACTGGACTCCATGAACGTACTGAAGTAGAGAATGCCGGTCTGCAGAAAGAGGCAGGAGACTGGAACAAACAAGAAGAGAGGAGAGACTGCACACCATGCTGTCCCTGAGAGATGACAAGCGTAACCTCCTCGGTTCCTGACTTTAAAGTTCTCAATTCCAGCCCCCTTTAAATGAGGTAGGTAGAATGAGTTAGTGGGCTGAATATAGGTGCACCATGATGAGGGCACAAAGTAAGTAGAAATGGGGTAGGAGGAGATGGGGTGGAGTTTCTCTCCTCTGATGGGGATGTGGGAGCCTGAGACCAAAGACCGGAAGGTCAATGATTTCTCTCTCATCACACACAGTCCCAGACACATTTAGCCCCTGGTGTGTGTGTCCCTGCTCATCCTAATGCTCACCCACGGTTTCTCTGTGAGCAAAACTTCCACCCCCCTCCCCATATGGGGTAAAAGATACCTAATGAACTCTATCTTTCTTATACATTATGCTAATTTCTGTTTTGAAGGGTGATGCAAGTTAAATATTACAAAATATTCAAAGATCAGCATCAGTGTTGCAACACAGACCATAATGGTGATGCCATTCTCTAATAGGCAGTGTTGCTGACCTGTGATTGTATATATTCCAGGTCACACATGGAACTTATTGTCCATACAAAAGGCTAGTTCATGTCTCTGTGTTTATGAATGACTCTTCAAAAGTGGAAAGATAACCAATGTCCCTCTCTGCCCAGTATGGGAAGGGCAGACTCATCATTCGTCCACACCACTTGGCTGCTTTCTTTAGCTTCCCTTGGTACTAGCTCAGAGTCAGGCTCGGAGTATCTGTGGGCCACTCAGATGCCTTTGGCCAGTATCCAATTCATGCAAAGGTTCCTGCATGAAGAAAAAGCAGAGGAATGTGGGAGAGTCAAGAAATAAAAGAAATAGGTTTCCCAAAGGGCCAGAGTTCAGTCTTGGTCTGTACCGAGGATGAAAAAAGAGACTGGGGAGGAGGAAATTCAGTGTCTGAAGCCACCCCTTGCTCACAGCTAACTGCGGAAGCAAGTGCCAATAGCAGCAGGGAGTCTCAGGCAGGCTTTGGGAGACAGAGAGGAAGGAGGCCTTATCATGGGGAGACCAGCAGAGCGGAGGGGGCCTTGTAAGCCAGAAGAAACTATGTAGAAAAAAGAAACCACATTATTTCTAATTTTAAAATCATGTTTTATTATAAAAAGTTACAAATTAAAAAAAAATCACACACCTAGATAGCCAGACCCAAAGAGTGTGAATTTAAAATATACCCTAAATAGAAGTTGGGAAAGTTTCTTTTTTATTAATCTGGTTTTGGTTGTTTGTTTGTTTTGTTTGTTTTTTGGTTTGATTTGGTTTCTCCATTCCATGAGTATTAGGCATGAATGTATCTGAACATTTTCTTTCAGCTTCGTTTATATATGCTTCCATACCTTTAGATAGACACTCAATTGTTGTTTTCATGGGCAGTCAGGTCCTTCACCAGCCATTTCAAGCTCAAACTCCTCGTCTATGATTTTGTTTCCTAGGCAATGTCATCATTTTTATGTACACACAAACAGCATTTTTTCATTAAGATCAATAGACGTATAGGTTTCAAAAATTTGAGGGGAGTGGCTCAGCCGGTATCTTACAAGCTAAAGGATGCAGGTTCAGATCAGTAGCACCCATGTAAAAACTGGGTTTGGTAGCCTGTACTGTAACCCCAGCAGTGAGGGCCTGGGAAGGGCGAGTCCTTACAGTTCAGTGGTCAGAGAGTCTCCAGATTCACTGGGAGAATGCTCAAACATTGAAGTAGAAAGTAACAGATGAGGAAGCACAAAGTCAGTCTCTGGCCTCTGTGTACGCACATGTGGCCATATACACACACCACACATACACGTAATAGTAATATAAAAATTTAAAGATAGATTAAAATTAAAAGTTTTAGTTGTAATGGTAACTTTGATCAGTGGATGTTGCTTACAGTTTCTACACTGACTGTTTCAGAGTGTGTAACTGTATGTCTGTGTTTACATTTGTAGTTAGGAAATAAAGCTGCAACATTCATTCCTCAAGAGTGTGACTCACCAATTACATTACAACACATTAAAAGGCTTTCTTCTCACTTACAGTTATTAGTAAACTCAGGAGGTGTGTTTCCTTCTGGGTACATTGACTTAATTAGGTCACAGTAGGTTTGTCACCGGGTTTTGGTGGCTTTGGCCTTCTAGAGAGGTATAATTGAAATGTATACTATCTTAGGGAAATTTAATTCAGCCCTGGGTTTTGCAAAAATTAAAGACTAACCTTGGAAATAAATGCTGGAGTAACAGATCCAACACTATAAAGTGATGGCTGTCCACTCTTATCTCTTTTGTTGAAATTAATCTTCCATTTACTCCTGAGAATAATTTGCATTTAAATAACCCCCCCCCCGATTTAAAAATTCTTTCTGTGTCAGTAAATGAAGCCCCCATGTGTGTATGTACTTGTGCTTATGTCCACATCTGGACTCCCTTATATTCCCTGTGCTGGGCAGAATGTGTTATTTTGTACATCAGGGCCATGTTACAGACAAGCAGTCTCCCACACTTCCTACACCTGTCTTTTCAGAGTGCTATTGGTATCTCTGTATATTTATTTTCTAGAAGTTGAGTGTGTGTGTGTGTCTGTGTAAGTAAGAGAGAGAGAGAGACAGACAGAGAGATAGATGATATATATACAGAGAATGTGTGAGAGAGACAAAGAGAGACAGAGAGACACACACAGAGACAAAGGCAGACAGACAGATGCACACAGAGAGACTCAGAGAGACAGAGAGACAAAGAAAGAGACACACAGAGACAGATACTCAGAGACAGATAGACAGAGATAGATATACGGAAAGAGAACGTGTGTGAGAGTGTGTGTATGTGAGATAGTGAGACAGAGGAGAGAGAGAGAGACAAAAAGACACAGACAGACAGACAGACACCCACACAGAATATGTGTGAGTGTGTATTTTATGCATGTCTTTATTTAGGATATAAGTTTTGTGTCTTTCTATATATTTTTTAAATATTTGTACAGACTTGAAGGCACTGTCCAAGGATATTTATTTATTTTGCTTTTAATGAGATTTTCTATTGCTATCTTTACCAGTAAGATATTTTTCAGTTCAGAATAATACAATGTAATATACAGCATTATATTCAAAATAATATAGTATTTACACCTTTCTTTTCCTTTAGTTGGGTTAGTCAGGGCCTCCAATATACTGTGGAATGGTGATTGTGGTGGAGGGAATGCTTTCTTCAGGATGCCTTTGATGTTTTTTAATCTGTTTCCCTCCCTTTCATTGAGGTAGATCTTTATTGTGTGTAAGCTCTTTGAGACATGGAAAATGGTGCATATGGGCTCCCTGTCCCCACTTTAATTAATTATCTATAAAGTTCACCTCTAGAAGAGCACTGTCCTTGAATTGGTAGGATAGCCTTGTGAACATGGATTTTTTTTTTAGATTTTGCTAGATTGCTCTTATTAAATATTTTTGTATTTATGGGCAGGAAATATTTGCTATAAAATAGAGCAATAAAAAGGATAGCAGTGTATACATATTTCAGTATTCTGCTGTGTTCATTCATCTCCAGGTGTATCTCTGATCCAGTACCTTTTTAAAAGAAGAATATATTTTATTTATTCTTCAAAATTTTTCATAAATGTATTCAATGAATTTTGATCTTATCATCCCACCCCATCCCCATCCAATTACTCATAGGACCACGAACTCAGACTTTTGTATTGGTGGCCTCTCTAGGCTACTCTAGGCCAGAATTCCTCCTCAGTCTTAATGTTTCATTTGATGCTATTAAGCAGTGTAATGTTTTAACACCTCAGTGTATTAAGGTGTCTCTTACACCCATTTACTTAGAGTTGCCTTGTTCTTTGAAAGGCTACATAATAATTCACCATTGGATAGACTATGTCTTGTCTATTCCCAACAACACCCACCTGAATGATGACATTCTTGGCCATATGTTCTTCAACATCCCAGTGGTAATTCACAGAAGTGGAGATGACAGGACTGAATAGCCACACTTCTAATTTTGCTGAAATCTGCAATTCTGCAAGCAGAATGCAGGTGTGCTCATTTCATTCAAGCACACAAGCAGGAATGTTGTCCAACTTTTGATTATTTTGTTTCTAGGACCCTCCCTTCCCTTTTCTTAAATTCACAAATGAATTTTTCCATCATCATAGGAAAGGGTTTTTCTGGTGTGTGTTTTTACTGTGTTTTCTCTCTCTCCCTCCCTCTCTATTTATTTGGGCTGGAGAGATGGCTCAGTCAGTAAAGTGCTTGCTTTGCAAACATGAGGACTGAGATTGGTTCCCAGAACCTATATTAAAAATTAAATTCAAGCAGGGAGTAGTAGCACACACCTTTAATCCCAGCACTTGGGAGGCAGAGACAGCAGATCTCTGTGAGTTCAAGGCCAGTTTGGTCTACAGAGCAAGTTCCTGGATAGCCAGCACTGTTACACAGAGAAACCCTGTCTCACGAAATCAAAAAAAAAATTAAATTCAGGTGTGAAGCTGGGTATAGTGACACATGCTCTTAGTTAGTTTTGGCATTTGGGAGAGCAGGCTTGTCTCTATGAGTTCAAGGTTGACTGATCCACTGAGTTCCAGACCCTGTCTCACACAGAAAAAAAAAAGGCTGTGATGTTGATTTTCATAATCCCAGTATTGGTAAGGTGAATATAGATCTATAGTCTATGTGATGAGTTCCAGGCCAATGAGAGACTCTGTCTCAAAAACAAAAGATGGTTGGTTAGCAACTGAGGAACAGCAAGAATAATCATAGGTATTTTGACATGTCTCGGAAGGTACGTGAGGAAATAGTGTGACGTCAGCCCCCAAAGGGGCAAGTTTTAGGACTGACAACCCTTAGAAGTTTATGTAATTCTGAAGGAAGAGTCTCGGTCTCCCTTAGGTGAGCTGATAGAAATAATGGAGCTGTCTATCACTGTCCAGTTGGGAGTGAGCAGCCACTTGTACCTACATGGCACCTGAAATGTACTGGTCCAAATGGGAGAATGGGTTTACTGCCTTTAAGTTGAAACAGCGCACACAGTCAATGGTGATGTGGTAGATCCTCCGAGGCCTAAAGATAACAAAGGGGAAAATATAATCATTTGTCATCACAGAGCTCAAACTTGAGCACCATGAACATCTCTGTACGGTCATCCATTTCTTTGCAGGTTGTATAGTGTGCTGCAACAACTACATTAAGGACAGAGCTGGCAGGGTCAATCAAGTCCATCTCTTACATCATCCCCTTTAACACTTTGGCTAAAGAAGAGCACTGACATCCAAACTTAGTCATGGCTGGAGGCCTTGAGAATGTTTCCTGTGCTTTACAAGTTAAACTTTGGCAAGTTAAACTTCTTAGGAATCTTAGCTTATTTAAGATAAGGTATAAAGGAATGTAGGTGCTGCTCCCATTTCACAGATGACAGAGTCCAAGGTACTAGATGAACTGGCCACTGTCACACAACCAATTAGCCTGAGAGCTCCTCATACATAGTTCCCAGGCAATTCTTATTCCAGTGCACTGGGCAGCCCATGCTGATGCCCAGCTTTCGACTTGTGCTACATGCACATAGCTCCTTTCAATGTTCAGGTCCCTGCATGCTATCACAGGCTTCCTGTTGTTTGTTTGGTTCCTCCAAATGAGTCCTTTTAATTCAAGAAATGCTGACTCCAAATCACTTGTCTGCCACCAAACCTGAGCCATTCTGTGTGAACTAGAAAGTGGCTTGACTAAAGAGCTAGACACCATCTTAGGAGAAGACCCAGATGATCTGAAGTCTTTCAGCAGAGGTTTTGGAACTTACTGGATGTGAAATTTGTTGGGCCTGTTCAGTCTCTGAAAATTCTGCCTCGATTGCTTATAGGCAGACCCTCACAGCAAGAGGAGATCAGCCGGCCATCCCTGAAAAGCTCAAGCCCTTGGGTGCGAGCAAAATAGATAACTGAAAAACTCACCACTCCATTGGAGAATTACAAGATGTACCACCAGGAAGGTGAGGCATGACAGGTCGATGGTAGCTGGTTTCGACAACATTTGCTAGGATTGTGTCCTGGTACTACTGATGGCTGTTCGGGTCTGGTCATTCTCTCTTGAGGGGCAAGGAAACAGGCCACCCACTAGATTTGGCTTCCTAATGTCTCCATATATAGCCAACTGACTTCTGGAAAACAAACTTGTCCCCAGCTAAGAAATATCACTGAGCTAGCAGAAGAAAAAGTGGACCATCCTAAGGGAGGAAGTCCATTAGGTAGAGAGCCTTCCATTGCCATCATGGTGTGCTACCTTAAGGAGTGGCCTATTGGCTACTTTTGTTGTGGAGTCCAAGTAGAGATAGTCTCAGCCACGTTCCCACTGAGTCTTTAAGTAGCAGGAGTAGACAGATGCCACTACAGGGGGCTGACAAGAGGATGGAAGAGCTGATCACTGAAAGTGCAGGGGAGAGGGTGGCTGTATGTGAGAACACAGGTCAGCTATGCAAACACATTAAGTTACTGTCTGGTGTCTCCTCAGATGACACCAACAGTGACATGACCAGTGACGACGACATGAGCCGAAGTGGGAGAGAAACCCCACCACCTCGATCATCCCACTCTTTCAGCAGTGAGTACCACACCCCACCAGATGCCCCACTATAGAGAGGCACAGGCCTTGAGGCCTCTGTGAAAATCACAGGTGATGCCAGAGTATTCAGCATAACTAAGAGATCTGAGGAGAGCAGGTTAATTGAGGCATTTTTATATCTAAATAGACACCTACAATGGAATGACAGCTGAGGGTTTTCAACAATAACATATTAATACTATTTAGCATCTACTTAAGACTATGCTAGCAGAATTGCTCTTATAGTGGGTATGTGTTCCACTTTCTCAGGTTCTTTCCAGTAGAATGTTGTGCAATTTAAAGTCAGCTGTCCTGCGCTAGACATAGAAGGTCTATGGTCCCGCTCCTTGATTTGGGCTTGACCACTTAGAAGATGAGAAGATAATTGGGGGGGG
>LOEQ01002102.1:60544-102653 GCA_001685075.1 Bramus lutescens | reverse complement strand
GGAAGGAAGGAAGGAAGGAAGGAAGGAAGGAAGGAAGGAAGGAAGGAAGAGGCAGGTATGCTGAGATGTTGCAAGGTCCTTCCACAAAAAGCAGAGAAAACATACACATTTTTTCTGCATATTCACACCCCAGGTAGGTTCTGAGGTTGGCAGGAATACCTGAGCCCTGCCATGTTGGACTAGGTTTTGCACCCTTCTGATGCCTCCCCCTCCTTCTAGGGCTGCCTCAACGGGATCTTTCCCTTCCTGTGATGTCAAGACCACATTTTGGACTGCAACGAGATGATGAGAGACATTCCATGGATTTTGAGTCTCGATCCCAGGTATGCTCAGGTTTCCTCTCTTTCCAGAAAAACCTATCTTCATTTCACACCAAAGATACCCGTCTTTTCCCCCAACAATGTCTTCATCTACCCCTAGATGCCCACTCGTGGCTGAAAGCCCTCAGTCACTCTAAAGAGGAGGCAGGGACCATCCCAACAGGTGACCAGTGGCCAAGGCCACTGCTGCCTGTCTTTTAACTGATCTGCACAACCAAGAACATGCCCCCTCAATGTGTGTCACTTGATAGCTAAGCAGCAGAAGGTTCCAAACATCTTCTTGGCCCCCAGGAAGTCAGGAGCATTAAAAGTTGTGAGTCTAGAAAGTGGACTCAGGGAGAACAAAGGCTCTGGAGCTGACGAGAATGGGGTGCAAAACCTGGCTCTGCCACCTACTGCTGTGTGGGATTGGGTTATTCAACTAAGCTGAACCTCAGTTTCCTCATCAGTAAAAATGGATGTGGCAGTTGTCTCCCAGCTCCATTGTGAGGTGTCAGTGAGAGTCACATACCATGTGTGTCGTGAGTTCCTATTATGGTGTCTGGCATGTGGTAGACACAGTGCTAGCAGTCACAGCAATTGTGGGTTAAGGCACAGTAAGTGGTAGGGCAGTTGGTAAAAGGGAAAAGGACATGGGATTTGAGCTGGCTTGTGCCAGCAGAAGAGGAGGAGCAGAACCTTGGCATCAGTAGACCTCAGAAGGGAGGGAGAAGCCAGAGGCAGAGCCTTCATTTCCTTTGCAATTATGCAGCTAAGCCCTGGGAAACACAGCTGTGGCCAAGACAGACAGGATCCCTGCTCAGATGCTGTTGCCTTCAAGACAGCAATACTTGACTCCTGAGGGGCTCGGAGGAGTGAGCCAGCTTGAGGTTAGAGAGGATCCCAAGGCTTTAGGAAGAGTACAGGCAAAGGCTTTGGTGTCAGAATTAAGTGAAAGTCAGGCATCCAACAAATCAAAGAAGAGCCAGGCAATTACTGAAGCACACAGGGCTGTATTGCTGGTATCTGATAGTTGAACTTCGTCAATGTGTGAAGAGGTGCTGGCCAAGGGCCATGTCTGTAGAATGCAGAAGTCTAGATGCTGCTGATTCCTATTGACTCAGAGTAGAAACGGGGGCACTAGGTGGTGCAAATCACATTTTGAAGGTGTTCAAAACAGGAAGTTCTCTTATTACCTTTTTAATCATGCGTGAATCCCTTAATAGTTTGTATGTTTACCTCATGTTTTGAAAACTCGGACTGTACCATGTTAGCATTGCTCTCGGGCCACCTCTTCCACCCAAACTTGTGTGCAGCTCATGAACATTTAGGTGTCATAGTTGATGGCAAACAAAAACCAGCAGCTGCTTTAAGGCTATTTAAATTAACCTCTCCATACAAAAGCACCATTTTGTTTTATTGAAGCAGTGCAGTTGAGACTTTAATTTATGCAAATTAGACAGATAAGTAAAGATAAAAAAATAATCCATCTGCTGCACTGCTCTTGGGCTCTGGGTATCCCAGGGATGATGCCCCTTTGTCTTCACACTCCTGGACTCTTGGCTCCTTCGCTGTCTGGCAGCCTCCAGTTTCCTGTGCCACCACCGATATATCTGTGTACTCACTTGCTCTGTCTTTCATCGTAAGTAAATGCCAGTGACCCCCAGAAATCTGGATAGCACAGAGCACTTACCTCCAAGGAAATTACCATATGGAAAGAGGAGGGACACCCAAAAGAAAAGACTTTAGCTTTCTAGGATGGCAGTTTTGTTAAGTTTGCGATGCTTCCTGAAATTTTCATTGTAGTGTAGTTTTTGTCTTCATTTTCAGCCATAACCCAGAAAGACTTTCATTTCTGAAGCTCTGCTTCATTTCTCCACCCTAATTTTTGTTGTTTATTTCTTAATGACTGGGCATGGGCAGCTGCATAAATGAAGCTTCTTAAAAGTTGATGCCTTTTTTCTTTTTGCTGTATTTCCCATGTTTCTATTAAAATTCCAGCCTCTTTCCAGTAACAGAACAATAATCAATTTAACATCAAAGCACTTATATTTTCTTTGCATAATTTCTCTTACTATTTAAACAATAACCATATTGTGGAACCTTCACCCACAATGTTGCAATATTGCAAGTTCTTGCCATTTTACAATGAAGAATCCGAGGGTCTGAAAGATTTCCATATCTAAGGTTGCACAGCTCATGAATGGTGCAGTCTGCTTTTGACCCTACAGTTCTCTCCAGCTCCAAAGCCTATAGACTCCCATAGCACCCTCGCCATCCTCCAGTATCCCCTTCAGGCTCAGCGCCATCTCCCCTGGCATTGCAGCCCACCAAGACAGTGAATCTCTAGGACTGCCTTCTGGTGGCAAGCAAAGGTCCTTTAGAATCCTGCAGAGAAGATTCTCCTGAGTATCATAGGGAGTTTTGCATTTCCTTTTGAGAGAAATGTCTATTAAGATAAAAGGTAGCTCTAAGTCAAGAACTTCAGATGTGTTGAGTTACTTGGAAACCATGCACACTGTAAACTCTACACTGTAGCCATGTCATGCAGTAGAGAGACAGGAAGGGAACTTAAAACCACACAGTCTGATCAGATGTCTGCTAGAACACATTTTCTTTCTGTTTCCATGAGTAAAGCATGCATGCTGATTATTTAGCCTGTATGGGCTTTCCCAACAGCCCCCCTTCACATACTGTAATTTCACCCACCACTTCAGGCCCACTGGAGGCCCTCTGCAGAACCTTTGCTCACTGTTCAGGACCACCCTGAACTGTCCCTCCAATAAACCCATGTGGCATTTATTATCTGTATCCCAATTTACTGTTTATTGTTCTCTAATTGTTTCATGAGTCTTTTCTCTCCAACCAAATTATAAGCTGCATGAGGGCAAGGAATATGTGTCATGCGTCTTTGGGATCTGCCTCAGAGTGTAGCACAAGGTAGGTACGATGTAGGCCCCTAGTAACACTTGCCTTGGATCGCTCAGAACCCTAAATACCGTGAGCACTTCCTATAGAACTTCATATACGTAGCTCCCATGTCGCCAACATTATTCTCTTTTTGAACATCGATGGGGCCAGATTCCATTGAGAGGCCTGTGTTTGATGTTTTAGGATGCTGAGTCATACCACAATGTCATGGAACTCAAAGAGGACAAGAAGCCTCAGAATCCAATTCAGGACAATCTGGAGAACTACAGAAAACTGCTCTCACTGGGTAAGCACCTCTTCCTTCAGCCACTGAATGAAAGACAGTCAAAGACTTGAATAGGAGACAGTTGGTATTTAGTGCGGGTGGTTGGGGGAAGGGTCAATTGATAGCGATGAGTCTGCGTCTTCAACATAAAGCTGAGCAGCCATTTTGTTCTTGTAACCAGGAGTACAGCTTGCTGAAGATGACCGACACTCTCACATGACACAAGGCCACTCATCCAGGTCCAAGAGAAGTGCCTACCCAAGCACCAGTCGAGGTGAGTGACAAGCCAGTTCCACACGGAGAAACTTCCACATTTCACATTCTCAAACACTACAGAACAATACTGTCCCGAGCTTAGGGACAAGGAAAGAATTACATATGGGGGTTTCTTTCCAGGGCTGAAACCCATGCCTGAAGCCAAAAAGCCAGCCCACCGACGGGGAATCTGTGAGGATGAATCTTCTCATGGCGTGATAATGGAAAAATTCATCAAGGATGTGTCCCGCAACTCCAAATCCGGAAGAGCCAGGGAGCTGAACGAGCGTCCTCCTCCGAGGTTCCCCAGGCCCAGCGACAACTGGAAGGACACTTCATCAAACAAAAGAGAGTCAGTGATCCAGGAGAGGGCTTCTGAGGGGGGCGCGTTCAGGGGAGGCTTCAGGGTCAATGCTGAACTGCTTTCCAGAAGCCGAGCTCTGGAAAGGAAGAGGCGTTATCACTTTGATTCTGAGGAGAAGGGTTCAGGTCACGAAAATAAGAGCTGTGTGAGGAAGAAGCCTTTTGAGTGTGGTAGTGAGATGCGACAGGCTCTGAGCATGGGTAACCTGAGCTGCCCTCCTGTCCCTGAGTCCCCGACAATCGATTTGGCCGCAGACCCGTATGTGTGCGATGAGTGTGGGAGGTCGTTCAGTGTCATCTCTGAGTTTGTCGAGCACCAGATCATGCACACGAGGGAAAACCTCTACGAGTACGGAGAGTCCTTCATCCACAGTGTAGCTGTCCATGAGGTGCAGAAAGGTCAGGGTGGGGGCAAGCGCTTTGAGTGTAAGGAGTGCGGGGAAACCTTCAGTAGGAGCGCTGCCCTGGCGGAGCACCGCCAGATTCATGCTAGAGAGTACCTGGCAGAGTGTAAAGATAAGGAGGATGAGGACACCATCATGCCTAGCCCGACCTTCAGCGAGCTGCAGAAGATGTATGGCAAAGACAAGTTCTATGAGTGCAAGGTGTGCAAGGAGACCTTCCTGCACAGCTCCGCCCTGATCGAGCACCAGAAAACCCACGGCAGAGGCAAATCAGGAGACAACAGAGAGATTGAGCGTGAACGTGAACGGGAGCGCATGCGTGCTCGTGCACGGGAGCAACGTGAACGTGAGCGTGAACGCGAACGCGAG
Organism: Bramus lutescens; assembly: GCA_001685075.1. Taxonomy (NCBI): domain Eukaryota; kingdom Metazoa; phylum Chordata; class Mammalia; order Rodentia; family Cricetidae; genus Bramus; species Bramus lutescens. Next base: position 97,767 of record LOEQ01002102.1, on the reverse strand, counting down.
CATGGAGAACCCTTTCTGACCTGTCCAAACTTTAGTGAGTTTCGGAAAATGTACAGGAAAGACAAGATCTATGAGTGCAAGGTGTGTGGGGAGAGCTTCCTTCATCTCTCATCCCTGAGGGAGCATCAGAAGAGCCACACTAGAGGAAACCCATTTGAAAATAAGAGCAGGATGTGCGAGGAGACCTTTGTCCCTAGTCAGTGCCTCAGAAGGCGCCAGAAAACTTACAGGGAGAAGCTGTTTGACTTTAACAATGCCAGAGATGCATTGATGGAAAGCTCAGACGCCGGTGACCACCAGAAAATTCGTTCTCGGAAGAATTTCTTTGAGAGCAGGGCTTATGAGAAACCCTTTACCGAGTCTCAGAAGAGTCATACTATAACAAGACCGCCTGGAAACAAAGACGATGACAAACCATTCACCATCAGCACCAACCCCAATGACAAGCTGAAATTCCCCACCATGGCGAATAACTGCCAGGGGAAAGCCTATGAGAGGTCTGTAATCCACAGCTTTGGCCCTGCAGAGGCTCAGAAGAGTCGTGGTGCACTGGGATTCACCAAACCAAGACCAGTGACAGAGTCAAGCACCCAGACCACAGGTGGCATTAGCCTCCCCAAGTTCTTCTCTAGAGGGAGCATCTTTGAAAGAAAGGAATACAAGGGATCTGTCATCCACAGCCTACCCGCTCCTCGACCTCTGAAACGCCATAGAGTAAATGACCATCTTGAATGTGATGAAGGGGGAGAGTCCTCCATTTATATCTCAGATCTTAACAACAAGCGACTGAAGCTTCCTACTGGAGAAGACACTTACGAAGGAAGTAACAGCAGCAAGCACAAGGACTCCATCCTCCTGAGTGTGCCTCTCACTGAGCCTCCAAGTCTCTCTGGAGAGTCCTGTGAATCTAATCAAGACGTCACATTTTCAGTACCCATCTCAAGTGTTCGTGAACACCAGAAAGCTCGTGCCAAGAAGAAATACATTGAGCCCAGGAGCAACGAGACCTCTGTAATCCACTCCCTACCTTTCGGAGACCTGCAAGCAATCAGCCATAGAGCCAAGTTCTTTGAGTGTCAGGAGTGTGGGGAGGCCTTCGCTCGGAGGTCTGAGCTCATTGAACACCAGAAGATCCATGACAGAGAAAGACCCTCTGGAAGTCGACATTATGAGCGGTCTGTCATCCGCAGCCTGGCCCCTAGTGACCCACAGACCAGTTATGCCCAAGAACGTTTCGTTCAAGAGCAAGTGCGCAAATTCAGAGAGTTTGGACAGCGCTCTGCTACCAACAACCTCAGTGTACAGAAAATCTATGCCCAACAGAAGTATTATGCCGAGGAGCCCCATGCTAAAGAAACTCATGTTCTGAAGATTCATGACAAAGAGCCCCATGGCCAGGAGCCCCATGGTGATGAGCCCCAGGACAAAGAACTCCTAGATCAGGAGATGCGCAGTGAAGAGCCCCATGGTGATAAGCCTCATGGCCAGGAGCCCCATGGTGATGAGCCCCATGACAAAGAACTCCTGGATCAGGAGATGCGCAGGGAGGAGCCCCAGGGCAGTGAGCCCCGTAGCCAGGAGAAAGCTGAAGACACTACCATTCAGGCCTCCACTTCTGATGAGCACCAGAAAGATAACGCCAATGACACAATCTATGAATGCCAGGACTGTGGGCTGGGCTTTACTGACCTCACAGACCTCACAAGCCACCAGGATGTCCACAGCAGAAAGGCTCTGGTTGACAGTCGCGAATACGCACACTCTGAAGTTCATGTCCACTCGGTTAGCGAATTTGAGAAAAAGTACTCTGGAGAGAAGCTGTACGAGTGCCCCAAATGCGGGGAGTCCTTCATTCATAGCTCATTGCTTTTCGAGCATCAGCGAGTCCACGAACAAGACCAGCTGTTTTCTGTGAAGGCCTGCGACGACGGCTTCATCGCTCTCTTGCCTGTGAGGCCAAGGAGGAATTGTGCTTCCGAGAGAAATCCTGCTGTTGCTGGGTCAGCCATTCGATGCCGCCAGTGTGGACAAGGCTTCATTCACAGTTCTGCCCTCAATGAGCACATGAGACACCACCGGGATGATGAAATACTGGAGCAGAATGAGTTGACCGATGAGATTTTCATTCAAGGCCTAGCCCTCACTGAGTACCAGGGAAGCGAAACCGAAGAGAAGCTTTTTGAGTGCACGATCTGTGGGGAATGCTTCTTCACTGCCAAACAGCTCGGAGACCACCACACCAAAGTTCATAAGGACGAGCCCTACGAGTACGGGCCCTCCTACACCCATGCCTCCTTTCTTACCGAGCCCCTCAGGAAACACATCCCACTGTACGAATGCAAAGATTGCGGGCAGCCCTTCCTAGACGACACAGTCATCACCGAGCGGCTGGTGTTCCATCCTGAGCGAGAAGGGGGTTCAGACATAGTAGCTGCCACTGCTCAAGAGGTCGAAGCCAATGTCCTCATTCCACAGGAAGTACTGAGGATCCAGGGGTCAAATGCAGAAGCTGCTGAGCCCGAAGTAGAGGCCGCGGAGCCCGAAGTGGAGGCTGCAGAGCCTGAGGTGGAGGCTGCAGAGCCTAATGGAGAGGCTGAAGGGCCAGACGGAGAAGCTGCTGAGCCAGATGGAGAGGCTGAGCAGCCCAATGGAGAGGCAGAGCAGCCAAATGGTGATGCCGATGAGCCAGATGGAGCCGGGATCGAAGACCCGGAAGAGAGAGTCGATGAGCCAGAGGAAGATGTTGAAGAGCCAGAGGGAGATGCAGATGAGCCCAATGGGGCAGACATCGAAGACCCAAAAGAGGAAGGAGAAGATCAAGAGATCGAGGTTGAAGAACCGTACTACAACTGCCACGAGTGCACAGAAACCTTCGCTTCCAGCGCAGCCTTTGGCGAGCATCTGAAAAGCCATGCCAGTGTGATCATCTTTGAGCCTGCCAATGCTCTCGGCGAGTGTTCCGGCTACATTGAAAGTGCCAGCGCCAGCACCAGCGCGGGTGGTGCCGAGCAGGCCGATGACAAGTACTTCAAATGCGACGTCTGTGGGCAGCTCTTCCACGACCGCCTCTCCCTTGCCAGACACCAGAATTCTCACACTGGTTGAGTCTCCAGGCTGAGGCAAGAAGCAGAACAAAATTGAACCTTCCTCCCAGAACCTGACCCTTAATAAATCACAGAGAGAGCCTAAACCAACCCACAATGTAAATAGAAATTCACCTTATCATACTCATACCAAACTTCTCATCAGATAACTCAGACTGACAAACAGAGAGGATGAATGAAGAGACCTTTTCAGTCTTTTCTCCATCGAACATTGGTTACACTCGTGAAAGCTAGAGCACACATCTCATTCTTCATCTGAGTAATTAGACTGAGGGAAAACCTAGTGAGTATTCAAGACCACAGAGGTTGCCCCAATCAACTGTAAAGGACACCCCTTTCATACCCTATACATAATGATTCCTGCCGTGTATATAAATGAGCAAATCAGTGATACATATATTTGGACTTAGTGTGCTATAGAATTTACAGTTTACTCTACAGAGCTACCTAAACTGGTGCTCTGTTTTTTTTTTTCCTGAGGAGGAAGAGAGCAACAATTTAGCATATATTTGTACGTGTTGTCCATCCCGCGGAAGCTTTACTGTGCATCCTTTGAACCCCTTTAGTATCCTTCAGACTGTTTGGTCTCCTACCTCTTAGCTAGTCCTGTGAAGGTGTGGGTGTGAGAGAGCATGTGTCTTTGAATCCTGGCTGTGTGAGAACAGACATCCTTTTAGCTTCCACAGCCATTTGGTGTGCACCTAAACCCCTTGAAACTGACTGTAACCCTTTACGATATGTGGATTCATCTCTATGACCCCCGTCTATCCCCACATTTTATATACCTTACAGTGGTTTTCATGCAAAAAAAATGTTACATTTGAGGTGTTCTTTAAGGTTTGGGTTTTTGTTTTCTAACCTGTTCATCATGTGTTCAATAATGAATTCATGAAACCTGAAGCTTTGCCCTGTAAATCTTGATGTCTTTGCCTTTAAAGAGTGGGTGACAACCATCGCTAGATCACAGTAGTGCCTAATGAAGGTTGGGAACCACGGGAGAGGCTTACATTGTAAATAAGGAAGCAGACCGGCAACCTTTCATTAGCTCTGCTGTGTGCTTCCTGCCTTAAGTGACAAGTGGCAGCATCGCTCGAGTCACCTGTGTGGTGTTTTATGTGCTTGCCACAAGTCAGTGTGCTCCCTGGGTGCCCAGGAGCTAGTATCCTTAGATCTTTGTATCTTCAAACTTAATCCCCCACCCTTTATGTGTCTGTCAACCCCAAGTCAAACTTGCATTTAAAAAAAAAAGAAAAACACACACACACACACAAAAAGCTTTCTTTCTAGTTAATCCTAGCTTAACATGGACTCAGGTTCCCCAGCAGCCTTAATTTTTCTTTGTTACCATTGTTCTTTCTCATCGAGCCTCCTAAGTATTTCTGAGCTTTCCACGTAGTGTCATGTCTGTCTTGATGTCGTCAGTTGTCCTCTTGATCACAAATGGACTTCCCAGCTTGAGATTTCCTGCGTCCTATATATGGACAGCTTGTGCTCCTTACTTCCCCTCCCCTCGCATAATGGCTATAGAAAGACAAGTTTTTGGCCTTCTGTTGGCTGGGGAAAAAAAATTTTAAAAATTTTTAAAAAATTAAAAAAAATAAAGCGGATCTGTAGGCAAAAGATCGAAGCTCTGTACAGATCATCTGAGAAAGTGAGATGAGATGCCTGCTGAGGAAATGAGTCTGACTCTTAGGCTTCCAGAGCTGTAGGACCAGGGCTCACGGGGAGTGTGTCAAAGCCTCAAGGAGTGCCAGAGTCTTCAGAGGTGGACACGAGCAAAGAGCAAGGAGTAGAGATGAGTGAGCCAAAGAAAGGAGCTCCAAGATAACTGCAGATCTAGGAAGGCACTAAGACAGACCAAAGAAAACAGCATCAGCAGGGACTGGAAGGGCAGGGTGATAAGAACGAATTGAATGAAGTGTCCTGGGTAGTTGGAAGAAAGGCCTTTTTAATGGCATGGCATAGGTGAAGGCCAGCTGCATGGAGAGACCCTAGGTTGGAACTGACATCTAGGGAAACAGAGGGCAGTGATACACTGGGGAAGCACCCTTGAGATGGAAGTCAGTGTTGATGTCATCTGGGTAAATTTGGGATTCGTTATCATTGAGAGTTACCCCACTAGACCCTGTTTAGAAAGCAACTTGTCAAGAAGTCTAAGTGTCCATTCTAACTGTAACTGAGTGAGTAGAAGATTAGGAACAATTGAAATGCCAGACTGTAGAAGAATAATTAAGTCAAAGTGCCCTGGAATCTTATGCAGTTGTTTAAAAGTGATAATCATGGAGAGTTGTGTAGCAGATATTCACAGAATATGAAGTGGAGAAAGCAGGACACAAAATTATATTTATACTACAATTATAACTGTCTTAAAATGTACGCTTATAGTCAAAAGCTATTGTGTTGTTGTAGGCTTATAGTCGAGCATTATTTTCTTAAATTTCTAGAATGTTCTTTATGGTAGTGTTACTCAAAAGTTAAGGATCACATTTCCATCGTGAACATAATTGGAATTCATTATGAAACACCTGGAAAAAAGAAAAGTGGATGAAAGATAATCCATGTCCCCACCATCCAAAGATAGATATACTCTTTAATATCTTGTTTTTCTTGTTGCCGTGCACAGGTTTATATGTTATAACTGTGTCAAAATGTGTACTCAAGATAGTTTTTCTAGTATTCCTGTGGAATTACGGTAAAATACTTTGATCTGAAGTTTTCCCTATGCTCCTTATAATAGTCTCCTGATACTGAAGCTTAGTATGTAATGTCACCATTATAAGCATACTATGTACCCAGTGAAGAATTAGAAAATACAGTAAAATTGAAAAGAAAAATCTGCCCACATTCCCCACAACCAACAACTGTTAAGATCTTCACCTGTGTCCTCCATCTTGCGGCATCGCATAAACTTGTGATTTAAACAGTGTTAAATAGATTTGAGTAATGTCTAAAACAAAAAGAAACATGGGAAACAAAAATAGTGTTGGGGGATCATGCTTAAATATTTTGTTCTAAATTTCTTGAATAATCTTTGGTGTTTGGGTAACAAACTTTAAATACGTATTCTGCATCACAAATATAAGACATACTCAAAGAAAACTGGGAAATTGTAGTGAAGTAGAAAAAAGCAATTGTATTTCCAACAAGTTCCTGGTAACACCTGGGCCTGTGCACCACGTGTGAGATAATTAGGATATCCTAGATAAGTATGTGGAGTCAACAAGGGAAGAAATGTGGAGAAGTGTGGAACAGCGGGTTAGCTGTGGCAGGATTACAGGGAAGTGTGTTTCCTCAGTTTCTTTGAGGGGTCTTCATCATAGTGTTCTATTCTAGTAGGCTATCCTTATTGCTTATATTGCCATTCTATATGCAGTACGTGTCCATCCTAGTAGCCTTGAAGATGTGGAAATGTAGAAGAGAAACTCATCCATATTTTCATCATCCAAAGACTGTGTTAACATCTCGATATATTTTCTTTGTCTTATTTCTGTGCACAGGCTTTTGGTTTGTTAATATGGTTGTAGTTGTTCTATCTTGTAATAGTGTCAACAATAAAAATAAAGCTAAAAGTAAGATAATTCTCCGTCTCTTCTTTTTCCAGCGTATGTGTTTGGTGGTTGGTAACTTTGTAAGGACTTGTTGCTGTTGATAGAGTTATAAATTCAAAATGTTAATGGCCCCCTAGCCCTATGAAGTTTGACTTACAAATCTTCTTATAAAAAACCAAACAACTTTGTGTGTATGTACATGCATGAACGGATATCTGTGTGTGAGTATAGGCACATGCACCCACGGCCCATGTGGCTGTGAACATCAGATGATAGCCTCAGGTGTCAATCCCCACCTTCCCACTGTTGGAGAAATAGGTGGTTTTTGTTCCCACTATGTATGCCAGGGTAGATGACTTGGAGCTTCTGGGGAGTCTCCTGTCCCAGCCTCCAAGGTTACTGTAAAAGTGCTGAGATTACAGATGCTCACAACAGCTGCAAGCTCTCTGTGGGTGCTGGAAGCATAAACTCCAGTTTTAATGCTTTTGTTACAAATGCTTTGCCAGTGGAGCCATCTCCTCATTTTTTTTTTTTTAAGAATTGTGTATTTCAACAATTCTGTGTCAGGGATCTGTGGTTTCTATTTGGGCCCATATTTTTAACTACACCTCTAAAACTAAATCATATTTTAATTATCCTAAGTCATAACCACAAAGTAGTGGTTTTAGATTTTATTACAATCATAAAAATATTTTGGTTAGTAGATGGGGCATTTTTAATTGAAAATATGAGGTTCTATAAAACAAAGGTTCATGAATCCTCAGCATAAGAATAGTAATAGCATGGTTTAGCATCACAATGAGGCATTTATTCCTAACTTTTGCAGAAGATTATAAAGTATTCATTTCCATTCATTATACTTTAGGCCAGATTCACCACTAGGAACGTAACAGTTTAGTTGGTTTTCCTAGCTATGGTTGGGAAGTGTGTGTGCGTGTGTTTGTATGTATGTGTCGTATACATGGAGGCCAGAGTTTAACCTTGGGTGTGCCATTCCTTAAGTACCCACCTTGTGAAGCTCCCCACAAAGCCAGCGTAGGGTTCTTCTCCCCATTCCAACTAACAGCACTGAAGTGCTGGGATTACAAGTGTATGCCACCACACCTGACTTTTTATGTGAGTTCTGGGAATTAAACCCAGGTTCTCATATATGAATGGGAAGTACTATTCCAACTGTGCCATCCCCTCAGTCCTCGGAGAGATAATTATTAAGCATGCTTGTAGCCTCATAATGACCAGAGATAAAGTCTGTTTGCTAACTGAATCCCGGTAGGTGACTAGGATAGAAAGACAATACACAACCCAAGACTGCTGCATCTGATTCTGTAACTCAAAGGGAACGGTCAACACACTCCACTTCCTCTGTCACCCTCCACAGTCCATGATTAGACTTTGCTTTTAAGATAGAAGAGTGTAAATTTCTCTGAATTCTAGTCACTCTGGCCCCTGGCAGGTCCTGAATGTTTTCATAGTTCTAAAACTTTTATTTACACTCAAATGAAACCTCATTGAATTGTGGGGGATTCATTGGCACCTTTCTTAGTCACTGTTCTTGTGCTATGAAGAGACACCATGACCATGGCAACTCTTATAAAACCCACCCCAAGTGACATACTTCCTCCAATAAGGCCACACCTATTCTTTCTCAAATATTGCCTCTTCCTGATGACTAAGCATTCAAATATATGAGCCAATGGGAGCCTGTATTAGTCAGGGTTCTCTAGAGTCACAAAACTTATAGAAGGAATTCCCCCTCTCTATATAGATATACATGCACACATACACATATATATATACACATATGTATATGTACACACACATATATGTGTGTATATGCCTATTATACATATACATACACATATATAATATAAATGGATTTATTGGAATCACTTACAGGCTAAGTCCAACAATGGCTAGCTGTCAATGGAAAGTCCAAGAATCTAGAGTTGCTCAGTCTCACGAGGCTGGGTGTCTCAGCTGTTCTTCTGTATACGCTGGAATCCTGAGGAAATAGGCTCCAATGCCAGTGAAGGAAATGACAAGGTGAGGGTGAAGAATGAACACACCCACCTCTTCCTTCTTCCCTCCTCCTTATAGAGGCTTCCAACAGAAGGTGTGGCCCAGATTAAAGGTGTGCCTTCCAGCCTCAAGGTCTGGATTAAAGGTGCCTGCCATTCAGCCTCAAGATCCCTATCAAATGCTAGTGGTCTTTGGCCTCAAAGTCCAGATCACAAGTGTGCCCTCCATTTCTGGCTTGTTCATTCAATATATAGACAAGTTAACAACCAAGAATAGACATTGCAATCCACCCCTTTTCGACTTGACACAAATCATATCTCCTTATGCCATGATTAATTTCCAAATGAAAAACAATAGCCAGGTCATAACTATGACTAAACATAACTATTCCACATACAACTACAAATTTATTATAGATTTAACCCGGTCATAATTACACCCAGCATGTATAACTATCCTTCATACAACCACAACCACATCATAAATTTAGAACAGTAGCAATGATTCATCCAGTAACTGATGGAAGCAGATGCAGAGATCCATAGCCAAGCACTGTGCTGATCTCTAGGCATCCTGTTGAAGAGAGAGGATTAAATGGGGGAGGGCAGTCAAGGTCATTACAGGGGAAACCACAGAGAGCTGACTTGAGGGAAGCTCACCAACTCCGGACAGCTAGGGAGCCTGCATGCGACTGACCTGGGCCCTCTGCATGTGGGTGACAGTTGTGTCACTTGGTCTGTTTGTGGAGCTCCTATCAGTGGGATCAGGACCTGTACCTGGGGCTTGATCTGGCTTTTGGGAGCTAATTCTCCATGCTGGGTTGCCTCACCCAACCTTGATGCAGGGGAAGCAGCTTGGCCCTGCCTCAACTTTATGTGCCCCGCTTTCTTGACTCCTGTGGGAGGCCTGCCCCTTTCTGAATGGAAATGGAGGAGGAGTGGATAGGGGAAGGGAGACTGCAGGTGGGGGAAGGGAATGGGAGTGGTAAGGGAAGGAGAAACTGGTCAGTATGTAAAATAAATGAAAAAAATTGAATAAAAAAAGGAATAGTGGTAATGCCCCTTGGAGGACATCCTTCTAGTATCTCAAACTTGCATATGATAACCATTGATATTCTCTTAATTGATGCTACAACATATGATAAAGAAATTGAAAGAAAACACAAATGTCTGTACAAATTCATTCTTAGCATACAACAGAAGCTCTCATGCCAGTTATAATCCTCAGTTCTGCAATTGGTCACGTGGCCTTAGATGGTATTTAGAACTACCTTCCTCTGCTACCCATTCTGATTTCCTTCACCGTCTGCAAGCACTTCACCAAGTCTTGGTTCTTTTCCTGGAGGATTCTATTGCTGTGAGGAGACCATGACCATGGCAACTCTTATAAAGGCTTGCTTACAGTTTCAGAGGTCCAGCCCATTATCATTATGGTGGGGAGCATAGCGGTGTGCAGGCAGACATGGTGCTGGAGGAGTAGCTCAGAGTCCAACATCTTACAGGCAATGGAGACACTGGGCAGTATCCTGAGTATAAGAAACCTCAAAGCCTGCACCCACAGTGACACGCTTCCTCTAACAAGGCCATACCCACTCCAACAAAGCCACACCTTCTAATAGTGCCATTCCCTATGAACTTATAGGGCCAGTTACATTCAAACTGCCACAAAGCCATTCTTGAACAGTCATCTTATAACAAGGGATTTCAGCATAGGTCCAAGCAAAAGATTCATCCTTTTCCATTTTTCTAAAGAGTGCCCTGAAAGAAGGCAAGAGAGAAAAATGCATGTCCATTGAGATTGTATGACCAACTCTGATACTCCTAAGGACCTCTTTCTCCCCCCTACAGCTCATTTGAAGAGACAATTAACTCCCTCCCAACATATTTACTACATGAGATTTGATATCTCTATAGTATCTGTTGATGTGTGCTCATGGGTTCCCAACAACCAGTCACAATCAAAAGAAACTAATAGCTAACTAGGTGAGTGATCATATAGATCCCGGCTGGCTAAATCAAAGAGATATATGGCCAAGGCAAGCTTAGTTCCCAGTGCCCCCATTCTCCTTTAGAGTCTGGCTGAAAGGCTTTCCCATTGCTTTAATGAAATGCCAGAGGCAATTAACTTATGAACAAACAAGGTTTGGTTTTGGCTTAAGATTGCTGCCCGAGATCAAATGGTTCCATTACTCTGAGATGCTGGCAAGGGTGGCCAAGGGTGGGAATGTGCTCACAGAATAAGCTACTCTTCTCACAAACCAGGAAGCAAAAGTGTGACTAAGAGTCCCACAGGTCCCTTCAAGGGTATGCCCTAGTGACCTAAGAACTGGGAATTAGATCCTGCTTCTCAAAGATTCTGTCACTTCCCAATAGAGCCAGGCAGGGGACCTATGCCTTTAACTCATAAGCCCTATATGACACTCATCCCAAACCACTGCACACAAGTAGTCTATTCATTGGCCAAAAGAAACAAGCTCTCCAAGAATTATTGAATGTTGAATGTAAACCATTATTAATTCAAGGGGGGAAAGTTGTAAAGTGGAACACAATTACAATGTGTTACCAGCAATGGCAAGCAAACCAGTTCCCTCCCCAGAAAGGTAAGAAAGAAGCCAAGACTGGTACTCTTCCTACCTCCAGCCAGACATCTGATGGTATAGTGGTTGGCCACATTCAAGTCCCTTTTCCTACAGACAGGGCAATACTGCATCCTCAATCAGGCAGAGACTTCTACATCTAGACTTGTCCTTCCCCTTCCCCACCCAACACATGCCAGCCTCATATTAATATGAACTTATTGCATACCTCATAAACCACTGACGTCTCATGCAGCAATTCACTAAGGTCATGATCATAAGGCATGGGATGACTGACAACCACCTAACTCCAGTTCTAGGGGATTCAACTCCATCTTCTGGCCTCCACAGGCACCTGTACACTTGGTGCATATGCCTACACTCAGGTACACACATATACATAAAAACAAAAGAACCTTAAGCCACAGATCTTCCTATCTCTGTGTACACACCTTTACATTCAGCATTCAACAGGTAGGTAGATCTCTGGATTTGAGGCCAGTCTGGGCTACGGAGAGAGACCCTGTCTCAAAGCAACAGCAAAACTACACACCTCTGGAATAACCTCCAGACGGGCTGGTGGCACTGCTTATCTTGACTGGGCCTGCTTTTATGTCTGGTGTTGACTGTCTGTGAGCTAGCCTAGGCCCTAGGCATAGCATTTCCATTTTAATTCCTTTTCCTGTTGCTGTGATAAAATACTCTGACCAAAGAGACTTACGGGAAAAAGGGCTTATTTTATCTCACACTTCAAGATCTGGTCCATCAGGAGAGCGTGCAGGTAGAGAGCAAAGGCAGCGAGGGCCTGAAGCAGCTGGTTATTTCACATCCACAGTTAGGACACAGAGAGTGAGGAACGCATGCTGCTGCTCAGTTCACGTTCTCCCTTTTGTACAGTCCAAGACCCCCTGATCAGAGCACTGGGATTCCACCCAGGGTGAAGCTGGGTCTTCCCACATCTAGCATCATCGAGATAGTCTCCCCTGCTCTAAGCATGCCCAGAGGCCCGTGTCCCAGGTAATTATAGAGCCTGTCAATTTGGCAACACTATCACATTGAGGATGGGAGATTATTTTTATTATACATTATTTATTTACTTTCTTAATTATTGTGTGCGGATATGTGTGTCCCTGTGGAGATCAGAGGACAATTTGTGGAGGCCAGGTTTCTCCTTCTACAGTCGTGAGTCCTGGGGTTGACCTCAGGTCTTGGTTAGGGTTTCTGTTGCTGTGAAGAGACACCATGACATCAGCAACTCTCATAAAGGAAAGCATTTAACTGGGACTGACTTACAGTTTAGAGATTTGGCCCATTGTCATCAAGGTGGGAAATGTGGCTGCATGCAGGCAGCCATGCTGCTGGAGAGGCCGCTGAGGGTTGTACATCTGGATCCACAGGCAGCAGGAAGAGACTGTAAACCACTAGGCCTGGCTTGAGCTTCTGAGACCTCAAAGCCAGCTCCCAGTGACAAACTTCCTCCAACAAGGCTATACTTCCTCCAACAAGGCCATACCTCCTAATAGTGTCTCCCCCATGAACCTTTGGTGATCATTTTCATTCAAATCACAACACCCCTGGTGGTTACCTCCTTTTATCCACCCATCAAGCTCTTACCCATGATCATTCATTCTTTCTAACAGAACTGCAAGAGAATCAGTGAACCAGCCCGCTGACAACTGGAATTAGGGCTACCCACTTCATTCTGTTGGCTAAAGCAAGCATCCTGGAAAAAGGAGGTTTAAACTTCACCTCCAAGAGAGAAATGCCATACCCTGCGACCCTGGGTTTGAATAGGAAGAGGCATTAACGACATAGCTGCGGTAATAATGGACACATCTTCCTGCCCATGACATACATCCTCCATGTCCTGTAAATCTACACAACAGTGAGAGGCTCAGCCCTAATCGATAATGAGGGGAATACCACTTGTAGAAACTGAGTTTTTCTACCAGCTGAGAAAAAGGCCTCAAACCTACGCTGCGGCCATGATGGTAACATAGGTTCAGAAACAAACAAGTGAAAACAGAAGCAGATTGGTGAATCACTCCAGTAATCCCAGCATTTGGGAAGCTAAGGAAGAGAATCATGAGGTTGAGGTCAGCCTGGTCTACACAGTGAAACCTTGTCCCAAACCAAACCACTTTCCCCCACTGTATCATTACGTAGCCTGAAAAAAATCTTTTCCTTTCCTACCAGAGGCCTCTCTCAGTTTAGAAATTTTGCAACCGAAGGCAACTTTTCCACCAGGAGACGCAATAGCTCAACAGCACTTGTTGAGTGGAGCCACAGAGGGGCAGCGTCTGTAGAGCGCTTAAAACGCGCTCATCTTGCTGAAAACTACATTTCCCACAAGTCCCAGCGCGCTATGTTCCCGGCTCTGGGCGCTTCACAGATAGGAAACCGCGGGTTGGAGAGCACTCGAGCTTCTGGGATATGTAGTCCGGTGGGTGGTGCCCTCGAGCTTGGGGACTTGGGTTTGAAAGTCTTCCCGCGGCATTCCACTCCTGGTGACCGCGGGCTGCGGTGCCTGGAGGCCAGTGCGGATGGAGAACCGAGCGCGGGGGATGAGAGGCAAGGACACGAGAGAGGAGTAAGAGGCCACGGGTGTCTGCGTGCGTCCTGGGACCCCACCTTGTCACAGCTCTGTCGAGGACAGTGGTCTGGGTAGGGGATGTGCGAGGGAAGAGTGTGACATAGCTCTCAGACACTTTTGTTACTTTGTGGAGATTTGTGTAACTCCGATTTGGAGGGTCTGGACCCTGCAATGTGCTTTCCCCGACAACTTTAAGTTCATGGATAACTTAGTTTGTCTCTCCTGTGTGGTTGGTTGTAGCTGGTGGTAACTGGGTTGTTTGAACACTGCAGACTCACATTCTCTCCTTGTGAGGGTGTGTGTGTGTGTGAGCTTGTGTTAGACTTTGTAACCGTATCCGTTTTTGTATACGTGAAGCTGCGGTTCTGAGTTTTGCCCAACTGCCCAACTTTACCAATGTGGCTGAGCGTGATTGTACGAGATTGTGTTTGAGCATGTGTCTGTAGTTGAGCCTGACTCCATGTCTCCTTCTGTGGGTCTACTACTGTGTGGTATTATGAGTGTGAAAATTTTTTTATTACATTTATTTATTTGTGCGTTTGTATGTGTGTGTAGGTTTTTGGACAACGTTCATGAATCCGTTCTCTCCTACCATGTGGGTCCCGGCCATGGAATTCGGGTTGTAAGGCTTGGCAGTAATCGCTTTTACAGCTGAGCCTCCTAGCTGGTTCCAGATTGTGAATTCACACTGTGCCTGGCAGAGGGTGTTTGTGTGGATTTTAGGTTGCATTTGTGTCTGCAGTATGTTGGGGAATGTGTTGGTATGGTTGGTTGAAGGAGTTGGGACTCAACTAAACTGTGGGAATTTACATGGTCTGTTTTTGTGTACAGTTAGTGAGTTGTGTCTCACTGATTTGTATGCAACTGATTCTGTACTCTTGGGTGTCTTTATGTGTATTTGCTGATATGTGGGTAAGGGTGATAGTTTGTGCATATAGGAGCAGGTCTACGTGATCCATAAGTTTAGTCACTAGCACATTGATACACTATCTGGATGCCTAGTAGCTAAACCTGTGGGTACCCAAGAAAAGGTTGCACCAGGCAAGTCATTTTACCCCTATCCAGTGGCCTGTGCCCAGCATGAAACCCTGGATAATTTCAACCTGATCCCAGAAGACAGTTCAAGAGTCCCAGTTCAGGCAGAATACCCTGTTCTAGGACTGAGGCGCTTATGGAGATAAATGACTTCAGGGTGGCTACAGGGCAGCAGAAGGGGAGCAGGCAGAGGTGTCTTTCCTACTTACTGAAATGTGCCTGTTGCCGTTGGGGCACAGGGCATACTCGGGGTCTGGTGAAGGGAAGGCAGGGATCCAGACTGGGAATTGAGTTTCTGAGCCACAGAGCAACCAAGCTCCTGGATGTCTCGAGACCCTAGGAGGAGTAGAGAAAAGTCAAGAAATAGGAAACTAGGATTGGCTCAGTGGAGGGGATTGTGATGGGCTCTTCAAGACACACAGCCAGGCATTGTGAAGAGGGATTTAGGAGCCCTAGAGGCGTATTATTCTAATGGGCCAGGAGGAAATGGGCGGAGGCTTCCCAGACTTTAAACTGGGCAGTTGGGAACCAGAAGAACCAGTTAGTCCCTTGATTTGAGGGGTCTCAGGAGGATGACTTTAGAGAGAGAACCTTAGGGGAGTTAGGCTACGGTTGGAATAATGGGGGATTCAGGAGTTATTTGGGCCTCCACACAGGACACGTGTGAAGATTCCTGGATGAGAAGGGTGCTTAGAAAAACGTCATGAGCATCTGCAACAAGTAAGTGCTCTTTAGTGCTCAGCTGAGGGCAAGGGCAGGAAGCATCCACCACTTCATGGGGGTGCATACCGTGAGAGTCCAAGAGAGGCTGAGGTCAGCCTTAGAGTCAACCAGAGAGAGGTCTTCTGTCAGGAGGGTGACTGGGAGTTCTGGAATGTTCTTCTATAGATGGCATGTGTGCATGTCCACACTCGAGTACGCTTGGAGGGGTCTCAACGTTTCTGGACAGATGACAGACTGATGGGCAGATTCCTCAGTTTCTTTGGCATCTAACTGCAGATGGATTTGTGTCTGTGCACTAGGGTGTCCTCAGTTTTTCTGACACCTAAAATACAGTTGGATTTTTCCCAAGTTTGATGCTGTATCAACATGTTTGTGTGAGAAACTACCACGGATCTCAGTGTCTTTTAAAAAACCTGCGAAGCGGAGGGTATGTTTGCTAATTCCATTATTACTGTTGTTGTTGCTGCTATTATTGGTGGTGGTGGCTGGATTTCACATTTCACACCTGTATATAGTGCCTCTGTTTACTCTTGCTCCCCACTTTCTTACAGCTCTCCCACCGCCCACTCCCCCTACGCCCCAGAACAGCTGCCTTTCCCACGTTTATGTCTTTTTGTTTTGTGACCTACTGATTTTAAACAGGGCCTGGCTGTATGGCTGCAGGTTTGGCAGAATCTACTGGAGCCTGGTGGGCACCCCATTAGGTACACAACTGAAGGCAATGGCTGCTTCTTCCCCAGAATCCATTAGTTGCCAATCCATAGCTCAGAGGGATAGGACTGGAGCCCACAAACCTCTCTCTAATCCATGACAGCTGCTGGGAGCCCCAGTCTTGTGTGGTGGTTATGGATTCTTGAAAGTACAACATTGTAAAAATAACAAAGTATGTCTTTGTGAGTAGCAAAGTTTGTGCCAGTCTGTAGAGGGGATCGTCATATGCTGGGGGACTACTGTATGTCTGGCAAACCTACCAAGATTCGGCCTCTGTCGTCTAGCCTGGGGACTGAGCCTTGATGCTTCTTCTAGGCAGAAGCATAAAACTCGGTGATCCACAGATCTTCTACAGTGGTAATTTGCTTCTTTATAGAGTTTGCACTCACAGGGAAGGAGCACTGGGGGAAAAAACACCGTCACGTGGGGCCCAGTTGAAGACCTCAACGATAGGGACATGGTGCGGGGGAGCTGAGATCAGAGTGAAGAAAGACCCTACCCCGCCCCACACCCCGAGGCTTGAATAGCACTAAATGCGCAAAAAGCACATACTCCATCTTGGGCACTGTTTAATTACTTGACGTTCATGAAATATTAGATCTTGATATTTTTAAAAACATTCATTTTTACTTTCTAAGTATGTGTGTATGTGTGTGAGGGGGAGCTCTGATTGCACGCGTGAGCGCAAGTGCTCATGGATGTCAGATTCCCCCCAATAACTGGAGTTAACTGGCAGTTGCGAGCCACCCGATGTGCATGCTGGGAACCAAACTCGGGACCGCTGCGAGAGCAATAGGTGCTTTTAACCACGAAGCCATCTTCCCCGTCTTTGAATGCCCATTTTTAAAAATTTAAATATTTATTTACGTGTTTGATGGTGTGTGTGTGTGTGTGTGTGTGTGTGTGTGTTCGTGTTCGTGCACGTTCTGTGGCAGTCAGATGTTTTCCTCACCTTCCATCTTGTTTCTGAGACAGTCTCTCTGGCTTGTCACTGCGCTGTATATCCTAGGCTAGCTGACCTGTGAGCTTCCTGGGATTTGTTTGACTGTGTCTTTCATATCACCGTCGAAATGCTGGGAAAATAGACTAGAACCACCGCCGTGCCAGCCCTTTTTTTCTGCCTTCTGGGAATCCGAACTCAGGTTATCAGGCTTGTGTGGCAAGCGCTTTGACCCACTTCGCTATCCCCCTGACCCACGTTGCTATCTCCCTAACTCTCTGAATCTACTTTTTTTTTTTTGGTTTGTTTGTTCGTTTGTTTTGTCTTTGAGTGAAACTATAAAAATGTCGAACAACCAGCCCAGTGTTCAAATTACCAGTTAAATTTTATTTCAAATAATTAAAAAATTAATTTTCAGATATTATTTGGGGATGCATATATATTAAAGCAAGTTATCAAATGCATTAAAAAATAATTCTTTGGGGCTAGGATGTGACACAGTAAAAAAAAAGTTCCTGCCGTGCAAGTATGAGGAACCAGGATTCTATCCACATAAAACACCAGGTATGCAATCCCCACACTGGGTACTAGGAGGGACCGGAGACTCCTCAACCAGCAAGTCTAGCTCAATAAGTGGATTCTAGACTGTAGTAAGAGACCCTTGTTCAAAAAACAAAATGCCTGGCTCCTGAGGCTCCTACATGAACATGCATACACATGCACCCCCCACATGAACACACAACACACAGATGAGCACACATGCACACACGACTATTCTTTTACATAGGCATGCTACAAGTAGTATTTGAGAATGTTTATATAATTGAAAATTATTCTTTGCTTATCTGAAAGTTAATTTAACTGTATTCCAAGTATTTTTATTTATCGAATCTGCCAACCAGGTCCCTTAAGGTCTCACAGCTAAAGAATGGTCAACTGGGAGTCACCGTCCCTTCATCCCCAGAAACAACTGGCTCCAGCACACACCCTTCATTGTGTCCTCAGGCTTGTAGTAGCACCTGGGGAGACCGGGAGCTAGCAGCAAGCCCTTGAATTGACCATCCTTACTACAGAGCTGACTCCTCCCTGTGCCTTCTGTTGAGGGCTACACGGAACCAGCCGTCTCCACAGGAAATCTGTAAAGGAATTGTCTAACACCCCCATTTCAGAGTCTGTGGAACCTAGGCAGAAGAGTTGTTTGCTCAAGGTCCAGGGAGGAGCATAAATACTTTTTCTTTACTATTGTCACATACAGAGAGAGCTGGGATGTAATTCATTTGGGCGAGTGCATGACCCACGTCCAACATCCAGGAAGCCTTGGGTTCATCCCTAGGACTGAGTCAACTGGACATAGTGGAGTATGCCTGTGTTCCCATCTCGAGGGAGGTGAAGGCAAGAGACTCAGAATCCATGGTCCTCCTTGGCTGTTAATGTAGTTTAAAACCAAGCCGGGATACATGAAATTCTGTCTTAATGAAAAAGAAAAGTCAATGTGTGTGTGGGGGTAGGGAAGGGAGCGATCAGAGAGTTACTGGGGAAATAGCCAAGCAGGTAAATCACTTGCTATGTAAACATAAGGATTAGGATTCAGAGCCTCTGAATCCACACAAAAGTCAGGCAGGGATAGGGTGGCCTACCTGTAATACCACTGCAGGAGAAGAGGAGACAGAACCCCCAGAGAAAGCTGGTCAGCCTGACTAACTAAAACAGGGTGGGTTTACTGAAAGTCCCCGACTCAATATATAAAGAGAAGACTCAAGGATGATGCCTGGCATCTTTTGGAAACTTGGGGTTCCACATACACACAGATACTATGTGCACACACACTCCCTCCATACCACCATTGCCCACTACACAGGAGAGCATACACGGGCTCACACCACACACACACACACACACACACACACATCCCATGCAAAAAGACATTCCTAAGAGGGGCTACCCCATAAAGAAATGAGCATTTAACTCACAAGTTTAGGGTCTAAAAGCATATATATATATATATATATATATGTACATGCATGTATACATACATATCTACATATGTATTGTGGTCAGGCACTCAGCATAGTTACTCAGCTTAGCTACATTGCCTCCTGGAGGGAATGCATGTGTACTCAGTCTCTCTCCCTCTCTTTGCATGAGTTAGCAAGATGGCTCAGAGCATAAAGGTGCTGAGGACCTGAGTTCAATCTCTGAGCCCCACTGGGTGAAAGGAGTGAACCAACTCCAGCAAGTTGTCCTCTGACCCTATACTCAAACTCAGTCACACACACACACACACACACACACACACACACTTCCTACATAAAATATATCAGAAAAAAATAGAAATGATTGTATGATGGGGCTCCTACAAAACCCAATCACGCCCTGTGAAGGCCCCATCTCTACACACTGTGGTCAGATTAAGTTTCTACTCTCCTGATACCATTACCCCAACGTGTTGGGCTTAAAGTTCCTGCGTGAGTCAGGGAAGGGCTGGAGACTGAGCTGGGCTTTGGACCTGGGCGTTTAAATTCATTATTTTAGAACGGGATTGAAACAACATGGGGATCTGGATGCTTCCTAAGAGCTGTCCTTACTGAGTACTGGCTGTATTCCAGGCACTAGCAGTCACTGTGATTTACAGTTTTGAGTTTCCCTCATCGCTTTTACATCCATAGTGATCAATCTCGGAAGCAATCCAAGAGAGAATCCCTAAGGAGTCATGCTATTTCTTTGAGAACACGATGTGTCGAGGTAAATTATGGGTGTATTCAAGGCTGAGACAAAGGGAGAAGATTTATTAGCAGAAAATGGAGTGATAGGGACTGAGAGGACTTTCTTCACTTACAGAGGACCTTTCCCTGCATCCACAGATAGGAGCAGCACAAATGCCTAAAACTCCAGCTCCAGGGGATCCAGCACATAATGCACACTGCGTGCACATGGATACACATGCACACACGCGCACGCGCACACACACATACACACATGCACACACACACACTGATAGATAATAAGAAAAAGGAGAAATTGATGAATGCTGGTTTGATACAAAGCTCGTTGGTTTGGAGACCTGAAGGATGAACTGGCAATAGCTCATGGGTGGAGAAGCTGTTGTGGAAGAGTGTCCTGTCAGAGCATGTCAGTATGCTGAAAGTGGAATCCATTACACACATGTGTGCACGTGTGAAAGGTGTGTCGCGCCTGGGCATGTGTGTAGGTCAAGAAGGAATTTCTCATGAGACTTCAGAAAATTATCTATAAAGTTCTAGTCTCACTCAGCAGCCATAAATTCTTGCTTTCAATTTTTTTTAATTTCTTTACTTTTTGTGTCTACATACATGTTCCTGCACGGGCATGTGTGTGTCACATGCATGCAGTGCCTGTGGAGACTAGAAGAGAGCATTGGATCTCTGGAGCTGGAGTTACACGCAGTTGTGGACCCTGAATTCAAGTCCTCTGAATGAGTAGTAAATACTTTTAACTGCAAAGCCATCTCTCCACCCCTGAGCTCTCTCCTTTTTATAACTTCCTGGCTCTCATGTTGCCTAGGTGAGATGAGAAATTTCATGTTGGTATAAGCAGATTTCATGCCCGTAGGTTAGGCAGGTCTTGAACTTGGGATCCTCTCACTTCAGCCTCCCAAACAGCAAAGAATACAGGCATGAGCCTATTGCTTTCTCTGTCTCATTTTCTTTTTCCACATTTATTTGTTGGTTTCTTTGCTCTGTGTGTGTGTTTCAGGTGTGTGTGTGTGTGTGTGTGTGTGTATGTGTATCAAGAGGCCAGAGTATACCATGTAGGAGTCAGTTCTCTTCCACCTTCCGGTATCCTGGTGTGAAGCTTATGTCCTCAAGCCTGGCGGCAGGAGTTTTCACCTGCTGAGCTATCTCACCCATTCCTTACCACCTTCTCTTAAAAAGGACCCTAATAGAGCCATCAAGATGGCTTGGTGGGTAGAACATTTGCTGCCTAGCCTGGTGACCCCAGGACCCTCCCATGGTGGAAAGAGAACACCGACCTCACGTGAGTGCCATGCCACCCTTCCAAAACAAACAAACAAAAAATGGTTAACCAATAACTTTAAAAAGAGGTAGGACCCGCAACCCCAGCTCTCCCCTTACTGAGCACAGCAGACATTTCACTAACCTTCTAGGACAGAGGCTTTAATGACATTGCTTTCCTATTAGGGACATGGAGCCTGAAGACTTTCCACCCCCCGCCTGAGGCCACCGAGATCCCCTCACCTAGTAGTCCTACCTGTATTTCATGCAGTACTTCCTTCTCTCGCCATGAAGAGGAAGAAGAACGCAGAGGTGAACATTAAAACCCCAGTTAGTAAAGGTAAGAGACGAATGGTTCCAGAAGACGTAGGTGTGCATAGGGTAGACCTCCTAGGCCTGACTGATGGCAAGAATTTAGACACGAGACCCTCCCTCACCCTCACATATCTGCGCTCAGAGTTCTCTCGGGGTCCTATATCCATTGTCTATCTAGTGCTGTGGTAAAACACCATGACCAAAGCATCTTAGAGATTTAGGTGAATGGCTGTTCCCTGGGTAATTCTTCAACGGACCTCAGTGTTGTTAGAACACTTTCAGGGTCAATGTTGGGATCAAGAGGTACAAGCTTCCTTACAATTTTTAATTACAGTTTTGGTCAGAAGATGACTTTCTGAATTACTGCAGTCCTTTTACCGTGTGGGTCCCAAGGATCAAACTCAGGTCCTCGGGCTTTGAAGCAGATACCTTTTACCCACTAAGACATCCTGCTGGCCTGGCACAACGGTGTCTAATGTGCAGAGGGCTTCACAATTAAAAGTAGTATTACTTCTCCTTCCCCAGCAACCTGGCTCTTTGCCTAGAGGGAGTACTTTCCGGTTTCTTGTGGTAGCCAGAAAGTGCTGCATTCATAACCAACTATTTGTGTATCCATTACAGGTGTGAAATTTCCATTCATGTATCCATGACATGTGTGAACTATCCATTCGTGTGTCCATGGCATGTGTGAACTATCCATTTGTGCATCCATGACATGTGTGAATTATTCTTTTGTGCATCCATGACATGTGTGAATTATTCTTTTGTGTATCCATGACATGTGTGAACTATCCATTTGTGTATCCATTACATGTGTATCCACATGTGTGGAAAAGTATGCATAGATGCTTTTAGTATCTATAATATCTATAGTATCTATGCATAGTTTTTCACACGTGTGGTAGCTTACTCTGGGTACCGCACAGGGCTTTGGTTCACTTTTGCTAGAATTGCTTTGAACACTCAAATACCTGCCTGGAATGTAGGACAATGCACAGTACACATCAGCATTAGTCAGTTGCTTACCCGTTAAGGGTTTATTGTGAATGGGTTTGCATTCCCATTAAGGATTTATTGTGAATGGGTTTGTATCCCCATTAAGGTTTATTGTGAATGGGTTTCCCTACTCTTAGAAACTGGAACAGCTCACACCTCCTTCCTCCTCCACCAGCCACACCTTCACCGAATCCTGATCAGACACCTAGCCAGCTCTCTGAAAAGAAGCGAAGAGTTCCAACCATGTTGCTGCCAACCTGGTACAAGGTAAGCTGTGGGTTCCTTTCTTTGATCAGAAGCTAGCTTGGTCTACAGAAGGCAAGGGCATCCCCACCTTTCAGCTCAGCTCAGGGATCTGCCTTAGTTATACATTCCAACCAGGACCACCTCCGGGAAGGGCATTTTTCTAAGAGATGCTTCCCTCTTTCCTAATTTCCACTCCTGATAGGATGACACCAACATCCTAATTTCCTTCCTTCTCTTTCTTTAAGATTTATTTTATTTTTAACTAGGTGTATGTGTGTATATATGTGCATATGAATGCAGAGTCCTGGAAGCCAGAAGAGGGCATCAGACCTCCTAGAGCTTGAGTTGCAGGCGGTTGTGAGCTGCCAGCCATGAGTGTTGGGAACTGAACTCTGGTCCTCCACAAGAGCAGCTGAGCACTCTACCACCAAGTTATTTTTCATGTTCTCTACAGCAGGTATTGCCACCTGGCAATACCATGTATTTTAACTTGTTCATTGCCCATCTCTTCTTCCCCATATGTGAGGGCAGAGACCTTGTCCCTTGTCTTCTGATGAGTGACTGACACATCCCCTCTGCCCAGAAACAGATGTGATGAATGGCGGAGATGGAAAGGTCTTGATGGAGTGTGGGGCGTCCATTTTCAAGGGTAACACTAATGCAGCTTGCCCTTTGGGGGTAAAAAGTTTATTAATTCGTAGATAGACAGATAGCATGGCAAGGCCTCTGAGAAGAGTTCAGACACAAAAGTAAGGGAGGGCAGGTCCCTTCTTACAGGCCTGGGGTGAGGAGAAAGTTTCACAGCATGAGCCCTCATTCAGGTAGCAGGGGTAGAGGAAGGAATTCTTCAGAAGGAATTATACTCTCTGGTGTTGCTTAGTATGACAGCCTGAGGTCCTGCAAACTAGCTTGTTGAAGTAAGAATGATGCCTGCCCTTGTCCTAGAATCTGGGTACCTGGGGAGTTGGTTAGAGATTGACAGACAGACTCTCCCTCAAGAGGGGGCTCACTCTTTTCTTTACAGAAGAAAGAGGCCTCTGCGAGCTGACCTGTCCTGAGCAGCAGTCTGGTCTAGACTTTTAACACACTTTCTGCATCTGGGCTGAAAGGGTGATGGACAATGGGTGTGTGCATAGGTGAAGGAAGGAGCTCATGAATGGTTCTTCTGAGGCAGCTAGCCTTGGCGCAGTTACCCTGGAATCCACATCTCCTTAGGCGGGCACTTCTGAGTTCCCTTTGGGGATGCCTTGTCTTCCCACCACTTCTGATGAAGCTGATATTTTTCTTTAAATTCTTTTATGTTAATGACTTTTGTTATGCTGTCCAAGCTTTCAATTTAGTATCATTTTCTTTGAAAGTTCCACACACACATACTCTATCATGACTGTATGCATACACACACCCATTGTCCTCTCTCGCTCCTTCCATCCCTACTGTGTCCCAACTAGCACCCCCCCTCCTATTTTCATACCTTTCTTTTTTGGCCCATGAATGTAATTAGGGTTGGTTGCATTAGCATGGGTGTGGGGTTATCTCCTGGAGCATGGGAAAGTTAACAGTGGTTACACCATTGAAGAAAATGGTATTCCACTCCCCTGGCAAACATTAAGCACGGATAGTTCCTAAGGTGGGGTCTTGCGATCCCCTCCCCCTGTAATTATGGGATGTTGATGGGCCTACTCTTGTGCAGGTCTCCACAGCTGCTGTGTGTTCATGAGTGCAACGGCCATGTCATATCCAGAAGACAGCATTTCACAGCCCTCCTCTTCATCCTCCAGCTCTTATATTCTTTCCACCTCCCTCTTCTTCAGTGTCCCCTGGGCCTTGGACGGGGCGATGTAGGGAGAGGCTGATCTGAACCTCACCCCACTTCCAGGCTTACTCGGGGGATAGCAATTGATTCAAGGCTGGGCGTTGTGACTCAGTCCTGACCAGTGAGAACTGGCCTAGAGACTTGCTTTGTCCTCAGGGTTGCTCAAACTGCTGGGACAGAATCCTGGAGGGGCACTCTGGCAAATGAGAGTTCCAGAGGAGAGATGGGGAGAGATGGGCAGCCATCAGCAAGTCTGAAGTACCTGGAGGCTCACATAGGCTTCTGCTCAGCAACTGGAGGACTGGACCATCTTTCCTATTAGCAACAACAACACACACATGCACACATACACAATGCACATACAGAGATACACACACATGTATACACATGCATATATACATACATACATTTATACACCCACATATATATACACACACATTCACACACCCACATATATATACACACCCATATACACACCATACATATACACATATACATTATACACATATACATTCACAGAGACATACCCACTATACACATACATATACACACACACCACATACACAGAAATTACATACATATACACATACACATACATATACACACCATATACATACACATATACATACATTTACACATATACATACACATATACAGTATACACATACCCATATACAACTATATACATGTATATATACACATACCCAAATACACCTATACTCACATACTACACATACATACATGAATACACATACTATACATATACACAAACATACACTTACACAGACTACATTTATACATATACATACATATATACATACACATTGGACACATACATCAACACATACACATATTCACTATCCACCTATACATACATAACCACTGTGTATATGTACACATGTACTATACATGTATACATACCTACATATATATACACCACATGTACATATCCACCATACATTTACACCACACAGACATACTACACAGATACATATACATACACATACACCACATACACATACACAGAAATAATACTTTAAGACTCACAAGGAAGTTAGAAGAATTACACAAAGGTCACCCAGTGTCTGGAATTTGCTGACATTTCTTCTATTGCCCTGCCATCTGCATACTTGTTTCCAAAGCCATTGAGCATAGAGTGCATGCATTATCTCACCCCCCCCCAAATACTTCAGTCTGTGTTTCCTAAGAATGGCGATTGTTTTTAGTGCTGGAGATTGACCAGTTACTCTTCCCATCTCACAGATGTCAAAACAGGCGTGGGAAGTCACTCCTCCACGGACCCCTAGCTAGTTGATGGTCAGGGGAATTCAAACCCAAGACCCTGGTGCCGACTCCACACGCCTCGCCCCTGTAACTGTAGAGAGCTCACTCTAAGGCAATGCTAACCTTCTCTCCTTCCTTCTGTGTTCTTTCCTCTTGAAGCTCTTTCCCTTCGGTCAATACCTTCTGAGTGACCTCGCTCTGCTCCGCTCTGCTCTACCTTCCTCCTCGTCACTGGATCCTCAGCTGTCACCTACTCTTTCAAACATGTGGAGAGGTCTCCTGGGCATGTTCTTCTAGCACCCGCCATGCCACACTGGGATGCCCCCGAGGCCGTGTCCAGGCCCCTTCTCCCTGCTCTACACTGCGTGCTCTAGAAGGACACACATTTAGCTGTGGCCATGTGAAGTGTTTGAATAGAATGGTGCTGCGGTCCTTACGTGATAGTCTGTGTGTGAGCTTTCAGGGCTGGCCGAATCTTGTTCTTCCGTAGGGCGCTGAGAAGTGTTCACCCCGGTTCAGCTCACAATCTGAACCAATAGAAGTGGGGTGTAGGAAAGGAAGGTCCTTTTCTATGGTCCTTCTAAAACCAAGTACGGGGGCAGCGAGATGGCTCAGTGGGCAAGGGGTGCCCACTCTTATCAGTGAGCCATCTCTCCAGCCCCTGAGTCTTAAACAGTGCTTATGTCATAGCTTTCCAATATCCCATTAACCAAACCTGGGTTCAGAATGGGAAGACAGTGCCTGGTCACACACTCCTAGCTTCATTTTCATTGCTGCGATAAAATACTATGGCAGAACGCAACTGAAGGTGGGGTGGTTATTTGGCCTGTAGTTCCAGGTCCCAGTCCATTCCTTACTGTGGAGAAGTCAAGGCAGGGACTAGAAGCATCCCATCCACTATCAAGAGCAGAGAAAGGAATGCACCCATGCTGCCTGCTTGCTTAGCACCCAGCTAGATTTCTCTACTCTTGTACTGTCCAGAGCTGAGACTATGAAATGGTGCAGCCACATTCAGGGTGGGTCTTTCCATCTTAATGAACTCAATTAAGACAATCCTTCCCCCAAGAGACCTACTTGATCTAGACAATTCCTGACTGAGACTCTCTCTGTCCTGGTGATTCTGTGTTGTGTCAAGTTAATAATTGAAGCAAATGATCACGCTGAGGGTCAAAGAACAGGTCGGTACTTAAGGCCATTTGCTGCTCTTGCGAAGGACCTGAACTTGGTTCCCAGCACCTACATTAGGCAGCGCACAATGACCTGTGACTCCAGTTCGGGAGGATCTGGCATCCTCTTCTGGCCTTGACAAGCACCTGCACACATGTGACATAAACCACATACACACACATATACACATTAAACACACACACATACACACACACACACACACAAATACACACACAAATAGTATGGACCTAGCACGAAGTGAGAAGGTACCAGGGCCATCTTCGCAGTCTGCAACGGTGTAGAATTTTGAATACAGCTCAAACGCCCACCTCTTTGCATCTCCTCTCCTGGGCCAAGGGGAAGACGAGGCCTCGTATGAGCGGTAGTGGGACTTTGGTGTTATAGGAACCAGTGATCTTCAAAGATGTAGCTGTGTACTTCAGCCAGAAAGAGTGGCAGCTACTGGAGCCTGCTCAGAAGGACCTGTACAAGGATGTGATGCTGGAGAACTACGGGAACCTGATCTCTGTGGGTAAGGATGATTGGCAATTCCTTCTGGATTCACAAAGGTCTTTGGGTCTCAATTCCGAGAGGCTTTGGTTCCTAGGAATGAACTCTGCCATAGGACTAAATTCAGACCCTGCAAATTGGGTGCTGTTGGCATCATCTGGAGACTGGTGCTTTTCAACAATCCTCTACTTCAGAAGTTTAGTTTTTAACTCATATGCAGGGGGTGCAGGTGGAATGTATTGAGAATGAATGCTTACGCCTCCCACTCCCGACTCCTCACCATCACTGACCGTTCTGGTTTAACAGAGGAGCACAGTTAAGCCAATCCTGGTGGCCAGTCAGGCCAAGAATGGGTTGATTGGCTGATATGGTAGTGGGCTCCTGGATTAGCAGAAATCTGAGCTGCTGTGATGGGGGGTGAGGGCAGGACAAGGCTAAGGAGCAATTGTCTCCCCATTCCAGTTGGCTGTTCTTTGTGAAAATCTCTTAGCACTTTCCTTTCTGGGTAGACATTTGTTTTAAAAGGGATTCTTGGGAGACATGCAGCAGTTTTTTTTTCTTCTTCTTTTTCTGTGGAACAGAATATTATATTTTTAAGCCAAGACTGATCACCAGGTTAGAGCAAGGCATTGACCTTTTCTCCAAAGAGAGTGATGTTCCTGGAGAACGCCAGCAAGGTGAGGCAGGAGTCAGCGGGAGTGACACCTCTGCAGGTAAGTCTGAGAGCCATTCTAACGTCTTAATCATCCCTGTCCTCCGTCATGCTGGGGACTTGACTGGTGACTACAGAACTTGATTCGTTTGAGGCAAGCTGTGTCTTTCTCCTAGCCCCAGCGGTGCTGGCATTCTCCAGTTTGGTACCATACTTTTTCCTTCCCTTTGCCCTCGGGTTTGCAGGTGACAGGCTGACTCTAGACGTTCATGCTGGGTCTTTTTCCCTCGAATGATGATTCTGCACTGTTTCCCAGTTATTGCTCCCACCAGAACATTTTACTTTTTATTTTTGAGTGTGTAAATGTGTGAGAGAGTGTAATGTGTGAATGTGTGAGAGTATGAATGGGTGTGTGTACATCTGTACAAGAGTGTGTGAGAGTGTATTGTGTGAGAGTGTGTGTGAGTTTGTGTGTGTGAGTGTGTGAATGTGTGAGTATGTGTGTGTGATTGAGTGAATGTGTGAGAGTGCATTGTGTGAGTGTGTATGATTGAGGATTGAGTGTATGTGAATGTGTGTGTGTGTGTGAGAGAGAGAGAGAGAGAGAGAGAGAGAGAGTTGTGTCCCCATCAGAAGCTCACCTTTCTGGCTGGGCTGGCCAACTACTGAGTTCTCAGAATCCTCCTGTCTCTGGCCTAGGAGGTACAAAGAGGTGGGAGCTAGTTTCATGACCTACACTCACCCACACCTAAAGATGTGTACACATGTACAGGAAGATTGGAATATAGGCTCTCCATATGAGAGAAAAGTGCAGTTTTTGTCTTCCTGAGTCTGCCTTATTTTTCTTAACACAGTACTTTCCAGTCTTTCTTACATTCCTAATCAAATCTGCCTTATGTGTCATGTATAAGAACAATTGTGACTTTCAGCCACCCTAGCACCTCTCCATTAAAATAACTAAACTGTGAAGTGGGAATGCTGTGGGGGCGTCATCTTGGGCCTTGTGGCTACCAGGACAAAGAGAGTCCTGGTGACGTACACAGAACATAAGCTTACCTTCGTAGTTCTGACGTAGGAAGTCCAGGTTTAGGATACAAGCCCTAGGGAACCCTAGGGAGAGCCTTCTTTTGAGTCATAGGATCTTCTTCGTGTGCTTACAAGGCGTAAAGAAATCTAGAAAGATCTGTGGCCTCTTTTTAAAATAAAGATCCCATTTATGGGGTGTTCATCCTCATGACATAAATGACCTCTCAGGGGCCCACCTGCAAGTGCCATCATAGTAGGGATTAAACAGGAAGGACGCCAGCATTAAGTCAATTATAGAGCTAGAACATCAAGAGCGCCCATAGACTGCTGATGGGAGTGCTGACTGGTGGAGGCGTCTGGGGAAAATAACCATCAGACAATACCTACCAGAACTGTACATCTCTATCATGGCTACCCCAACAACTATAGTCCCAGCTACAGAGATGATAGAAATGTGCAATTCTATCCAGAGTGCCTCAGACTGAGGTCTACCCAGATCCCAATAAGTGAGAAAATAGTGAAATATATATTTGGAATATTTTCATCAAGAGATGTTATAAATAATACAAGTGAGAGAGAACCATGATACAAAATAATGAAATAATGTGGGTGAATCTCACACACAGAGCATTAAGTGCAAAAGGTCAGGTACTAAAGAGAGCATACTGTAGTTGCTCTTAAGTTATCTAAGAGCAGAGAAAACTAATTTATAATGTTAGAAGCCAGGGTTGGGGCAGTGAGATGGCTCAGCAGGTAAGCACTTGCCACCAAACTTGACAACCTGTGTTGGTTGGATCCTAGAACCCATGGGAAAGGAAAGAACCAATTACCACAAGATGGCCTCTGACTTCCACATGCAAACTGTGGCACACCCCGTCCCTCCCCCATTACTTAAGTTCCAAGAATGTGAAGACGATGTCTAGAAGGAAAATGAGAAAGGGTTGGGGTGGAAATGATTGCTTACCTGCTTCTGAGAGTAACCTTGGTGCTATAGACATAATTATATTCACTTTGTGAATGCCAAATAAATATTTTATATTTTATACTTTGGTGCATATGTTATATTCTAATTATTAGTAAACATTTTTCATTAAAACAAAGCCAGACATGAAACATCTGTTTGTGCTTAAATCTCCTTCATGGAGCTGGAGAGATGGTTCAATGATAAGAGTGTTTACTGTTCTTGCAAGAACCAGGATTCAGCTCCGAGCACCCATGTCAGGCAGCTTACAACTGCCTATAACTCTAGGTCCAGGACATTCGATGCCCTCTTGTGGCTGCACAGACACCTGCACTCACATGCATATACTCACATACAGGCACACATACAGAGGCACGCTCACATACAGGCGTGATCACATACAGGTGCACGCACACACGCGCACACACACACACACACACACTTTTTTGTAATTTAAACCTTTAAATCTCCTTTAGGAAAGAAGACAGGGATTAATTCAAAGACAGAAATTCCAAAGCCAGACAATTCTAAGACAACGTCCTGGGAGAAGCAGAAGAAAGCAGATCAAGGGGGTGGTTCCAAGAGTTTGAGTGCAGAAAAGCCTTCCGAAAGTGATGTCAGGTCATCTCAGAGAAAGGAGAAGTGTGGCCCAACTTCGACAAGAGAAGTAGGCAAAGCAATTACTCCTGGCACTAAGGAGCATGAATCTGTGACCCCTGGAACATCTTCGAGTCAAGCATCAGCAGCTACAGCACCACAGAGCACCCCTCCAGAAAGGTCAACTTCGGGGAAAGACTCTCATGGAAAAACACAGTATGGCAACAGCTCCACCAAGCCCAAGCGTAAGCCTGCCCGACAAGGTAAGAACCACTTTAAATGTAAGGAATGTGGGAAAACCTTCAACCAGACCCTCCACCTCGTGGAGCACGAGAGAATTCACACAGGAGAGAAACCCCACAAGTGCGACACATGCGGGAAATCTTTCAGGCACCTCTCGTACTTCCTTACACACTACCGAATTCACACGGGGGTGAGACCCTACAAGTGTAAGGAGTGTGGTAAAGCCTTCAACAGCAGCTCCACTCTCAACAATCACTGCAGGATCCACTCGGGGGAGAAACCATTCAAATGTGACGAGTGTGGGAAAACCTTCAAGCAGAGCACGAAGCTCACCCGCCACCAACGGATCCATACAGGGGAGAGACCCTACAAGTGCGGAGAGTGTGACAAGTGCTTCAGCCGCAGCTCGTCGCTGAGGGAGCACAAGAGGATCCACACCGGAGAGAAGCCTTACTGCTGCCAGGTGTGTGGGAAATCCTTCAGGGTCAACTCCCATCTTTCGGAGCACCAGCGGCTCCACCTGAAGGTGAAGCCCTACAAGTGTGACAAGTGCGGGAGGCACTTCCGAAACAGCACTTACTTAGCAGAGCACAAGCAGAGCCACGTGCCCGGGGCCCGAGTGGACTGCTCGGAATGCGGGAAAGTCTTCGATTGCAAAGTAGCCCTTCTCAAGCACCAGAAAAGACACGAGGCAAACTCCAGGTATCGGTGCAAGGGATGTGGAAAAACGTTTAGGTGCAAATCAAGCATCCAGAGGCATGAGAGGCTACATGCTGGGGAGAAGCCTTTCGTGTGCACTAAGTGTGACAAAGGTTTCACTGACAAAACTACGTTGAATAATCACCTGAAGATCCACTCTGGAGACAGGCCAGATCCGTGTGCCCAGTGTGGGAGAACCTTTAAGAAACTGGCCACCCTGCTGCTGCACCAGAAAAAGCATGTGAAAAAGAAACCTGCCGACAGTGTATGAAATACTTTAGTCAGAACTCACATCTTTGGGTCTTTGGAACTAAGTTGAAATGAGAGAAACTATATAAGTGACCAGTTTCTTCATTTCTTAGTAGTTGTTTACTTTTAAGCCAGTAGATGTCCACAGAAGACTGGTTTCAACCCTTCCCCTACTTGGAGCATTTGTGCAATATAAAGAGACTTTTTTATTATTATTCCAGCATTAGGTGCCACTATCAACTGACATCTATGGATAGAGGCAAAGGCTGATATCAAATATTCTACAATGTAACAAACAGACTCCCTTGCCTTCCAATAACTAAGAATGATTTGGCCTCTTTCAAGCAAAAGCCATGTGGGCATTTGGAATTGAGAAGGAGTTCAGGTAGAGTTTTCTCTGCCAGCCACTACAGTAACCACTAACTAGGCATGGCTGTTTAAATATCAAGGAACCAACATGAAATAAACATTTAAAGGCAATCTCTTGGCTGCATCATCAACATTTCAAGACCTCAGTGGGCAGTTAGTTTCTCTGGTCACTGATATCACGGACAACTAACATTTTCAACACCATGGAAGACTCTATTCAGAACTCATTTATATCTTAGTGATCAATAATTATCTCATGGGATGGCCCTGAGAAACTAGGACACAACTTTGTGATGTTGACTTTGTGCTTTTGATAGCAGAATGTAGCATTTTCTAAGTGTTGTGAATGTGTCGGAGCCTGTGATGTTTGGAGCACTTTCAGATCTCTGATTGGCCAGTGCCCCACCCACAGGACTCCTACCTCTGTGTGTTCAGTGGGTTACTAATAACGTCACTGATAACTGTGAGCATTTCTTGATCACTATCTACCTATCAAGTGTGGTGCTGAACTCTATGTGAATTAGCAGATCTAATTCTCGTTAGAGTCCTATGAGATAAGAACTCTTAGGCACCTAGTTTTCTGTTGAGAAAACCAAGACTTTTCTTTTTTCTTTAAGAGTGTCCTTCTCCTCCTCCTCCTCCTCCTCCTGTCCTTCCTCCTCCTCTCAGAGGACTCCTACCTCCATTGTGCCTCGGGCAGAATGATCAGTAGGTTACTAACAGTATTACTGATACAGTAGAGTGTTTATTGATGTCCTTCTACCTATCAAATATGGTGCTGAGATCTTTACATGAACTATATCAATTAATCAACCCTACCAATCATATGAAATAAGAAGCATTATGTACCTTATTTTATTTTTTATTCCCTTTTGTTTTTTGAGGCAGAGTCTCACTGTGTAGCCTAGACTAGCCTCAAATTTGTGACAGCCGTCCTGCCTTGGTCTTTCCAGGGCTGGGACGACAGGTGTGAGCTACCACACCCAGCTGAGCTGCTTGGTAAGGATGTGTTATTTCCAATTTTGCACTTAGAGCAAGACTGCATTGCTAATTTTATATTGCACTCTTTCAAATAGATAAGATTTATTATATATTTGCATAAATGTGTCTTTAAAGCATGTGTGTATGTGTGTGATGTGTGTGTGTGTGTGTGTGTGTGTGTGTGCTTACGTTTCTGTGTTAACAGCTCCTGATAGCAGAAAGCAGGAGCTGGGACAGAGGTCAGTAAATCCTGGAGTGTACGGATGTAGGTGGATCTAGCCACAGCTACTTGGAAGGTTTTGGTACACGCCACACAGACTCATTTATGAATTTTCTGTCCAATGGTTATTTGGAGGCACACAAAGATGATGTCAAGTTAGGGGACAGAGACATAACATCTCATTAGCTGCAGATATTTTCTCTGTGACCTTTGATGGAAAGAATTGGCTGGCCACCTCTTGATGATGGATGAGCTGGAATGGATGGAGACTCCTACCTCCAGTGTGCCTAGGGCAGAATGCTTAATAACATCACTGATAATTGTGAGCATCTATTGCTCACACTCTACTTACCAAGTGTGGTGCTGAACTCTGTGTGTGGGTTAGCAGACCTAATCCTCATCAGAGTCCTATGAAAGAAGAACTGTTATGTACCTAGTTTTCTGTTGAGAAAACCAAGACTTTTCTTTAAGAGTGTCTATCTCTCCTCTCTTCTTTTTTCCTTCTTTTTTTTCAGTTACAGGACTCCTACCTCCATTGTGCCTCAGGCAGAATGATCAGTAGGTTACTAACAGTATTACTAATACAGTTGAGTGTGTCTTGATGTCCTTCTACCTATCAAATATGGTGCTGAGATCTTTACATGAACTATATCAATTAATCAACCCTACCAGTCATATGAAATAAGAAGCATTATGTACCTTATTTTGTTTTTTTGTTCCCTCGTGTTTTTTGAGGCAGAGTCTCACTGTGTAGCCTAGACTAGCCTCAAACTTGTGACAGCCGTCCTGCCTCGGTCTTTCCAGGGCTGGGACGACAGGTGTGAGCTACCACACCCAGCTGAGCTGCTTGGTAAGGATGTGTTATTTCCAATTTTGCACTTAGAGCAAGACTGCATTGCTAATTTTATATTGCACTCTTTCAAATAGATAAGATTTATTANGGTCTTTCCAGGGCTGGGACGACAGGTGTGAGCTACCACACCCAGCTGAGCTGCTTGGTAAGGATGTGTTATTTCCAATTTTGCACTTAGAGCAAGACTGCATTGCTAATTTTATATTGCACTCTTTCAAATAGATAAGATTTATTACATGTTTGCATAAAATGTCTCTTAAAATTTTGTATATGTGTGTGTGTGCGTGTGCAGGTGTGTGCATGCATGCATGTGAGCACACAGTGCATTTCTGTGTAGATAGCTCCTGAGGGCAGAAAGCAGGAGCTGAGACAGAGGTTAGTACATCACGGAATGTACAGACCTAGTTGGATCCAGTCACAGCCTGCTGGGAGAGGAGTTTTAGTACATACCACATAGACTTGTTTATGAATTGTCTATCGATCCAATGGCTGCTTTGAGGCTTACAAAGACAGCATCAAGTTATTAGAACAGAGACTCAGCATCTCAGTGAAGCTGAAAAGACTCTATGGAGAGTTGGCTAGCCACCTCTGAATGGCTGACAAACTGGTGGGAATTAGGTAGAAAGTGATTCGGACAAAGCGAAGGCCAACTCTGTGGCAGCCCCGCTGGAAGTCTTCTGCCACATCTCTCAGTGTTGAAGATCTATGGCATTGCAATCCAGTACAGATTACCTGTGTGTGTTTGTGTGCACATGGCCACATGTCTCTGCATATTAGAAGACAAATTTTGGAGCTGTGGAGATGGTTCAGTGGTTAAAAGCCCCTGCCACGAAAATGTGAAGAACCAAGTTCAAGTCCCCAGAATCTATGTAAATGCCAGGTGGGGGTGGCAGCCCTCCTGCACTTCTGGGCTCAGAAAGTAGAGATGGATTCTCCAGAGCAAGCTAGCTAGAGAGACTAGCCACATTGGAGAGCTCTGGGTTTGATTGTGAGAATCTGTTTCTATGAACACGGTGGACGAGTGATGGAGGACAATTGCTGACATCAACTTTGGACCTCCATTTGCATTCTTTCACACATATGTGTACATAAACATGTAGACATGTATACACGTATGTACACATAACACATGTGCATGAACATGGAAAAAGCAAAAATGAACCAAAAAGACAAGTTCCATGACTTACCAGCTTGAAATGTAGGTCCCAACGGCTCTCACTCTGAAGTGCCAGAGACAACACCCTCAATTGGTTTTGTTCAAGTTGAAGAACCTTGTCACCCAGTTTGCAAAGCTCTGGCAGGTAACAGGGCAGCAAGTAATGTGACCAGAATCTTCTGCTGCCTCCCTTACCAGACCCTGAGCAATGCTTGAACAACTTATCCAAAGACATATGGTGGTTCGCCCCATGATACCAACCAAGCTTGTGACCTTCCATGTGCTCCAGATGCCACCAATGGAGCTGGGAGCAAGGGTTTAGTAATGAACCCAGGCTCAATGGATTGTCTTCATATTTTATTCGGAACATTTTATTTCCACGCTTTGCTCTAAGAGGGCAGGAGGGGGCACAGATATCTTACAGTAAGAGTAAAAAAGCTGCAGATAAAGAAATGCCAGGACTCTGGTTGGAACTCTTTGGTGATGTGGCTGCCTAACTCTTGGGAGGATCACAGGAGTAGGACTAAGATGTGTTTTGTGTAGAGGTGACTACATGGGGCCAGTTATTTTTACACAGATTATTTTATTACTGAAACATTTACTGTGTATGGACTTGGGTATGTAAGAGAAAAAAGAGACTTTATATTTTCTGTGATCCTTTTGGTTTGTGAACAAGAAGCCAGCTCACAGTAGCTGAGATGAAGATCGAAGTAACCAAAAGAAACTGGACATGCGTACTTGGGAGGGCTCCTTGCATGGAGGGTTCATGATGGCTGGGAACCTTGATTGGAATCAGGAACTTGATCCAGGCAAGACATCTCTTGTGTCTGGAGCTCTGGGTATTTCCTCACATAGTCCTTCTTTCAATAGACCCAAGCATTCTCCATGTTAGGAAGATTTGGCTTCCAGCTGTGCAGATGCTTTTCAAACTTAGAGGAAAGAGAGTTCCTCTCACCCAGAAGAAGATCCCAGCAAGGCTGTTGCAATTGGGAAGCAGTCTGAGGACTGGTTGGTCCCTCCTCATCCTTGAGCAAATGCAATAATAACACAGCACTTTTGTTAATTGTTTTGAAGATGGTCTCTATAGGGAGATGCCAGAGAGACAGGACCAATCTCTCTGCAGTAGAATGGATGGTGATAGCACAGCTTCAGAAGAACTGGTTGAAGCATTGCCAGCAGTAACAACCGAAACACACTCGATCTCAAAGTAGGTTGGGTTTTTGTTGTTCTGTTCTTCATAATAAAATTATTATATTCATAGACTGGCAAGATGACTAAGCCAGTAAAGGTGCTTATTATTAAACCTGACAACGTGAGTTCAATCCCAGGACCCCACACGATGGGAGGAGAGAACAAACTCTGGCAAGCTGTTCTCCAACCTCCACATGGGTACCCTGGCTGGAACACAAGCACATGCATATACACACAGTAAATAAATGTAACAAACGTGTATTCTTTGATTTGTAATGCATCTGTGGATAGTATTCAAAGTTTAGTCAGAAGGTATTTATGAAGGTTTGTTTTGACACAGCAACAAAAATGTATACATAGCAAATATTCAACAATGAAACATGTTATACATAGTTTCCTCCCCCCTTCCTCCCTTTCTTTCTTCCTTCCTTCCTTCCTTCCTTCCTTCCTTCCTT
>LOEQ01002102.1:27325-37736 GCA_001685075.1 Bramus lutescens | reverse complement strand
ACTTTATCCAGTAAGCCACAGCCACATGGCGATACACAGATTAATAGAGATGTGTTAAATTAAGATATGAGAGTTAGCCAATAAGAAGTTAGAGCTAAAAGGCCATGCAGTGATTTAAATAATACAGTTTCTGCATGGCTATTTTGGTTCTGGGCGGCCCGAATGAACAGTCTCTCTTCTACACTGCTGGGAAACCAGTGGCCAGCAGAGGCAGGATGCAAAGGTGTTATCTGCCATCTTCTGGCCCCAGGTGAGTTAGGCTGTCTTTTGTCATGGCTTCCTGATCCTGAGTGCTCGTCTCCCCTAGTCTTCATTTCCAGTAAGTCTGTCTATAAACATGTTTGTGCCCTTTTCCCTTCTCCTTTCTAACTCCTCTAAGATTATCTTTCCTCTCTCTTCTCTGCTCTACTTTCCGTGTTGACTCCTAGCCAACGTTTTCCTTCTTTTCTCGCTGTCCTGAATTGTTTGTTTCTTAACATCCCTTATTCAGAACAAGCCTCTAGGCTGAGCTTTATGCTCCTTTTTACATGTGAGGGAATGGAAGCGCAAAGACTTGGAAAGCTGCTGAAGGTCACACGGATGGGGTGGGAGCCTGGCAGTCTGTGCTCACTTAGCTGTCTCAGCCTCCTGCCATGAGTGCTGTTGTTCCAACTTGATCATTCAGAGGTTTTTTTTTTCCTAGTGTTTGGGACCTTCAAGGATGTGGCTTCTTCAGTGCCCCCCCAAACCTACCCAGTGCTACTCAGAGAAACCTGTACCTAGAGGTGATGTCAGAGCCTGATCCAGGAGGTGATGTCAGAGGAGCCTGATCCAGGAGGTGATGTCAGAGGAGCCTGAACTGGGCGGTGATGTCAGGATTACTGGAACCTGGTCTCCCAGGATAAATGTGTACTCTCTGTAGAGTGTGATACCTGCACACTAGGTCAATTCTAACTACTTTGTGAGGGTAATTTTATCTCATTGAGCTCAGCCTGGTCCAGGGCTGCTGTGCGATAATTAATGCTCTTGTAATACTTTATTATATTCCCTTGTTTTTTGTAAGTCTCACTTTCATTTTATGTGTCTGAGTATTTTGCCTGCATGTTTGTCTGTGCACCATGTGCATTTAGTGCTTGTTGAAGCCAGAGGAGGGCATTGGGCCCCTTGGAACTGGAATTACAGATTGTTGTGAGTGGTCATGTGGGTGATGGGAATTGAACCCAGATCCTCTGCAAGAGCTCTAAGTACTCTTAACTGCTGAGATATTTCTCGAAGAATCTCATTTATTTTTCATTGTATCGACAATTTTTCTTTTTGTTTTTGAAATTAGAATATAACATAATTTCCCCCTTAATTTTCTTCCCTCCAACCCTTCCCATGTACCCCTACTCCTCTCTCTCAAATTCATTGCCCCGTTTCTTTAACTGTCACATACATATATGTGTGCACATATATGTATATATATATATTCTCAATATACAAAGTGGGACATATACATATATATTCCTAATATATATGAATATAACTTGTTCAGTCCTCACAATGTTACTTCTATGTACATGGTTTTAGTGCTGACCACTAGGTACTGAAAAACCAGTAGGTGTGCTCCTCCCTGGGGAGGACTCTTTCTCCTGCTCTCAGCGGTCCTTAATTGTCTACAGTTCTTTGTCTAGGGTTTGGGTCCTATGAGCTTTTCACCACCCATGATAGCATGTATACTGATGTCACCATATTCCGGGTCTTCTTTAAACAGCCACTCATTTATTTTTAACTGCATTTATTCTCGGAGAATGTCATACATTTGTGTGCAACATATTTTGATTATATCTACCCCCATCTGCCCTTCTAATTCCTCCCAAACCTCCCAACCATACTCCCACCCAGCTTCAAAAGGACAATGCTCTCCTAAAAGAGAGAGGGGGAGAAGGGAGGAAGGAAGGAAGGATGGGAGGGAGGGAAGGAGGGAGGGAGGGAGGGGGAGAGAGAGAGGGAGGGAGGGAGGAAGGAAGAAAGAAAGAAAGAAAGAAAGAAAGAAAGAAAGAAAGAAAGAAAGAAAGAAAGAAAGAGAGAAAGAAGAAAAAACACTAAGCATCTTAATTTCAGACTTACTGTTTATATGTTAACAGATGTTGATTGAGCACTGGATATATATTCCAGACACATGTCTAAACCCTTTACATATGTGACTCCTCTAATTCTCACACTGATTCCATGAGGAAGAGCCGTGCTTCTTGTTGTTATTATTGTTGCCCTAATATAGATGAGAATCTGAGTCATGAGAAAGATGGGATTCACAGCACAGCCTATATGCAGGTCAGCAAGTTAGAGTATACTTCCTAGGTGCCTCAGCTGACCTAAACTTCAGGTGCTTGCTGTCTCTGCTTGTTGCAGGCAGCTGATATGGACTCGGAGGGTCTTTCTGGCTTGTCTCTGCCTACACTGGCAGGGAGGGACCTAGTAAATCTGGTCAGTTTCAGGGATTTCCTGGGGTTATTTTGTTTACCTTCCTGTTTAAAGAGCTTCCCTGCTGGATGGGATGTTTCTAGCTCAAAGGAAACTGTTTCTTAGTTTTGTTGTCTGTTGTTATTTGGCCTCTATAATTTCTTTTGGAAGTGGTGTCATTTTCCTTTCACAGGGTTGATAGAAAGCTTCCATGTAAAATTCATGTATGTGAGTTCCAAACTGATTGTCTTAGCAAGGGTTACTATTGCTGTGATGAAACACACTGAACAAAGTAACTTGGAAAGGAAAGAGTTTATTCGGCTTATACTTCCACTTTGTAGTCCATCACTGAAGGAAGTCAGGACCGAAACTCAAGCAAATCAGGAACCTGGAGGCAGGAGCTGATGCAGAGGCCATGGAGGGGTGCTGCTTACTTGCTTGCTTCCAATGGCTTACTCTGTTTGCTTTCTTATAGAACCCAGGACTACCAGTCCAGGGATGGCACCACCCACTACAGTCTGGGTCCTCTCTAATGAATCACTAGTTTAAAAAGTACCCTGTGGACTTGCCTACAGCTGGCTTTTATAGAGGTATTTTCTTTTTTTGCAATGATTTATTTTTGTGTACATTGATGTTTTGCTTGTGTGTATGTCTGTGGGAGGGTGTCTGATCCCCTGGAACTAGAGTTACAGACAGTTGTGAGCTGCCATGTGGATGATGGGAATTTAGCCATCTGGAGGAGCTGCTGGTGCTCTTAACCTCTGAGCCATCTCTCGAGCCCCAGAGGCATTTTCTTAACTGAGGTTCCCTCCTCTCAAATGACAAGCTCGTGTCGAGTTGACAGAAAACGATACCATACGCTGCTATATAGAAAAATACTAAATAAGTGCTTAATGTTGCTCCAAATATCACCAATATTTGCAACAATGTAATACCATTCATTAATTTCTCAGCGAGATCACACGGAGCTGGGTTTTGGTGTAGCTTTAGGGATCCAAACTAAATGAGAACTTGTTCTGTTGGGTGGTGTGTCTGAGTGGGAGGCGAGCATGACAAACAAGGGCATAGCCAGGTGGTACAGGATGGTGGGGATTTGGGAAAGGGCACTAAGAATGGGGAAGAGAAGAAGGAGGAGGAATGGAGTTTATCACAGAAAGAAAAAGAACTCTGATCTTGGCTTTGACTCCCTCAGCCTGTCCAAGCTGATATGTGGGGATCAGCATACCACCTGGTCCTCCTCTTCAGCTTTTATGCAGTAATAGTTTTTCAGCCTCATCACTATCAGTGAATGGGGATATGTAATTCTTTTTTCAGTGTGTATATGGACTGGTATGAGCACATGAGTGCTGGTGCCCACAGAGGCCAGAGCCACTGGATCACCTGGAAGTGGAGTTATAGACAGTTGGGAGCTGCCAGTGTGGGTGCCAGAAACCAAACTAGTATACTCAGGAAGAGTATTACATTCTCTTAACCACCGAGCCATCACTCCAGCTTCCCTTACCCACATAATTCTTTTTTGGTTAGGCTGCCAGTTTGAACAACATCCCTGCCTCTCTCTTTGAAAGTTGGAACAACAAATAGTTTCTCCATATACAGGGAGGGTGCTGTGGAGGGTGTGGAGGGTGTACAGGAGGCATCTGCTGGGGAGGGTGTGCAGGGTTACAGGAGGTGTCTGCTGGGGAGGGTGTGCAGGGTAAATGAGGCGTCTGACCGCCTAAGGAAAAAATTACTTTGTCCCACCTCCTCTCCTTTCAACACCCTTACACTTGCAGTTAAGCCTGATTCAAGACCTCTGGCTCATTAACTCCGCAGTGCTCCCTCTCCATCCTGTAGTGCCTAACTAACCCTCACACACTTCTCTCCACTATCCCTTCAGGAACCTCCCATTTCTCCATTCTGGATCTCAAGGATGCCTTTTTCTCTATCCCTCTCAGCTGTCAGTCTCATCATATCTTTGCTCTCACCTGGACTGATCCTGACACTCACCTCTCCACATGGCTCACCTGGACTGTCCTACCCCAGGGATTCCAGGACAGCCAACACCTATTTGGCCAGGCTCTACCTTCTGATCTGCTCTCCCCGTCTCTCCCCAAATCTAAACTTACAGGAACACCAGAAGGTTGTTGGATGATCAACAGTCAATTTCACGGGTTCAAGGAAACGTTTACACTGACCAGAAGGGGAAAACTTACCAACTGAAGCAGCCTGGCAGATGAAAAATGGGCACTTGTGGATTAACCCGGCCCAGGGTCCTGGCCCTGGGGAGGGGTGGTGGCAGAAGAGCCTGTGGAGTCTCTGCACCAGTGCTAATTCCGGGCATGAGAATGGATCACAAAATATACAACGAAACCCACTTTAAGAGTGTTATTAACAGAGAGACGGAGTGGGGAAGGAGGTAGTGCACAGGCCTGTCTGGAAACAGCACAGTGACAGAGATGGAGCAGAAAGGCCCACTTTTAAAGGCCATCTAGCGCATGCACACAGGGGCTTACAAAGCTATGTCAGGCATACATTATGTGACTATGCTACGTGTAGATTACATAGGGCTTAAAGCCCCAGGGTGGACAGTTTGCTTGAACACTGATGGCACACATTAGGGGCCATAGGACTCGGAAGTGCTAATGCCTGGGGTGGTTAAGTATTTTGCCTGAATGCAGACAGCCGGTGGGAGCGCTGGATGTGTTAGAAAATACCAACAGGTGATGTGCGTTGTGCAGAGTAGCCCAGCAGATGGGTAATTGGAATGCAGGTCGTTGAGCCAGGGTCAGGGTCCCTGCTTGCCCTGGGCCACTCGCCCATGGGTGGGAGGGAATGGAGAGAGCCTGCTGGAGTCTCATGGGACCAAATGTTGTTGGTAGGCTGGAGCTGTGGCAGTGAGGAATAAACCCCAGAGCTCAAACCCATGTCGGAGTTTATTAGAAAAGGGCAGGGGTAAGGACGAGGAAGTATGGTCGACCAAGAGGGAATGGAAAAAGGGTGAACAGGCGGGGGAAGCTTACTTAAAATGAAAAGCTTGCACACATGTACAGACCATTTGCAGCCTCACAAAGCATAATGTAGCCACACCACTTTCTCACATCCAGTTCCTAAGTTTGTTTTTGGTTGGTTTCTCATTGACCGCTTCTAGCATCCTAGCCTAGTCTTCAGCCTTCTGAATTAAGAGGTCATGGATACCCCTTGCAGGTTTTGGGTTATGAGCTCTCGACACCCCTGGATCACTGTTTCAGACTCCCCAGAAGCCCTAATTAGAGAGATCCAGAGAGGTGAGATTAGAGTACCATTATTGGTTCTGGTGTTCCCTTGCTGCCACACATGGCACAGGTAACAGTATGAATGGGCTTACGAAGGCTGTTGCCAATGAACTCTCTGGGATATGTAGAATATGTGCATGACATCACTTCCATGTTGTATAAGCCTAACAGTCCCAAACTACCTTTCCACTTTTAATTCCGTGTGTTTGTTATCCTAATGGGCACCAAATATAATTCATGTCTCACTTTCTCCTCCTGAGTCCTAGCCTAGCAGACATTTCTGCCATGCTATTGCTATGTGCCTATGCAGCAGGT
The DNA here is from genome assembly GCA_001685075.1 of Bramus lutescens. Taxonomy (NCBI): domain Eukaryota; kingdom Metazoa; phylum Chordata; class Mammalia; order Rodentia; family Cricetidae; genus Bramus; species Bramus lutescens. The sequence continues at coordinate 31,749 of LOEQ01002102.1, read as the reverse complement.
CTTTAATAGATTTTCTAATGTAGAAATTTGTTTTAAGCTAATATACATCGCTCAAAAAAAACCCCTAGAGATAAATGTGTACCCCTTTGAGTCTTTGTACTTTTGCTCCCAGCTATGGTTAGTGTTACCTAACATTTGTGTCAGGAAATTTTTCTTACATGTAGATCTATAGTTTTTCTGAAAGGTTTATCTTTATGAAATAAAGCAATGCTTTGAAAACTATAATTTTCAACCCCATATCATGAATGTCTTTCTGTGGGCATCAACACACCCATGAGTTTCCTTTTCCAGAACTGCCTTTGTTCTTGGCTGTGTGGATGTACCATGAAGCACTCAGCCTAGCCTTCCAAGGGGAGAAGAAACAGGTTGTAGTTTTTTCTTTGGTTTCACTGTTATTGAGGTTCTGTCCTTCCCCCTTTATCTCCTGAGTCTTAATATTTTCCTTATCAACATTTTTCATACCAGATCATTTTTCTTAAAGGGCGATTCTCAACTGTGAAATTTCTAGGCCATATGTATGGCATCGTGGAGACTGGGAAAGATTCACACTTGTGCTGTTGTCCTGAAGGCACAGCTATAAACTACTCGATTCTCCAGCCCAACCTCCTGTGTCCTTAAAGAACTTGGTCTAAGCATCTATCTCAGGATATAGCAGACCCAGAAGTCAGCCCTGGAATGAGCCACAAGCCAAGTGAAGTAGTTGATTGAAACCCCTAGCTTTAATGCCATTTTGTTAGGTTCAGTTTCCTCACTAAGCAAGTATCAAAGAATTTAGAAAACAGTAAAGGCCAGCAAGCTTCCTAATAGCCCTAGATAGTCAGCTAATTCTGATCTATTATTCGCACCTGTAGCTGCTACTATGGTATGTCTTGGTAGAAGATCTATACCCATTGTATTTTCCTTTTTCAGCACCCAAGCATGTTTTCAAGAATACTGTACCTGCTCAGAAGTTTTCTCAGTCTGGACATGACTTTCTGCACCCCTGTAGTCATTATCTGACTGTGAGCCAAGTCTTCAAGGGCCAGGCCACCACCATGACTGACCTAACAGGAAGGGGCTGTTGCATGCAGCTAGCACTCACAAGCCTTCCAGAGGGACTGCATTTGCTAGGGAGTAACGTCCAGCTCCATGTCTGGAACTTTTCTCAGTGTTCTCGGGCACTATACGTGGTTAGTCATGCCCCACATTGAGTACCTAATGTATCCAGTCATTCTTTGGACTGCCAGATCCCAAATAATGACATGTAGACTTTTTATAATTATGAGAGCTTGGTCTTAGCTTAGACTTTTTCCAAATAGCTCTTAAAACTTAACCTGTTTATATTTATCTACATTCTGCCATGCCCATTACATCTCCTCAGTACCATATGTCAAACCTCTTCTGAATCTGGCTGGTGAATCCTTTCCACAAGTTCCTATCTCTCCCCAAAAGTCCCGCCTATCCTCTCCTGCCTAGCTATATAAGCTGTTCAGCTCTTCATTAAACCAATCAGAAGGTGCCTTAGGCAGGTGAGGAGAGACAGAGATACATCTTCACACAGCATACAAAAGATTATACTAACAGTGTCCTTTGCCTTACAGAAACTTTTCAACTTCATGAGGTCCCATTTATTATTAATTATCGATCTTTAGTGTCTGTACTACTGGAGTTCTATATAGGAAGTAGTCTCCTATGCCAATGCATTCACATATATTTCCCACTTTCTTTTCAATTGTGTTTTGCATATCTGGCTTTATATTGAGGTTTGATCCACTTGGACATGAGTTTTGTGCAGGATGATAGATATGGATCTATTTAGATTATTTTACTTGCCGAAATCCAGTTTTGCCAGCACCATTTGATGAAGATGCTTTCTTTTTTCACTGAATAATTTTGGCTTCTTTGTCAAAAATTAGGTGTCCATAGGTGTGTGAATTTATATTTGGATCTTATATTTGTTTGATTCCATTGATCCCCCTGTCTGTTTTTAGGCCAATGCCAAGTGCTTTTTATTACTATAGCTCTGTGGTACAGCTTGAGATCAGGGATGGCCATACCTTTGGAAGTCCTTTCATTGTACAGGATTTTTCTTAGATAGCCTTGTTTTTTTGCTTTTCCACACGAATTTGAGTATTGTTTTTATCAAGGTCTGTAAAGAACTGTGTTGTAATTTTGATGGAGACCGTATTGTACGTGTAGATTGCTATTGGTAAGGTGGCCATTTTTACTATGTTAATCCTGCTGATCCATGAACATAGGAGATCTTTCCATCTTCTGATATCTTCTCCAGTTTCATGTCTTCACACCTGGTGCTGTGTGGCGTAATGGGGACTCTAATTGTAGTGATCTGATTCGAAAGCAAGCTAAGCGTGTCCTTGGGAGCTCGTTGAACACTGTGTTTCTCTGCGCTGCTTTCAGTCGTGTGTCTTTATTTTCTTCCCTTTGTCAGCTGCTCTCATTGCAGAATAGACATTAACTCCCAGATTTGCTTTAGCCCCGTGTGGTTCCTCAGCTTTGTCAAGACTTTCTTTGAATATTTTTCCCCAGCAAGGCTTTAATTCATTGTATAACTCAGTCATTTTTGTTTCCTTTCCCAAGCCTACAGAATTGAACCTGCTGTAAGCATTAGACTGCTTTGTTGTGAAGGTTTTGTTGATGCAATTACACACTAGCCACTCTTGTTAATTGTTCTATTTATTTTACATACCAACCGCAGTTCCCCCTGCCTCTTTTCCTCCCACCTCCCAGCCCTCTCCCCCATGCACGCCTCAGAAAGGGTAAGGCCTCCTATGGGAGGCAACAAAGCATTACACTCTAGAGCTGAGCTGGCTGGGTGTGTGAAAAGGTGCCCCTTCCTTAAGGAGCCCTCCCTGAATCAGGAATTACTGACAAATCAGGTCACATTGCATAGTGCAGGACCCAGCTATGGCCACTGGGCTTTTTGTTTCTTTCTTTTTCCTTAATTTGTCTTACATCAGCATTCTTTGTAATGTTTGTATATTTGTGTTCTCATTATGCTGTAAATGTATACGTAGTTTTTCTGCTTTGTAAAAGATATGACGACTATGATTGTTAGTCCACATTAACATCTAATTGAAAAGCCTTTTGGTTTGTTGCAATGAGTTTGTAAATGAGATAATAAAAATTAATATTTTTCAAAACTTACTACATTAGGTGTGTGCGTAAGTGCGATGTGAACTAAATGTGTATGGGTGGGGGACACTGTACTTGAGTGCAGTACCTGTAGGGCCAGAGGAGGTCAGCAGATCTCCTAGAACTCGAGTTATGATTGTTGGAAGCTGCCTGATTGAGGGCGCTGGAACTCAAACTCTGGTCCTCTGCAAGAGCAGCAAATTATCTTCACTGCTGAGCCATCTCTCCAGCTCCAGCATGTGGGGCTTATGGAGTAAACTCTTCCTTACATTTCTCATTTTTAAAACCCCAAATATCTCAGGAATAGAAGTACTTTGGCATTGCAAGGGAATCCAGATATTTGAATGATTCATTGAAGCCTCCCTCAGTAGGCCCCACAGCATGATTCAAGCCAGCTCAAACCTATTTTTCAAAGCAGGGAACTGATATATGTTTATACACACACACACACACACACACACACACACACACGAATATCTAGTGCATCATTTTTCCTAGGAAGAGGTACAGAAATATCTACTCAGCCAGTCAGGGCACTGACAGACTAAAGCAATGATTCCCTTCCAAGTCTGGCGTGGTGACCAGTGAGTTTATTGGAGTGAGCTACAGCACCATGGTTGTGGTGTAGAGGGGGAATGTGAGTTCTTGGGCAGCTTTGCTTCAGCATGGGCAGTGTCCTGGGAAAGCTGTGTTACTGGAGGCCCTGTACACGATGCTGGCAGCCACCTCAAGTTTTACCGCTTGTTTAATCTCTGGGAGGCTCCTTAGTGAGTCTTCCGGATTTATTGCGTGTATCATGAGCCTCTCAAGCCTTTTCTAGTCCTCATCCAGATGACCTGGTTCAGTCTGGAGGAAATGCGAAAGCAGAATGTGGACAGGCATGGAAATAAAACAACCTGTGTGCGCCTGGGCTAGCGCATAGACAGTTCCCTTCACACGCACAGCAGAGAGCAGCACAAATGGCCGGGGTCTGTTTTAAAGAGTTTCTGGTGGGCTCCAGCATGGCTACAGGGGAAACGCGATGGAGGTGGGATTCTGGACCTTCCCGTGTCTAAACCACAGGTTCCAAGATGGCACCTGTGGGTACAGCTTTCTCAGAGCAATTTTCATGTCCTTATTCCTCAGGCTATAGATTAGTGGGTTCAGAGTGGGCGTGAGGATAGAATAGAACAGAGCAGCCATGCGCCCTTGCAGAGGGGAGTAGAGGGCTGTGGGCTGCATGTAGGCAGAACTTCCAGTGCCATAAAACAGGAGCACTGTGGCCAGATGGGAGGAGCATGTGGAGAAGGCTT
>LOEQ01002102.1:0-12087 GCA_001685075.1 Bramus lutescens | reverse complement strand
TATCTATCTATCTATCTATCTATCTATCTATCTATCATCTATCTATCTTTTTATCTATCATCTATGTATGCAGCATGTATGTATCTGCCTATCTTTTATATATCTATCTACTACCTATTATCTATCCTTTATCTATTTACCTTTTATCAATTTATTTGTATTCTACCTACTTATCTATCTTCTATGTATGTATATGTGTATGGATGAACTGTCTATCTGCATCATGCTATGACTTATCTGCCCATATGTCATTACACATCTCCATTTATCCTAACAAAATCTTAATGAGATAGGTTCTACATATTCCACTTTTACAGGTGAGGAAGCTGAGACAAGACAATTTGTGGGGGGCACAAAGCCTCAGAGGTAGCATGTGGGAAAGCCAGAATTTGAATTTGAACTCACTCATATGACTCTACCTTTATCCATTGTGGTTTAGTGTTAAGGGCTTTTATCCTGAGTACATGCATGGATAATAATAACATTTATTTGTGCAGAAAAAAAACTGAAGGAAGATTTGGAGAAATACAGGCCTGTTTCTGCCTTCATGTGTTTGCTATGAGATGTCTGATAGACTTTCGTTTGGAAATTCTGGGTAGGTTTAAAAACCAGGAGGAGTTGATCACAGGAGAAGAGAAATAGATATGTGGGAACATAGACAGACAGACAGACAGACAGACAGACAGACAGACAGACAGACGGACGAATGGATGGATATTCAGAGAAGCTATGAGTAGAACATCAATAGTAACTAAAGTCACAGAACTGAGAGAAGTTGGTAGTATGTGTATTTGTGTGTGTCCAAGAAATCATTCCAACTCCAGTGTAACATCTTCAGCCTTGACTTCTGGGTTGACTATCATATTCAGTTTCTGTGGAGAGGTGAGATAACTCACAGAACACAACACAAACACCCTGAACTGATTGCAGCCAATGTCAAACTACTCTCTAAAGCCCCAAATGCCCCCAGGAGATTCCTCTCACCTGCAATCACAAGTTGGAAATTCCAGAGCCCTAACTCAGTTTAGATGAACACAACAAAACACTCTCCTAAGGCTAACATGGCTCATTAAGTTGAAACTCCTGATGGCTTCCCAAGGGTGAGAATTCCGCTAACCCTGGAGTGCCCAGCAAGGTCTCCTCCCCACAGGACTGGAGTAATTGGCTTCCATTTCATCTGGGGTAGCCTCTAGAGATGAGAGCGCTGTGCTTGTTAGGAGCAGACAAGCCCAGGCTGGTCTGGGAATCGCAAAGAAACTTTTTGACTGCTTAAACTCATTAGCAAAGAAGCTGATGGTGGCTGAGACCTCCCCTGGGGACAGCAAGTTTGTCTCCATGCTGAGGAAATGCACCCTGGAGGTGCCAGGAAGGAAAAGACTTTTGGCACAGCCATGCATGGACTTAGTTCCATGAGAGTCTAGCTTGCCTTCTTTGAAATGAGAATGTGGGTGAGGATGATGCTGACGCTGTGCCTCTCTCTGATCTTCAGTCCCCAAAACAGTGCCTTGCTTGCTGCACACTAGGGAAGATGGGGGGAAGTGACTGAGTGATAGCGCTGAGCAATTGAAAGGACTCATATGGATGTTTTCTTGGCAGTAGTAATTCTCAATTTGAGATGACTCAGTTCATCAGGAGACCGTTGGCAATGTCTGAGGATGTTTTTGATTGTCACATTGGATGGGGGATACTGAGATCCAGCATGTAGAAACCAGGGATTCTGCCTAGCATCCTGAAAGCACACAGGGCAGCCTCTCACTGAAATAAATGATCGGATCCCCAAATGCCACAGTTAAGAAGCATTGTCTTACAGATTCCTTACTGCCCTACTCTAACCAAAAGCAGCTTATGGAAGGAAAGGATTTATTTTGCTTACACTTCCTGGTCACAGTCCATCATTAATGGAAGTGAGATCAGGAACTCAAGGTGGGAACTGAAAGACATGGGGCTACCTGCTTTTCCATGAGGTGTTGCGTCTGACCAGGGAACTCACTCATGGTCAAGGAAATACAACAGAAGCCATGGAGGAATTACTTGCTGGCTCGCTCATAGACTAGTCTTCATTAGCTTTCTAATACAGCCTAGGACCAAATGTCCATTGGAATGGTGCCACCCACAGTGGGCTAGACCCCTCTATACCACTTAATAATCAAGATAGTCTCGTCACAGCCATGCCCCCACACCACTCTGATCTGGATAGCATCTCTACCAAGACTCCTTTCTCAGATCACTTAAGGCTGTGTCAAGTCGACAATTAAAACTAAGACAATATCCCACTTCCATCTTCTGGAGCTCTCAATGCACAAAGAGGAATGGGGGACCCGGGAAGATGACTCAGTGGACAAAGTGCTTGTTGCACAAGCATAGGACCTGGGTTAATCCTCAACACCTGGGTAAAAAGCCACGTGCAGTGGTTTGTGCCTGTAGCTCCAGTCCCAGAGGACAGACACAGGTGGACCTCCAGGGCTTCTGGCCAGCCAGTCTAGTAGAAACAGCTCAGGAGCAGTGAGACCCTCCATCTCAAATAGTAATGTGGAGAGCGGTAGAGGAAGACTCGGAGAGCTGTTTTGTTTCTGTGTTTGTCGAGACAGGGTTTTTCTGTATAGCAGCTCTGGCTGACCTCAAGCTCACAGAGACCCACCTGCTATGTTTCCTGAGTGCTGAGATTAAAAGTGCACAGCACCACGCCCAGAAGACTCAAATGTCAACCTCTGGCTACACACACACACACATGCACACACACACGCACACACATGCACACACACACGCACACACACATACACACGGGAAACACACACAAACATACATGTGTGTATATACACATATACAACATTAGAAAGAGGAGAGAAAAAGACAGAGACAGTGGAGATTGAGAAGATGAACAAAGGGGCTTGCAGATGGCTTGGTCAGTAAGTGTCTGCCATGCAGGCATGGAAATCTGAGCTACTTCCTCAGCACCATTATAAAAAGAAGACCACAGCAGCAAGCACTTGCAGTCTCAGTGTTCAGAAATCAGAGACAGGAGGATTCCTGGAGAAGGCTGGCTAGTCAGTCTAGATGAATCAGTGACCTCAGGGCTCAGTGGGAAGCCTTGTCTCAAAAATCTAAGGTGGAAAGCAAGTGGGGAAGACAGTCAGGGACTAAAAGCATTTCTGCTTTTGAAGAAGACCCAAGTTAAGCTCCCAGCACAAACATCGTGTGACTCACATCCACCTGTAACTCTAACTCCAGGAGATCTGATGTTTTCTTCTGGCTTCTGCAGGTACTGTACACATGTATGTGTATATATATATATATATATACACACACACAATAAAAATCTTTAAAAATATACTAAATGTCACCTCTGGCTTCTATGAACACATGTTCACATGCACCCACATGCATACATGAATTATGTACACATGCAAATCAGTGAAACAGAAGCAAATCTTTCCAACAATATGGACAAGCCTGGAGAACATTGTGTTAAGTGAAATAAGCAAGACACAAGACGACAAATTTGACACAATATTATTTCTATGTGCAATATTTGCTTTTAAAGTTGAGATTACAGGAACAAGGACTGGGATACTGGTAACGGGCTAAGTGACATCTGTCAAAGGGTACAAAATTTTAGTTAAAAGATTTTTAAAGTTCTGGGACTCTAATTCATAGCATGGCAGCTATGGTTCATGATGTTGTAGTTTGTATTTGATGTTTGCCCAAAGGATAGATCTGAAGCATACTTGCCACAACCTCATTCCAATAATGGTACGAAACCAGACAAATTGCATTAGAGAAACATCTTATAATCTACCTGAACAGTGTTCCTCAGACTGGTCAAGGTCACTCAGAACAAATTCTGGAAACTCTCACAGCCAGAAAGAGCCTAAGGAGATGTGATGATGCCTAACTGTCACCAGGTGTTCTGGCTGAGATGCTGGAGCAGAAGGACATGAGGTAAGAACAAGGAAGGGTAGCTTAATGTCAGTGTTGCTACTGGTTACAGTTAATGTGCTGTACATGGTAGGATAGCGTACATACAGGGGATTATGGGTGAGTCTGTACCATCTTCACAACCCTCTGTTAATCTGAAATTCCTCTTAAAATAAGTTTCAGCTCTAGGAAGGGGGGAGTAGGATGCAGGTGCTGTGAGGGGGCAGGGGAAATTAGAGAGTAGGTGGGATTTAACTGCGGATGTGGAGTGTCCTTCTAAACGACCTTGCCCCAGCTCTTCAGGCTGTCAGGGTAGGTGCTTCAGGATGGTGGGGGGTGTGGTAAGACAGGTGCATCTGTGGACACAAGACCTGAGCAAGTTCAAGTGTCTGCTGTGCAAATGTGAAAACCAGAGTTCAGATCCCTGGAACCCACATAAAAGCTGTGTGGATGTGGCAGCCCACCTATAATCCCAGCATGGAGGAAGCAGATATTCCCTGAGCAGGCTGGCAAGCAATACCAGAACAGTTGGGGATCTCTATGTTCAGTGAGAGACCTGCCTGGATGTAGAAAGTGGAGAGTAATTGGGGCTGCTGCAGAGATGGTTCAGTGGTTAACAGCCTGTTCTATTCTAGTAGAGGATCCAAGTTCAGTTCCCAGCTCCTGTGATGGTTTACAATTCACTGGCAGCCACCTACAATTCTCGCTCTAGGGAATCTGATGCCTTCTGTTTTATTTTTGGGGAAGTTATACACATGTGCTCATACCTGATTATTGGCACACATGCATACAGAAAAATAAAAATAAATCTACAAAAAGGTAGATTACAATGAAGGAATTTGTGCTGATTACATTTACGTCAACTTGACACAAGCTAGAATTAGCTGGGCAGAGGGAACTCAACTGAGAAAATACCATCACCAGATTGGCTTATGAGAAAATCTCTGGTATGTTTTCTTGACTGATGATTGATGGGGTGGTGGTCCTGGATGCTCTAAAAAAGCAGACTGAGCAAGCCATAAGGAATAAGACAATATAAGACAATAGTGAGCAGTCTCACATGGCTTCTGCATCAGTTCCTGCTTCCAGAGTCCTGATGTGGGTGTCCTTCTGTATATGTGTTGCTTTTATTGGATAATGAATAAGGCTGTTTCAGCCAGTGTTTTAGCAGAGCAAAGCCAGGTGGGAAATCGAAGCAGAAATATAGAGAGAAAGCAGGTGGAGTCATGGAGACTCCATGTAGCTGCCAAAAGAGACAGACACCCTAGACTCTTACCAGTAGGTCACAGCCTTATAGTGATACATAGATTAATAGAAATGGGTGAGTTTAAGATGTAAGAGTTAGTATTAAGAAGCCTGAGTTAATAGGCCAAGCAGTGTTGTAATTAATATAGTTTCTTGGGATTATTCTAGTTTGAGCAGTCGGGAAACGAACAAGCAGTCTCTGTTTACAGATTCCTGCCTTGAGTTCCTCCCCTGATAGCCCTTAGTGATGGACTGTTGCTTGGAAGTGAAAGATTAAATAAATCCTTTCCTCCCCAAGTTGATTATGGTCATGATATTTTATCACAGCAATAGAACCCTAGCTAAGCACTTGATATCAACATTAGTTGTACCTGCACATGCATGTGTACCTGCATCAACATGTGAACACACATACACACTTGTGCATAATCCACACATCTATGCGCATGCAAAGACACACAATGAGATACTTCTATGTCAAAAGCAAAGCCAGGGTTGTAGTTGGGGAATTAAAACTGCTTATAATAGGATAAAGCAAGAAAGGACACATTAAGAAAAATATTGGAGTATTTTCAGACACATGGGACCACACACATGCAAGCACATGCAAACACACCCCACACACATGTGGTTTAAGAACAATTATTTAAAAAGAATGAGAACAGAGAGTTATATCTCAATACATCGATGTAGTCCAACCTCCAAGATTCCTTCCATAACTATGTCCAAGGTCAACAAAGACCTCTCACTTGAAGCTGGGGACACTTCATGGGAAATATGGAGTCTAATTGAGATTACTATCTGATGAGAGGTAGCAGACGGAAGCAAGTAAACATACCCACATTGAAAGTGTTCAGGTTACTTTTCCCCTGTGGTAAGATACCATGAGCAACACAGCTTCTTTAAAAAGCATTTAATTGGGCTTATGATTTCAGAGGCTCAGAGTCTGTGATGGTGGACCAAGGGCACAGCAGGCATAACAGGCTAGTGCTCTCATCTCAAAAAGTACAACCAGGAGGCAGAGAAAACTCCAGGCAAACCTCAAAACTCACCCTCAGTGACACACCTCCCTCAACAAGTCACACCTAATCTTCCCAAACAGTTCCACCAATGGGATCAAGCATTCAAACATATAAGTTGGGGGACATTTTCCTTTAAGCCACCACACAAAGTTATAGGTGCATGAATACAAATAATATCAATCACTAATCCCACTGATCAAGGATTTAGGTGCCTTGGTCAGTTCTGAAGCATGATATCAATTAGTCTTATCAACAAACCCAGAGTCAGATAATGAGGTAAAAATGGAAAGATCAGAGAAGTAAAGGAGCTGTCACAGTCACCTCTTACCTCTACGCATCCTCAGATCAAAAAAGCTGAGAGCCTCTCTACACCCCGCCTTAACACTTCCTGTCTCCTCCCCATGTTGTCACTTCCTGTCTCTCAGTATAGACCTACAGAACTCTATGATTAACTAGGGGCTAGCTCAGCCCTCTGATAACCAGGCAAGCTTTATTTGTCAGAACACAAATAAAATATCACACAATGCAGCTTACTTGATTCTCATAAGAACCTTCGGGAGACAGGTTCTCCTAGAATGCCCAGTGCCCAGAGATAGAAACTGAAGTACAGTGTTCTGTTGTGAGTATAAACCATGCTCCAGAGGCTCATGAGTAAATTCCTAAGTCCCTAGATGATGGCACTGTTTTGGGAAATTCTGGAAACTCTTTCAGAAGATGATGCTTTCCTGGAAGAAGTGGGTCCCTGGAGACAGATTCTTCATAATATTTTGTCCCTAGACCCTTCCTATTTTCTTCTCTCTGCAAATAGAGATACACTGACTTCTTCTTTTCCTACTTGCATCCCTTTTATTTCCTTCTCTTCTTGCTCTGTATGACTTCAAGAACTATAATGACTCGGAGTAGAGAGTGGGCACCCTTGTTTTGTTCCCGATCTTAGTGGAAATGCTTTGAGTCTTTCTCTAATTGGTGTGTATCAGCTATATGTTTGCATGTACACTTTATTATGCTGAAGTATGCTTCTACATGGCTTTTTATATGAAGGTATGTTGGACTTTTCCAAAGGCCTTTTTTTTTTTACACATAATGAGGTAATCATGTGATTTCTGTCTTTGGGTCCATTTACGTGATGGATAACACTTACTGATTTACTTATGTTGAATCATCCCTGAATCTCTAGAATGAAGCCAAATTGGTTGTGACCTTTTTTTATTTGAGCTTGGATTCAGCTGCCAATCTTTTGGGGGAGGGAGTCATTTGTTCGCCCTGGCCACCAGCCATGAAAATAACCACTCAGAAAACCATATTATTTGCAATACTGTTTAACCAATTAGCTTAAGCATATTTCTGGCTAATTCATATCCTAAACTAACCCATCTCTATTAATCTGTGTATCACCACAAAGTCATGGCCTACCAACAAAGTTTTAGCATGTCTATCTCTGATGGCTGATCCATGGCATTTCTGACTCCGCCTTTCTTCCTCCCAGTGTTCAGACCAGCTTTCCCTGACTACCTAAATTCTGCCTTGCTATAGGTCTAAAGCAGTTTCCTTATTTATTAATGCTAATTACAGCATACAGAAGGGATTCCCACATCACCAATCCTCCATGTTCCTATGATCATCACACCCTTTGCTGTGTTACAGTTAATGACTGGTTTTCCCTCTCCAGGAACACTATGAATAATTTCTTCTCTCTTCTCATAGATTCTATTTCAATAAGCATCTTTTATTTTCCTCCCAGACATGTGTATGATGGGCAAATTGTCATTTTTACACAACCTAAATGACCAGGGAAAAGAATCTCAATGAAGGATTGTCTGCATTGGGTTGGCATGTGGGCTTGTCTGTGGGGGTTTCATGCTAACCGATGTGGGAAGACACAGCCCACCATGGGTTGCACCATTTCCTAGGCAGAAGGTTATAAACTGCCTAAGAGTGGAGAAGTCAAGCTGAGCATAAACAAGTGAGCATGCATGCATTTATTCTGTTTTCTCTTCTGTGGGTGTGACCAGCTGTTTCAAGTGCCTGGCATCTGACTTCTCAACAAGGATGGAGCAAAAACCAGAACTGGGAGTTAAAATACACCTTTTCTCCTCTCTATTGCTTCTTGTAAGAACCTTGTCACAGCAACAGATATGAAAGCCGAATGCCATCTCACTTTTCCAAGCAGGAAATACTACACACTGCCAGAAAGACAAAGTCTTCATTCCTCAGAAGTTAATATAACCATGATTTCTGTACAGTCTTCGAGTCTCCAGACTCAGCCAGAATACTCCATGTTCCTATCTCTGAGCTCCTCGTGTTACAAAATTCATGACTGGCTTCCACTCCCTATGAACACTGTTCTGTGCACAAGGCAGCTCCAGCTCTCTCTGGCTCATAGATTCTCTATCAATTGGAATTTGTTGTTTTCTTTCTCAGTATGCACAATAATTTTTCATTTGTTTATTTATTTTGTAGTTGGGGAACTGTGCCATAGTGCCCACATGGAAATCAGAAGACAACTTTTTTTTTCAAGATGGGGTTTCTCTGTAGCTTTGGAGCCTGTCCTGAAACTCACTCTGTAGACCAGGCTGGCCTCGAACTCACAAAGATCTGCTTGTTTCTCCTGAGTGCTAGAATTAAAGGTGTGTGCCTACCTCCCAGCAGGAAGACAACTTTCAGAAGTCAGTTTTCTCCTTCTACTATTTGGGTCCTTCAAATCTAATTCAGGTTGTCAAGTTGATGACAAGCAACTATAGCTACCGAGCCTTCCCACCAGCAACACTTGCATTTTCTATGATGAACATTTATCAGTTCCCTCTTGAGAATCTATTCTCCACTTTGAGAAATGTCATATTTTTCTCTTTCATCCCTGGTCGGTGTGGTCTGAATAGAAACCTCAGTTTTCAAGTATGAGAAGTCTAGGGATGAAGATTGTGACCTCACTGTGACTTTGGCCAATCAAGAGAAACAATGGAGTCACTGTGACCTTCAGCTCAGTCAATCAGAGCCAAAGGTGTTAGTTTAGAGAGTCATCTTCAATCAATCAGCAACAAGAATATTGACTATGGAGTCAGTGTGTGGCTGCAGCCTTGGCTATTCAGGTGAGAGAAATTGGTTCAGGGATAGAGGATTCTTTACCATTGACAAAGCTCAGTAAATTATCTTTACTATTTGTTTATTCATTCTATTCATTTTCTTCATTAAAGAAATATTTAAAATTGAAAAAAATGTATATATTGATGATATACATTTTGATGTTTGATATGTATAGTCAGTCATTGTGGAATGGCTAAATGAACCAATCAGTATATTTATTTATCATATTTGGAATGATGACACTTAAGATGCATTTCAGTAGTTTTCTTTACATTTATTTGTTTATTTTGTGTTGTGTGGTGTATTTGTGCTTATATGGAGGTCAGAGGACAACCCACAATAGTCAGTTCACTCCTACCATGTGGGTTCCTGGGATTAAACTCAGGTCATCAAACTTGGCAGCAAGTGACTACCCACTGACCATCTCCCTTTCCCTGTCCCAGTAATTCTTCCTACCTAGCCTAAATTTTCCATCCTTTAAACCGAATCTCAATATGGCAGTGTCATGTAAACACCACTCAGTCCCATGCTTTGCTAGGCTCTGCTATTTAGGGTCCACACATAAATGAGCTGCCACTATATTGTCTTTCCATGTCTTGTTGCTTTCACTTTACGTCATGTAATTCTTGCTCATGCATGTTGTTGTGGGCGTGTGCATATTAATTACAACTTTGGGGAAGAAAGACTTATTTTAGGCTCATGGTTTCAGAGATTTCTCCGGGCCTGTGGTGAGACAGAACACCGTGGCACTGGAAGCATGTGGAAGGAGCTCCTTCAACTCATGATGGACAGAAGCAGAGGCTGAGTCAGACTCTGGAGGCCCAGATATAACTTTCAAAGGCACACTCACCAGGGACCTGGCTCCTCCAGCTAGACCTCACCTAAAGTTTCCACCACTTGCCAAATTAATTCCATCAATCAGGGACCACTTGGACTCAGTAGCTTCCTGAAGACTTCATATTAAATCCTATCAGTCTCAATGTCACCCTGATGTATGTACATGACATTCTCTTTATACTTTTATGTTTTGGTGGACACAGATGCTTCCTGGCTATCATGACTGACTAGTGCTTCAGGAACATGGGAGTGCAGATGCCTCTTCAATACGCTGATTTCTGTTAGGGTCCATGAGAAGTCCCATAAAAGACCACCAGTCATGTATGCAATGAGCAAGGACGTTTATTAAAAATGCCAACTTGTTGGGGTGGCAAATGGTGACCAGGCTCACTTTAAGTCAAGTTATGGAAATTCCAGGGAGAAGAGATTAGTCTGGGAACTGATTGGTGGGTGGCTCTAGTGGTTAGGGACTTTCCAGAGGCAGGGTAGAGAAAGCTATCTTAAGCTAGCAGAAGGCTGTGGGGCACCTACTGATTGTTTGCCCTTGAGTTGTGGTTTTCCAGAGAACTGCTTGCTCAGCTCCAGCCAGTTGCAGTGACTGAAACTAAGGCCTGGTCTCTGGGAGGGCTACTAGCAGAGCCTGTCATGGCCCTTGTCTGGCCCCCCAGCCCTCTCAATTTCATTGTTTCCTTTATCATGTATATGTATGTAGTATCCATATGGTATGTGTGTGCAGAGAGTACACTTACATGTGCATGTGATTGTGGATGACAATATAACAGGTCTTTCTTTGGACTGCCAGCTCCCAAATAATGACATGGAGACTTCTTATTAGTTATGAAAGCTTGGCCTTAGCTTAGGCTTGTTCGCAACTAGCTCTTACAAGTTTAATTAACCCATTTATATTAATCTTTGTTCTGCCATGTGGCTCATTACTCTCTTCAGTTACCTCTGCATCTGACTGGTAAATCGCCTGCACCTCAAGTTCTTTGTGTCTCAGATTCTTTCCCAGAGTTCTTATCTGTGTCCAGAAGTCCCACCTATCCTCTTTCTATCTAGCTATCGGTCGTTCAGCTCTTTATTAAACCAATCAGAAGGTGCCTTAGGCAGGTGAGGTAAAAAAAAAAAAAGAGACGTCTTCACTCAGTAAAAGATTATCCCAACAGGACAGATGTTGGATTCAGATACATCTTCACACAGTAAAACATTATCCCAACAGTACAGATGTAGGCTTCAGATACTTTCTGCCACTCTCCACTTTGTTTTTTAATTTTCATATTGTTTTATTTATTGATTGAGGGGAAGATTATGCCATGACATATATGCATATAGACAAAGGACAACTTGCAGAACTCAGTTCTATTCTTCCACCATGTGCATTCAGTGCATCAAGCTCAGGCAAGGCCATAAATGCCTTTACCCCTGATCTATCTCCTTGTCTCTCTGACACAGGGTCTCTCAGACAACCCAGACCTTTGGGTTTTGGATNNNGCTGGTTAGGCGGCCCCCAGGATCCACTATCTCCACCTATCTCCACCCTGGCATTACATGTGTGGGCCATCATGCCTGGATTTTACATGAGTGGTGGAGATCTGAATACAGGTCTTCAGGTATGCACAAGTACTTTACCCACCAGGATACCTGCTGAGCCTCCTGATTACATTGCTTTTGGAAATGTACCCAAAAGTGAGATTTCTAGACTACATGGTAATTCTATTTTTCTTACGAATTTTTTCATATCTTATTAATTTTTTGATGCTTTCATGCAAGTATATTTTAATCACCCCCCAAGTCCATCCAGATCTATCCCCTTGCCTATTGTGTCCTCATTTTTTAACCCATTGAATCCAACGTGTATTCTTTTTTTTATTTTTCCATTCAAAAAATTTACACTTCCTCCCCTCCTCCCATTTCCCTCCTGCTCCCCCACTCATCCTCCCTCCTTAAGAGAGGGCAGGGAACCCTGCCCTGTGGGAAGTCCAAGCCC
>LOEQ01002101.1:172656-184077 GCA_001685075.1 Bramus lutescens | reverse complement strand
CCGCGTCCCCGCCCGAGGCTACGGAAGGGAGGCCTACTTGCGTCCTGGAGCTCCGGTAGCTTACTTGCTGCTTTTGGGGCAGCCAACACAGCCCCGCCTCCGCGGACTCTCGAGGGCCGGGGGAACGTCACCAGCCCCCACCACAGCACTGCAAACAGGGCACCAACCCGGAACCGCACATTTGCCGCGCGCCGGAAGTGGCTGCGCGTTGGCAGCGCTCTCCGCTCGCGCATGCGTCCATATGCAACTTTGTAGCGCGACAGCTAGGTTCCTGGGTCGTTGGGCTGGCACGGCAACTGGGAGAGGGCGCTTCTACCTTGGCTGTCCGGCCACGTCAGCAAGGGCAGGACTGCGGATCGCAACCGGGCTGCCCTCGACAGCAAAGAACTTCGCTTCTAAGTGGGAGGAGCCCCGTGGCTGACGAGGCCCCGGAGCGGGCGGTACTCGAGAGCCGGTCTCTAGGCTACAGGAAACTCCTCCAAAAACTAGAGTGCACCTTGCACATTGTGACTTGGGTTTTAACTTTAGCGTCCGAGTTTTTGTCAATCATTCATTTCATACAAATGAAGTTTCTAGATTCTTATTATCCTTGTTCTGCCTAAGACTTCCACAGTCCTCAATTCCAAACCCAGTATTCTATATTAGAGGACCCAGGCCTGTCTGAGGCAGCATCAGCCCAGGGGTTTGTTGATTCCATCTGTTGACCCACTTTTCCCTATGTCCAGTTGTAGCCACCAAGCAGGGATAAAACAAAATCAGTACTCTCAAATCTACAAAGTAGCATTATAAGCGTGAATCATTAACTCAGAAAATAGCTAAAAGCGCCTGAGGTATATATAACTCCAAACATGGCAGTAACTGTCAACAATACTAAAGAAACACACAAAACTTTAAGCAAATAATGTTTATTTTTTTGTACTGATGATACACTTAATATATACGCGATTCAAGATACAAAATTCATTTACAAGAGTTCACACTTGATGAATGTATACACATTCCTAGAGAATATTTATCAATGCAAAGTTCTTTATTACACTAACCACAAAACCCAAATATTCTTTTGTTATTTAGCAAACATCAAAACAACATTTTATTTCCCATCCTCTAGTATTTAAGTGCCCTTAGTGATAGGCACTGTGTAACAGGAAAGCACATTGCAACGCCTACAGAATCTGCTCTGCAGAATCACAGTGTTTACTCTGAAATTCATGTAGTATAGAAGTGAAAGGCTCACATCCTGCATGACAAATTACAGAAGGGTCAAGCGATCAACTCAAGAAAATGTTCAAGAACTTGTCAATATGTAAGGTCTCTAAAAATGTTAATTGTAACAGACAAAAGCAGGGAATGACTGCTGGAAAGAAACAAGAGAAAACCTAAGAGAATGTATGCTTAAAGCAATTTAGAAACACCAACAGACAAGACTTTTACAGCAACACAAATGTTCAAGTCAAATGATACAATATAATTGTTTCTTAATATTATAGTAATAGTCTTCAAAATCTACCATTAACACAAACTTTGTGAATCCAAACAATTTACTGTATAACAGAGCTAGCTGACTGACAGGTTTATTCTAAAGTATTAAGTCACAATACCCCAATTTTAATACAAATGAGCAAGACTGTCTCAAGGATGTAGGGATCTGTGAACAACTAGATAGACACCGGTTAGCTTTGTTATGTGAACGACGGAGAGCACTTGAATAAGGATTGTTACATGACAATTGTTGTGCTTCACCTCTTGTGAGCTAATAAACACAACTCTATAATCCCTACAGCGTTACAATTCTATAACATTTCAGTTACAGACAAGCACATTTGTAAAATAAAGTGTTTCATATTACTATAAAGTAAGTATAGTGTCTGCTATGATTTCAACAAGTGCATTTCTGACTAACAATGTAGACAATAGATTTACCATTATTTCTAGGGTAAAGAAGATCAAACAACTTAAAAAAATTCTTTCTTGATTAAATTAACTTTGGTGATACTTCGAATAAAGCTAACTAACAGTCTTAAATGGAAACTGCTCAGAAAATATCAAAGTTCTGTGACATTCTACTAATCTTCACAGCAAAGTAAAATAAAGGATTTCTAAGTACTTCATGTGATTCAGTGACAAATGCAACTACTACTTATACTGGTGCCACAAAATGAGAGTAACTTATCTGGGGAAATTCCTTCCCTTGTCATCTCTACTAAGAATGTGCTAGGACACTTATCTGCATTTCTTAGTTTGTAAGACCTTTCTGCCTCTATTGTAAGAATTCCATAACATACAGGGCTCCAGCTGAAAAAACAAAGCATATTTTTGAAAAATGAAAAAGAAAAGTCTGAAAAACTAGTGATTATGTGGTGAAAAGATCACTTCTAGGTAACTACAAAAAGCCACAAAAATCAAGTTCTGAATTACTGTACTGAACCACACTATGTAATTTAATGAGAAGAGAATTATTTAAAAAAAAACAATTCTCCAGGAAATAGTAACAAAATTTATTATGCTATGACACTTCAATTTTTTTCTGAAGATTTTTAAATATATCACTGTATACTTTTAACTTAGGAAAAAAATCAATTAATGGCATGCAAAAGATGGGAGTTAAAATATTGAAATCATACAGTGGCATTTCTCTGTGGTTTGGAAATGTTTACTGGGGAAGGGGTAACATCACTTAATATTTTATAATGTTTATATAATTTTTGAGGGGCGGGGAGTTTTAAGGAGGTTTCTCTGTGTAGCCCTGGTTGTCCTGAAACTAGCCTCCAAAAGCTACAGAGAAACCCTGTTTTGAAAAACCAAAACAAACAATCAAAAAAGGAACATTTTAAAATTATGAAATGGTATTAGAGTTCTGAATAATTAACAGTGCTTAATAAAAATGGAACTATAGCTGGGCACTGGTGGCGAAAGCCTTTAATCCCAGCACTTGGGAGAAGGCAGAGGCAGCAGATCTCTGAGTTAGAGGCCAGCCTGGTCTACAAAGCGAGTTCCGGACCGTCACAAAGAGAAACCCTGTCTCAAAAAATTTAACAGAAAAAAAAAAAGGAATTCTATACTGATTTTCACCTATGAAAACACAGTTACAGAATTCCAAAGAAAATACTTATTTTATAGTATCAAATTAGTTATACTTAATACATTTATGCTTTGGCTGGAGAGATGGCTCAGAGGTTATGAACACTGACTGTTCTTCCAGAGGTCCAGAGTTCAATTCCCAGCAACCACATGGTGGCTCACAACCATCTGTAATGAGATCTGGGTGCCCTCTTCTGGTCTGCAGGCACACATGCAGGCAGAACACTGTATACATAATAAATAAAAAAAATACATTGATGCTTACCTAATCACATATTCTCCTATATCACTACTTTCCTGTAGGCAGGCATTTATCCCATCCACAGATAAATTATTCTCCATTAAATATGAAGCATGTTGAAAATTAACTTCTGTGTTCAGAGAACTCAGGGAAAATGGGACTAACTATAGATTTATGTTTGGAAGGCCTAGTCTGAGGATGATAAATCACCTTTTTATTTTCATTAAATTAAGTGGTCCCAGTACTCAGGAAAGACTCAAAGTTGACTCTGTATACAACATCAGCTCACATGTATTCAAGAGAATGTGGGGAAAAGGGTTGGTTTTTCTCAACAATTCGTATTTTATTCAACTGCAAAGTTACCAGCTTTGTAACTGTTTGGGACAGAACAGGCACAACACCAACCTTACTTTCTATGCTTACAATACACACACACACACACACACACACACACACACACACACACACGTGTGTGTGTATGAGTGTTTTGCCTGCATATATGTCTATGCATCACAGAGGCCAGAAGAGGATGTCAGATGCCCTAGAACTAAAGATTGTGAGCAGCCATGTGAGTACTAAGAATGAAATTTAGGTTCTGTAAGAGGCCTCTTAGCCAGGCATGGTGTGGTGCATGACTTTAATCTCAGCACTCAGGAGGCAGAGGCTGGAGGAACTCTGTGAGTTCAAGGCCAGCTTAGTCTATATTGTAAGCTCTAGGACAGCCAGCACTACATAGAGAGTCTGCCTCAAAAAAGCCAAACAAAAACAAACAACAAAAACCAAAAAGGTGCTCTTAACTGCTGAGCCATCTCACCAGCCCCTAGTTTCATGAAGTTTAAATGACACATGATCTGCTACCTGTTAAAAGGTTTGGACGCTTAACTAACATGAGAGCCTGTGAACATTTTTTAAGGATTTCTCAGAAATAACACATTAATGCATCTTAATATATTTTAAGAAAAAGATAACCAAGAGTATAATTGAAAAGTATTATGACTAACTAGCTACTTTATTTTAGAAGTGGTAGAATTGACTTGAATTAATTTTTTAATGTAATAATAAGAAAGATTTGTTTATTTGAAGAATGGAGTAGAAAGCTGTCTTGCAGTTACAGTTTACAATGCAGAAATAACTCTTGTCAGTGAATGTACAGAAGTGTGTTTAAATATCCTTTATATTCATTCATGTAACCACGTGTGAACTAAGACACTCTGCATGATCCCCAACATTCACAATCTGGCACTCTACACATTTTCTATAATTTTACTGTCCTCAACACCATTAGCCCAAGTCTTTCTGTTAGGATTTTTGAGACAGGGTCTCCTGTAGCCCACGCTGTTCCTCAACTTCCTATGCAGCAGAAGCTGGCCTTGAACTCGATTATATCTCCTTCTCCCTAGAACTGGGATTACAGATGCACTTTTGTCACACACCGTGCTCAACTGAGAGCCTCTCAGGCACTTCATAGTAAGAAATCTACTTCTAGTGTGAATGTATGGTCAAAATGTAGAGCAAGCAAGATGGTGGGCAGAGGCAGGCAGCTCTCTGAGTTAGAGGTCAGCCAGGGCTACAGAGAGAAACCCTGTCTCAAACCAAACCAAACCAAACACACAAAAAAAAGTAAAGTAAAAGTATTTCCAGAGATCTCAGCAATGAAAGTGGATGCACTGAATTCGCTAGAAGCATTTTTTTCAGATGAACAGACTCATCTTTGATATGCAATACCAAAAAAAAAAGTCTACTTAAGCAGACACTGCTTCAGACACACACAAATCCACAACTCAGCTCCCCTCTGTCCAGCCTACCGAGGTTTGGCCTTCCTTAGCGAATGCCCCTTCTTCTGCCTCAGAGACACATATAGAATGAGTATATTGATGGGAAAAATCCAAAAATTAAAAATTAGCATCAGATATTGAATGGCTTAGAAGTCATTTCCTATTTCTAACAGCTCCTAAATTCCTAATATAAACAATTTTCTACTCAGTAGTAATACTCAAATATGGGCTAAAAAAAATTAAGGACTAATAAAGATTAAGATCCCGCTGGTGTCTCAGTTCACAAACTTAGGTTTTTAAGTTTTTAGTAAATTTATCAATTTAAATTGAAGCTGGCAAATGAATCTAAAGCTGAGAATAGGCAGTCTTTTCTTAACATCTTCATATCCTAATTTCAACTTCAAAGGAGCCCATCTTATCCCAACACAAGCCCCTTAAAATTGAGGCTTGTGAATGAGATCCAGCCACAACCTAATTATAGTAGCATGAACAATGCCACTCTGATGTCCTCACAGAACTAAAATAAATTCAGCCCACAATGGGTATGGGTATATAATATACATACACTGCATATAACTGCATACCTAGATATTTACAAATATATACACATATATACAAAAAGTTTATAGAGATTGCATTTAGCATCACAAAAATATACACATGCCATTAAAAATAAGGATTTCAAATAAATAAGTTCAAAAAAGAGCCCTAAACCTAAATATTCTCTGAATTCTCCAAAAATAAACAAGAGAACAGAAATCACTCCCAAATTACCAGAAAACTCAAGGCATTCAGATTCATAGTCTTATACTCACACAGGCTGGACAGATGATTCTAGAGGGGCCAAGTTTCCAGACACTGGCACCTTAATGTGTCTCTAGTCCAGAACATTCTCTGGTTATTGGGGTGATTACACGTCTCCATGGATAAGTGAGACTTTTCAACTATCTTGAAGCCTCTCCTCAGACACACAGAGACTGAACTTGAAGAACGCTAGAGTAGATAGGGTCTATAACTGACTCAGGAGTCTGACTTGGACTTCTCCCTTGACATTAATGAAATTCAGTACCATTACCCATTTAAGGCAATTCTACTGTATGTCAGAGGAGAAAAAAAACCCTCAAATTCCACACCCAAACCCCAAGTCAGGAAAAACCTCAAGTAAGATCAAATTACACCTCAATTCCAAAACTGTGAAACATTTCAACTTTGTTAAAAAATATAAAGGGCACAATCAATTCTGTGCTTTGAAAGGTCCCAAGAGCACCACTTCCTAGGAAATATTTACATACAAAGATATACCCTAACTAAAATCAAAGAAAGAAACATCTGATTTTATAATTGATAAAAATGTGCTGGGGTGAATGATTCACTGGCATGAACATCCACTGTACTGGGAATTAAACACAGGGCCTGGCAGATGCCACGCAAGCACTCTATGATTGAGCCTCATCCTGATGGGTTTCAACAGCCAATACAGTGAGAAATCTTAATTTTTATATTAATATAGCTCTAAAATTTTCCCTCTTGTTCATTACAGAAAGAAGCCTGAGCTAGGGGAGAGGGGGCTGAGATGAGATCATGTTTTCGTAGCTCTATCACTGGATAATGAGCAGCTTCTGACATGTGCAACTGGTCTCTTGCATCCATCTCTCTGATGCTTTTTACTTGGTTTACAGTGATTCTTTTCTTTCTTTTTTTTTTTTTTTGTGTTTCAAGACAGAGGTTCTGCGTAGTCCTGGCTGTCCTGGGACTTGCTCTGTAGACCAGGATGTCCCTGGATCTCAAAATCTGCCTTCCTCTGCTTCCTGAGTGCTGGATTAAAGGTGTGTGCCACCATAGCCTGGTGTTTACAGTGATTCTTAAGAGATTGGCAATATAGGATGAGTGGTGGTGGCGTATACCTTTAATCCCAGCACTTGGGAGACAGAGGCAGGTTTATCTCTGTGAGTTAGAGGCCAGCCTGGTCTACATAGTGAGTGCCATGACAGGCACCAAAGCTAGAGAAACCCTGCCTCAGAGAGAGAGAGAGAGATTGGAAACTTTACTAGAATCTATAGTGAGATTTGTGCAATTTGACTATAAAAAATGTTGCTTCTTTAGCTTTGCTGTTTTTAGTTCCAATATTTAAATTTTCATAAATTCTAAGATTAAAAAGGTCTTAATGTACGCAAATCTGTTTTTGCGATGTCTGATGTAGCCCAGGCTGGTATAGAGCTCACTCTGTCACTCTGTATAGCTAGGGTGGAAGCCAGGGCTGTGTGCACTCTAGGCAAGGCTCTACTACTACGCCACAATCTTTGTCTTCAAGGCAAGGATCTTTAAGTCTCCTCTGCTTGCATTCTAAGTGCCATAAAGAAAATGTGGTGCATGACAGCTGTCCATGTTTTTCTTTTTCTTTCTTTTAAAGTACAGATATAAAAAAAAGCTTTAAATTTCCTACTGCAGATTTGCTCTCAAGAGATTCAATTATTCTTGAGATGGACTTCTGCTATACTCTAGGTTAAGCCCTGACCTTGTAACCCTCCTGCTTTAGCCTCCTGTGTACTGGGATTATAGACACACATCACCACATCCAGTTCAAAATTGTTTCTAGTATTTTTCTTTGTGAATTTTTTTTCTTCCTAGTTATGGAGACCAAGCTCAGAATTTCTCAGTATTTGCTAAACACTCTGCCACTACAGCCTCAGTTCTGGTCCACTTAGATCTTTAGCCACCAGTTAGGAATTGCATTACTGTTAGTTTAAGGGCCCTTGCTATTATAATCTATATTTACACTGTGATCTCTAACACACATATTTCTGATTATGGAAGGTCTGATTTTTCCAGGACAGTCTCTCTAAGCAAGTCTTAAAGCAGCTAAGAAGGACCTATAACTTAAAAAACCCCCACATCTTATTAAACACAATACAAAAAGGATGTTATAGTGCCAAAACCACACAAATCAACTTTTCTGGAATGGGGAGGAAATCAACATATTTGGAACCAAGGCTCCAAACTGCAGAGTCACAGACAAGAAGAGGACCTTGGATTAGTGACTGTATTCTATACAGAAGAGTGCTAAGAAGCAGACACATGAAGCTATTTGCCAAAGGGCATCATGCTAGTTACTAAACAAGCCAGGATCAGAATTCAGACTTCTTGGTTTTGAATCTAGTGGTCCTTATGCTTAGCAGAAAAGGATTAAACACAGGACAGAGTCAGGGAACAGTAAAGTGTGTGCTGTAAGCACAGCACTTAAGGAAACTGGACCAGAGGCCAGGCAGCTAATCTATTGCTATAGTCCAGGAGAAGAGTTAGGAAAGGAAAACCATGATATATTATGGTTTTGCAAAGGGAAGGAGGCTATTTATTTGTTTGTTTATTTGAGACAGGGTTTCTCTGTATTGTAGTCTTGGCTGTCCTGGAACTTTCTCTGTAGACCAGGCTGGCCTTGAACTCACAGAGATCCGCCTGCCTCTACCTCCCCGAGTGCTGGGGTTAATGGTGTGTCCCACCCCCACCCACAAGTAAACTTTTTAAAAAGAAAAACCACCACCTGGAAAGGCTTTATCCAGAAAGTGACTTTTTCTAAGCTTTTAAAAATACTGAATGAAAGAACAAAGCAACAATTTTAAAAGGAAATGAACTATTCCAAGCTCCCAACCTAACCATAACCTGGAGTTCATGTACTCAGTGTGCTGGAGCTGAAATGGCTACAATCTACACTTAAGTGATGCTCTAGGGGAGAGGAGGGAACCAGGTTAAAACACCACATAACCATTTCCTCAGAGACACAGGAAAGAAGTGCTGAAAAGAGCTACCTCATTTCTCCAGGAACTGCCAGGATTAGACCATGAACCTACACAGAAAATAGGGTGAAGGCCTTGTGATTCTTGCATTTCTGAGCTTAAATGCCATACAACCCAAAGAAGCCAAGACGGAAGGAATCTTCACAGCTAGTACCTTTGAAATTATGAAGGAGATGGAGGGGAAGAACACACAAAAACCTTTATATTGCATACTGAGCCCTATTTAAAATAATAATAAAAACTTGTATATTAATATAAAATGAAGAAACGCAAAATTTTAATATCTTATTTCCAAATTGTCAAAGCAAAATGAAAATGAACTCATGATTTGCTTTCCTAACGCCCAGTTATCCTCAACTCACACTAACAGTATCTCTGACATAGATGCCTTGGAAACTCGAATATGAAAAGGAACTAGAAACTGTGCAGTGAGTATACCAATGAATAAATCAAGACACTATTTAAAGCCCAATATTGTCAATGAATAGTCTATGTAGAAATCCTACTGAACACAGTGCAAGATTATGAAATCAACAACTTGATTTTTGGTTGAAATATTTAAAAGTATTTTCCTTTGTATTTCCAGCATTCACAACCATAAAGAAAATAAAATATACAAACAAATCTCATGATAATAGTATTCACATTCTAAGTAAGGTCTGTAAACCTCAAAGTTCCAATTGAAGATTTAATTTCCAGATGTAAATCAACCCTAAACTGATTATAAAAATCTGACAACATTGATGAAATTCATCAACCTCAAGAAATCCCTTTGTACATCATTTTCCTACCTATCAGCATGGAGTGAAAAGAAACTCTACAGAAGGGCTTGGCTCTTGATTTTCAGTAGTCCATGTGACCAGTTTCACCACTATGAACAGTTAGATATTTCTCAAATCCAGACATTTAAAGGTCCAAGTATAACTTCTGGATTGTCTTCATTATGTAAAAAAAAAACAATTTATTCTTCTTAGGGAGGCAATAGTACCTATATGAATATAGGATTAGATGTTGGAGGTAAGTATATAATGTCAAAACCAAGAATAAAAATTTTAAGATTGAGACTTTAAAAGACTTGAAACATTATATCTTAAAAGTTACCCTAAAAGTGTGAACTTTTTTCAGTTTGCTTTTAAAATGGTAGTTCCTAAGTTCACAAATAAAAACCGAATAACGGTCTCTGTCATCACATAAAAACTGCACCGTTTAAACCTGTGGAAGATGGAAGAAGTTAAACAAGAGGGTTTTAATAGTCGTCCACGGAATTCTCAAAGAAGATATTGCGAACATCCAGAATGGAGGCCAGTTCTAAAATATGCTTCTGAAGGTGTGGGCTCTCCACAGTCTCATCCCTTGGTAGTTGCGGATAGGATTCTGGGTAATTCCGAGTTTCCTGGCAAATAAGGAAAGTCATGTGTCACAGTCTTATGGGAGGAAACTACCCAGTTTGACAGTATTAAGGAGTAGTTCAATGTTATTATTACTAATAAATGTGTTTTTGGTGGCTTGGAACTTTGATTTGTTTACTTTTAGACAGGATTTTGCTATACCTCTAATACATTACAATGTTCAAGTCTGCCTCCTGAGAGCATGATCATATGTGGTTTCTGGGCTGAATTACTAACAAGGGACAATTTTATTCTCTCACAGCTTCATATGGGTGAGCCCAATATACCTGTACACTGAATTATTTCACAATTATTTATTAACCTCTATGACTGACAGGACCAATACTCTATACCATCAAAAAAAACTATACAAATCCTGAGGTATCCACACATAAATTTTTTTTTAAAAAAACAAACCACTCATTTCATGAATAAAAAATGCTGTAGTAGAAATCAAAATGAGTGAAAAGACAAAATCTAAAATAAAAAAATCCTAGAAGAAAACAGAGAAAACCTTTGTAAGCTTAGAACAGATAAGATTTCTTAGGAACCTGAAGAAAAAAAGAGAACCTGATCTCCTGAACATTTCAAACCTTTGTTACCATTAAAAAACAAACAAACGGGGCTAGAGAGATGGCTCAGAGGTTAAGGATACTGCCTGTTCTTCCAGAGGACCTGGGATCAAGTCCCAGCACCCACATCACTGTTCATAACTGTTCTGTAGCCCCAGTTCCAGGGGATTTGATATCTTCACACCAATTCACATAAAATAAAGTTTAAAAAAATAAAAAAGGAGAAAGAAGTTTATAAAACAAACAAACAACAGCCACAAATAAAAGTAGCAAACTCAAGCCAGCCGGCAAGCAGATGGAAAGATATTTAGCACTATTGCTTGTGAGTAAAATGGAGATTGGAATCACCTGGTTAGAATGTAGGTCTGATGGCACCCAGTGCATCCAGGTATACAAGCAACTTTCATATTTCATCATGGGAGTGTTAATAACCTTCTTTGAGAAAAGGTTTGGCAGTTTCTTGATGTGGGATTCCCCTCTGTATGTGTGAATATCATTGGTTAATAAAGAAACTGTCGCAGGCTGGAGAGATGGCTCAGTGGTTTAGAGCATTGCCTGCTCTTCCAAAGGTCC
>LOEQ01002101.1:111786-124704 GCA_001685075.1 Bramus lutescens | reverse complement strand
GCAGGGAACCCTGACTGCTCTTTGGACTGGAAATGGAAGGGGAGGGGGAGGGGAAGGGAATTGGGAGGGGGGCAGGAGGAAAAATTTTTTTAATAATAATAATAAATTAATAATAAAAATGGAAACAATAGAGCAGTGTAATGAAATCCGAGAGCCAGCTGCAGGAGGCTTAAGGGTGTCACAGCTAGACACAGACCTCCTAATAACTTTATTCTCCAATGTTATCATGGTCCTGGAAAGAAAGAATGCCAACTCTTTGCTTTATTTTATTCTGATTCTCACTATGTTGCCCAGGTTGATCTTGAATTTCTGGGTTCATAAAACCCTCCTACTCATTCTCTGGGGTAACCAGATGACAGATGTATGCTGCCAGCAGCCAGCTTGGAGCACATCTTTAAACCCCATGCCTCTTCCTAAGATTTTTAAGGCTCACATCTGGCAACTGGCCAAGACCATCTTATAGATGTGGTAGTACCTAAAAAAGTTCTAGATGCTGGTTCTCTTGAGGAGCAAAAGACCAAAAGACTCTATTCCTGGCGTCAAGAACCAAGTGGTGTTTGAGACTCTTGTTCCCACCTCAGTGAAGAACATCACTGTCTGCAACAGCAGCTCCCACTGTGACAAACAGAGGCAAAACTGGGTGCTATCTGTGACCAGGACAAGCACTGTTTGCAGAGCATCTCACTATGCATTACATTTTCTCTCAGTTTGCTCTTCCGACAGGGTTCTTTTTTTAATTTATTACTTTTATTTTATGGGTATGAGTATTTTGATTACATATATGTAAGTTATTACATAAACAAGGCGCCCAGAGAACAGAAGAGAGCAGAGAATCCCCAGGAACTGCAGTTATAGGTAGTTACGAGCAGACATATGAGCTTTTGGCAACCAAACCTCGGTCTTCTGCAAGAGCTACAAATGGTCTTAACCACTGAGTCATCTTTCTAACTTCTGCCATGTGAGAGTCCTAGGGATCAAACTTGGAATATAAGACCTGGCAGGAAGTACTTCTACCTGCTCAGTTACACTGCACATCCTCCTGGAAGAGCTTAAAAACAACATGCTGGGCATGGTGGAAAATGGCCTTAATCCCAGATAATTGAAGGCAGAAGAGGCATCTCTGGTTATGTCTCAGGACAGTCAGAGCTACATAAAGACCTAGTCTCAAAACAGAACAGAATAGAACAAAATAAAACAACAAAACCAACCCCCCTAAACTCTACCTCAAGAAAAACAAACTACAGCTCCATTATCCCAACTCATCCCTAATCTAGCTTCTAGCAACAGTTTAACAGGAACAGAAAGAAGGCCCTGCTCTGCACCCATTCAGACAGTTAAGATCTGAGAAGAGCCGCCTCAGGAAATGTGAGAGTTAAAGAGAACCGCTGAGAACTCACCAATCTGCCCAAGGTTTACAATGTCATTATGACATTTCAACTGCTAGACTTGGTAGAAGCTTGGAATCCACTCAGAACCTTCCCCAAACTGAATAAGACAACCATTCTAAAAGCTCACAGAAAACATTTTTCACCAATACTAACTTTGGGACCCTAAACTAGTATGATTTGTGTCCTAAGATCTGGGCACACAGACAAATTCCAGGGCCCTCATATAACAATGGCTGTGTAAGGATACAGGATGGAGCATGGTCTTCAGAGGAAATCAAACTTGCCAACATCCTAAGCTTGGACTTGCCGCCTTTAGAACTGGGAGAAATTACATGTCCCATTCTTAAGCATTTAGCTTATGTTACTTTGTTATGGCATCCCTCATGAAAGACTATAACAAACGACAAAGCACCTGAAATCATCAAAATGCAGGTGGTTGGTTACAAACTGCCCACAGCAAATGCCCTCTATGCTGCCTGCATCTACAGAAAGGAACTGAAAAACCAAAGCAAAGCAGAGGACCCAGAACAGCCAGTACAGATTAACCAGGGAGCCATGTGGGCCACCGTGACACAGAAGTTAAAACTGGGTAAAAATTTTGCCTGAGCTATGAGCACAAGTCACACAGAGCTACTGAGTACTAGAAATGAGAATTTATGGTCTAATCTGAATTGAGGCCCAAGCCAGAGTAAAACAGTCACTGCAACCAAGGACTTGGCATCAGGGACATAAATATCTTGGTAAGTCCTACCACAGATCACATGATGAAACAGAACTATTAGCATATTGAATCAAATAATATATATTATTGTTTCTTCTTTACTTTTAAAAAGGTGGCTAGAATATATGATTACATTTATAGCTTATATTAAATCTCTTTCTTTTTTCTTTACTACTATTATTTTTGTTTTTGACCTTATTGTGTAGCCCTGGTTGGCCTGGAACTTGTGGCAATCCTTCTAACTCTGAGTCCCAGGTGCTGGGATTACAACTGTACCCACACCCAGCTCACATTAAATTTCTTAACTGCTGAGCTGTCTCTCCAGCCCCTCACATTAAATTTCTAAGTAAATAGTTTTCTAGATCATGAACCCAATGTATTTGGTGGCTTTCCATGCCAAATGTACACTAGACTCGAGTGGTGAGCCCACGAAATGAAGGCAAGGAGCTCAAGAGTGACCAGAGGGATCACGTCTGAAATGACCAGTTTGCTGGACTTGCCTCTGCAGGAATATGAAGAAGAAAGGAAGAAGAGGATAGAGAACAGGGAAAAGAAGGAGACAATGAGACAAACCTCAGTTCTCAGTTTTCCTCTTTTTACGAACAAGGGCATCACAAAGACATGTCTCCAATGAAAGCATTAAAGGTAATTCCTTCCTTTGTAAGCATCTGTAGTACATTTATTTAATTTCTGTAATTACTTTCACCTGAGACCACTACATTTCACTTTGCTGCTTATCCACAACTCTACCTGCTCCTCCAAGGCTTGTGTCCTTACTCCTCTAGAGTGAAATAATTAGGGACTTAGTGGCCTCCACTTTTGCAAGTTACCACTTATCACTGGGAGGCACAGCTGTGTTTCTCAAACCTAGGTCTGAAATTGCCGCCTGGAATAATCCCACCAAGTATTCCATTCTGCTTCCACAGTTTTAGTCACCATGGCAACCAGAATGTGGCAATGCACTTGATCATTTTCTGAAAGTATTTAAAGCTTTCTAAAAACATTATCCTCACTTCATGACTATTGTAACTACATGCAAGCACTATTATAAGCAAATCACCACTCAGTTATCCATTTCTTACTCTCTGGATGGTTTTCTTACACAGTGAGCAGCAAGAAGAGCTAAGTACTATGTATATATTCCAGACAGGAGATTTATATAAAGAAAACATTCTGTGCAGATTATTACAGATGGAGAAACAAAAGGTCCTGATAAGACACATAAGCATCTCATACAAGATGGAAAGGCATGTGCCCCCAGTGGAATGGTATACAGAAAAGTGTGAAGCATTCCATGCATTGACAGGCACTTTTAGACTCAGTTTCTAAAGTGTAAAAAATCCCCATAACAGAGAGCACCAGGGAGTTTGTGAGGTTCTACACTTTGTATCTTTATTCTGAGTTCAGGTCACATGAGTACGTTTGCTTTTTTTTTTTTTTTAAATACTTGGGCTGGAAAGATGCTCCGCATTTAAGAGCATGAAGGGCTCTTGTAGAGGACCTGAACTCAATTCCTAGTACCCACACTGGATGGCTCACACTAGCCTGTAACTCCAGTTTCAGGAGAATCCAATGCCTCTGGTCTCCTATGACATTTGCACTTGTGTGCACAACCACCCCCCCCCACATACATAATTTTAAAAAAATATACTAAAACCTTTAAAATTTGAATATAAAGACTCACTACAGCTGGGAGGAAGGCTCAGGGGCACAGCGAGTGACTACTATGTATGGAGGCCTGGGCTGCATCTCCAGCATGTGCTCCTCACACCCTCCTCCAAAAGAAACACGTGAAAGAGAAAACACAAAGAAACCTAGCAGAAAGAGGAGCAGCAAGAGTGGAAGGAACGTCTGGGGGAATGGCCAGGGTAAGAGTTGACACCGCTGTACCTGGATGCCACTGGCCCCTCCCTGAGTGGAGTGCTGGCTGACTACCGATATATTTCATGTGCTCTATAGGCACTGGGATCTTGTTTTCCAATTAAAACAACCCAAGTATAGAAGGAAGGAGACAATCAAAACACTTCGAGACAGCAAGACGTCTCATGGACCTGGCAATCTGAGTTTGATCCCCAGAACACACACAAAGGTGGTAGAAGAGAACCAATGAAAAACAACTTTCTCTTTGTTAGCCCAAAGAAATCTAATCTATTGCAAATAAATGATCAGAACCAAACCAAAAGCATCAAAACTTGAAATAAGAACACCTTTTAGTTTAGAAATTCAAAGAAGACAAAGTAAATAATGCTGAGAAGGTAACATTTCTCCACCCTGCCACCCTGGGAATCGCAAAGAAGACTGTGAACTGATAGAGAGAGCTCTTTCTAAGGATTTTCCAACTAAGGTTCAATATTAAACAACAAATGGTTACATTTTAATAAATACAGAAAGCACAAACATACATGGTGTTTTATTTCACACAAAAATAATTTTCTTTTTCTTTTTTTTTCTGGTAGTAGAGTCTTAACTAGTTTAGGCATTGGGCTCAGGAGACTGCTGCCTCAGCCTTCTGAGCAGTCAGATTATAGATAGCACTGTCCCAGTTTGCTTTCCATCGCTGTGAGGAAACACCACACTCTAAAGGAACCTGGGGAAGAAAGGGAGATCTGGTTTACCTTTTCTAGTCACAGTCCCTTAGGATGGGAAGCCAGGGCAGGAACCGAAGCAAAAGCCAGGGAGGCACTGCCCTTGGTGGACTGGATTCTTCCACATTATTCATTAATTAATAAATTGCTCAACAGATTTGCCTACAGGAAATCTGATGAAGCATTTTTTCAGTTGAAATTCCCTCTTCTCAGATGACCCTAGCTTGTATCAGGTTGATAAAAAGCTAGTACAGGCATATACCACCATGTCCGTCTCAGAAAATTCAATGAACACAAAATTTTCATTTTAAAATAACATAAACCAAAATATCATGTGAGGCCTGAAGACATGGCTCAGCTGGAAGAAAGCACTTGCTGCTCTTGCAGAGAACTCAGGTTTAGTTCCTAGCACCCACATGGTGTTACACAACCTCCTGTAACTCCAGTTCCAGAAGAACTGATGTCCTCTCTGCTGGCACTGCACACATACAAATTATAAACAAAACAGTCATAGATTAAAAAAATCAAAAAACCAAAAAACCAAACATGCTCTCTCTCTCAGATTTTAAAATTACTATTTTTCTAATCTTAAAAACCCTGCTTTTGCAATTTCCTTTATTTTTGTAATTTAATCACACATCATGGACTTTTCATTACTATCTCTACTAAAATCTTTGTGAACCTGTGTATGTATGTGAGCCCCCCTCCAAAGCGTGTGTGTGCATATTTGCCCAGATCAGCCTTGGCCACTGTTACTGAGGAGTTATTCACATTATTTTTTGAGACAGGGTCTCTCACTGACCTCAAGTTTCACCACGTTGGTCAGACTGGAGGGCTGGGATCCCCAGAGATCCTCCTGTCTCTAGCTCCCCAGGCAAGGATAACAAGTATACACCAACACACTCATTGATCCACCTCCTGAATAGTAAGCTTCCAAGACAAGTGTTTTATCAGCTGAGCCCATCTACTTAGCTTTCTACTGAAATACTTTTAAAATTCCATGCTAAAAGTTCCTAGGGGCTGGAAGGATGGCTCAGCAGTGGCTGCTTTACTAAAGGACCCAGTTTCAACTGCCAGCTTACATGGGAGCTTACGATCATCTGTCACTTCAGTTTCAAGGGATCTGATGCTTTTTTATGGTGACAGCAGACATGCAAGTGATGCACAGATAAACATGCAGGCAAAGTACACACTCGTAATAAATAAATAAATAAAATAATCTGAATAATAAAAAGACAGTTCTAGATACAGGTATGAAATAGTAACTGCTAAATAATTCCTTCCTTCCTTCCCTCCCTCCCTTCCTTCCTTTCATAACTGGGAAAATATACCTCAACAAAAGAATGCTTACCTAGCATGCACCAAACCTGGGTTTGATTCCCAACAATGGGGAGAAAAAGCCAGTAGTAGAAAAGGGAAGTGGTCAGAGAATCAAAATACCAATATCTCTATGAAGCAGAGGTTAGGTCTACCCAGTAGGTTGCACAAGACCCAAGTGTTCACAGAAAATTTGGACTTTATTTTTTACTTATTTATTTATTTTTGCACACATTAAAACGTTTACTCTGTTCCAGGACACCATCACCAGTATGAAGGGAATGAATGCATGGTGCAGAGGCACGCTGCTCTCACAAAGTTCTGAGCTATGGCCAACACTTTGGAATACTTGCCTTCCCTCTTGCGAAAGCTGGTTGGGATAGGTGTTTTAATACGAGTCCCCACAGGGTTCCCATTGACCTCAATGAGGACCACGTTGTTGAGTCAAACCTTGGGGTCATTTGGGAGCCAGGCATGTAAAGTTCCACAATGAGTGCTTTCTTCTTCTGTCCCCTGATGGCCAGCAGAATCTGGTCGCCTACCTTGCTCACCCTACTCTTTTATAGATGTGGATGCATCGACGAGGCCGATGGTAAGGGGTGTTCCCCAGGGCACTATTGTCCACTACACGCACCCGAGTCATTTTCTGGATTGCACAGAAGCTCCTGGAGGTGCTGAAGCAGCGCTGGCGGAATGTTCTGCTGACATGGGCAAAAGAGCCCAGGAAGGACAGCCATGGGATCTCAAGACGCGAAACCACATTGGCTCCCAAGGAATCTCAGGCCACGAACCCCGCTGGCCAGGCCCCGCCCTGCCCCATCCCCTGCTGAAAATTTGGACTTTAATTAAGGCTTAAATTGAAGAGGTTCATTCACACAAAACACTAAAATGAATCTTTGATGGATTTTTTTTAATGCACGGTTCAAGGTAAAATATCAAAATTCACCATTATTAGTATTGTTTAAATTTAAGACATTACTTCATGAAGATACTATCCTGCATTCAGAAAGACTGAGTCTCAAAACCACACAACTGTGCTAGAGAGATAAGAGCACTGGCTGTTCTTTCCGATAATCAGGGTTCAATTTCCAGGACCTGAGTGGTAGCTTAGGGCTGTTCATAACTCCAGCTCCAGAAGTTCCAGCACTTTCTTGTGATCTCTACAGACACTAGGCATGCATCCAGGCATGTATACAGAATACGTACACACACGCAGGCAAAACATTCATACACACACACAAAAAAAGGGTGCTTGAATCTCAATAACTTCATGGATAAAAACACGTCAATCAAATACGAGATGAAAAATGAACATAAGCCATCTATAAAAACAAAAGAAAACATCTAACAAAAGAAGTCTTCTCAACTTGAGTAAAACAAATACTTTTTGCCTTTCCTATTCAGACAGATTAGAGGGAACCACCTCCCCCCTTGGAGCAAAAGTTAAGCACTGCCGATGGACTGTTAAACACTTGTTTGGTTCCCAGCACCTACATGTTGGCTTACAACTATCTGTAACTCCAGTTTTGATGCCTTCTTTTCCTCTCCATGGGCACCAGGCTTATACATGATACACATACTTACATACAGGCAAAACAGTCATACACATAAATAAATCTAAACACTTTTAAAATAAAAATAGACCCATTGAGTCATTTAATTTTAATAAGCCTTCATTTCTTACACCTACTTTAATATTTCATTTTTCCTTTAAATAAGCTAAGATGTTGGGCAATTCAGTGATTTGACTCTTGATAGATGTTAGAACGTTTCCTGGTGTCCTAGCTTGCTTAAGGGAAGCAACCAAGCTGTCCAGTGAACTATCTTCATACCAGCACTCTTTCTATATACTGGGACTACTGGTGGATAAACAGAGCTACAATTCTCCAACCTGACTGTCTGATGCTCTAAATCCCTCCTTATTAAAACTGGGAACAATAGGCTCTGGGCCTGCCAGAAGAGCCCTCAGACCTTAGAACTCAAGGTTGAGGACTGTCAGCACTGGAAGAATCTCCTTGCCTACTCATAATTCTTACCAATATATCCAGCTGACTGGATGAAAATATTTTTTCAGATTTATTTTTGTATAACTGCCAAGAGGGCACTGAATCTTCTGGAGTTGGAGTTGCAGGCAGTTGTTAACTACCCAACATGGGTACTAGGAACTGAACTTAGAGCCTCTGGAAAAGTATCAAGTGCCTTAACCATGTCTTCAACCCAACACATTTTTTTTTATCTAATAATAAACATTGTCAACAAAACAAAACAAAACTGTTGTTTCTGTTCTGTTTGCTTTGTTTTTGAGGTAGGGTCTCATTTGTAGCTTAGACTTAACTGTGACTCTCCTACCTCAAGTCTCCCTAGTGCTGGGATTACAGGCATGGGCTTCATCACCAAGCTGCAATTATTTCTAATACAGTGGTGTGTGTGTCACACACACACACACACACACACACACACACACACACTATTCAATATATGTAAAATATGTCTGAATGCCTGATATATAGGATATATACATAACTTTCAGAAACTTACCATATAACAGTGAGAGGGAAAGCAGAACTAGAGAAAAGTTTAACACATCAAGAGTCTACTAACCTTAACCCATTGAACAGTTGCTTGGATTTATCCAAAAGATAACAGAAATCTGTGACTGTCTTCCTCTCTCCCTGTGGGATGTCATCTTCAGCACCTCCAGAGGACATGGTTTCTTTAAGAGCAAATTCAGTCCTGTAAGGAAACATGCTCATTTAGCAGCTGGTGAACAGAGGGTGGGAGGAGGTCCTAGATACAGCAGTTGAAGGCATTCCCCACCCCGTCAAGACAAGCAGAGAACTCTTTTAATTACTACAATAATCAAAAAGTGCAAGACATGCTGAAAAATAAACATTCTCACACTGGTAGTGTTAAGAATTGGCAGAAACATATGCAAAGCCATTTTTAATGTTCTTTCATCCAATAACTATAATTTGAATTCCTATTCTATTACAGGTATTTGGTCTGTTTAATAATCTAAAATACTGATCCTTTTACCTACTTGCCCAATTTGATTCTATAAATTTATCCTAGATGATAATCCTTTGGGTGGGGTGGGGGAAAGGTGGGAAGAGTGGGAAGAGAGCAGGGAGAGGGAACTGGGATTGGTATGTAAAATAAAAAAGATTATTTAAAAAATAAAATAAAGAAGATACTCCTTCACATCTTCTCCATATTTTAACAATTAAAACCTAAAAACAAATCTAATGAGCCCTACAATTGACCCTGGGAAGTATTTCACAGACTTCAAATCCCTGCACTTACTCTATGCCACGATTTCCACTCCACTTAAGGTGGAGGTGGGGACTGAGGTGACATCCCAGCAGGTAAAGTGCTTGCCACAAAAGCACAAGGACTTGAGGATGATGCCAGCACCCTAATACTCTGTAAATGTAGCTTTATTTTTTGTGATTGATTAAGCTATTTTGAATTTTTTTGTTTGTATCCACATGATGCTGAACAGTCTTTTTAAAATCTCCAAGAATTGTGTTAGAATTTTTATGGAATTATCACTGAATTATCACACCAAGAGCTGAGCATGGTGGTGCAAACTTGTAACCCCAGAGGTAAGGAGTAAAAGACAGACAGGCAGACCTCTAGAGATGGCTGGCCAGCCAGACCAGCTGAGTTAGCTAGCTCTAAGTTCCACTGAGAGACCCTATTCCAAAAAATAAGGAGGACAGCACCTAACACACATGTGTACCAATACACAAATGAACACAAACATACATATAGCATGTGTACACACACACTCTAATAAAAGGTGAGGCAATAAATATAAAAAGGATAAAAACTCTCTCACGCACAGGTCTATACTGAAACTATCCTTTTTGATAAATCCAGCAAAGGGGTTCAGTGGGTAAAGAGCTTGCTGTCAAATCTGATGACCTGAGTTAGAGTACTAGAACCCTGTAGAGTGGAAGGAGAAAACCAAGTCCCGTAAATCATTCTCCAAACCCCTATCCACGTAAAAAAACAAAACAAAAAAAAACCCATATTTCATTGAATACAAGCTATCTTCATATGTAGTCAATTATATTAACCAGCTATTTTTAAAAGGTAACCTATACTAAATTAAGACATACAACAAAATTCCTGGGATAG
Organism: Bramus lutescens; assembly: GCA_001685075.1. Lineage (NCBI taxonomy): Eukaryota > Metazoa > Chordata > Mammalia > Rodentia > Cricetidae > Bramus > Bramus lutescens. The sequence goes on along the minus strand of LOEQ01002101.1, from coordinate 114,550 downwards.
CCCAGTAAAATTTGGTCCCAGTGTCTTGACAAAAAGACAAGAGTAGACAAGGGCCAGAGATCAGAGCAAGAAGTAAGGGTATAATTACTTTTTAAATTAAAAAGGTTTAATATATATAATATGTTAATTATATATTTATATATATATTACATTTTGCATGTGTGTGGGGGTGGGTATGTACACATGAGTGCAGGTATGTAAGACCAGAGAACTTGTGTCCTCTGGAAGTGCCCTTAACTGCTGAGCCATCTTTCGAGGCACTGGCAGAGTTATTCTAATGAACTTTTTCTCTCCAACATTATCTGGAATAGGCAACAATGGATGCAAGGCAGGAAAACTATCAGCAGACCCAGAGTAGTCAAAAACCTACTGAGTAACACAAAGGTGTAACTTAGGAGACTGACTGAAGACTCTTAATGACTTCCAAAGATTTCTAGGAGACTAGTGCCCAATTGTGGCCCACTATTGGGATAAAACCTGATGAACTGATTACTTTTAACAAAACCTTAGGTGATGACAAGGATTTAAATAGTCCCAGGACATTATCAGCTGAAGTTGAGAGAGAATTGACTTTGATTGAAGACAAATTTTTTGAAATCCCATACATGTCTGCCAGCTACTCTAGCACAAGGTAATGCAGAAATCGATCAACTATTGATTGGAAATGTGTTGAAGGCCTCAAAATTTCATAAAAAAGGCACATATAGATAGTGTGAATCTGAATCTTATCTGTATTCTGGTCATATTATCCTCCAAACATTCCCCTACAGGAATTTTAATGCAGAGGGAAGATATTGTCTTAGAATGGATCTTTTTTACCACATAAACCAACTAAAAAATCAAAAACTTACGTGGAAAAGGTCTGAGTTAATTCTAAAAGGAAAACTGAGACTTTATCAATTAGCAAGAATAGACCTAGCAGAAATTATAGTACCTTTTAATAATGATAAAGCTGACAAATTAAGGGAAGAAAGTGAACCCTGGCAAAGAGTTTGTAGTAATGTATTGGGAGAGATTAACAACAACTATCCCCAAAGCAAGAGAATTCAAGTTATAAAGAGAACGAACTGGATCCCTCCTCTCATTGTATGAGACGCACCAATAACTGGAGTCCATACATTCTATACTGATGCAAATAAATCGGGAAAGGCAGGTTACAAATCAGAGAATTTAAGTAAAGTGGATCAAAACCCATTTGATTCTGTCCAAAAGTCAGAATTATATGCTATTCTCATGGTACTAAGGGAGTTGAAGGAAGTTCTCAACATAGATACTGATTTGCAATATGCAGAAAGAATTGTTTTGCATATTGAAAGTGCAAAATTTATACCAGATGATACAGAATTGACTTTATTATTTATTCAGTCATAAGATACAATCAGGAATAGCAATCATCCAATGTACATAACACACGTCTGATGCCATACGAGTCTGCCAGGTCTTCTAGCACAAGATAATGCAGAAATTGGTCAGTCATTGACTGGAAATGTTTTGGAGGCCTCAGAATTTCATAAAAACATTGTGTCAATAGCAAAGGCTTAAAAAAAGACTTTTGAATTATGTGGAAACAAGCCAAGGAAATTATAAGAAAATGTCCTGCTTGTTCTTTATATAACCAAACACCACTACCTGCAGGAAGTACCCCAAAGAAAGGATATCTGGCAGGTGGATGTGTTCCACTTTGTAGAATTTGCAAAACTAAAATATGTACACCATACCATTTATACCTATTCAGGTTTTCAATGGGCAACTGCTTTGCATTCAGAAAAGGTTGTTTTAGTAATCACACATTTATTAGAAGCTATGGACATCATGGGTATACCTATACAAATAAAGAAAGACAATGTTCCAGCATATGTCTCTAAGAAAATAAGTTTTTTTGGCTATTATAATATACAGCATATTACAGGTACACCATGCAATCTTACAGAACAGGCAATTATAGAAAGATCAAATTGAACTCTAAAGGATATGCTAAATAAACAGAAAGGAATGATAAATACCCCCAGAAATAGACTGTATAATGCTTTATTAACTTTCAGTTTTCTTAATGCTAATGAGAAAGGAACAATAGCTATGGAGAGACATTGGATAGTATAAAAAAAACTACTGAATTACATCAGCCAAATACTTCAAAGATGTGTTGACCTCAGAATGGAAGCCAGGACATGTGTTATGTTGCAGGAGGGGCTTTGCTTTTGTTTCCAAGGAGAAGAAAAGCTATGGATACCATCAAAATTGATAAAGATTCGATTTGAACAAGAGACACTCTTAATTAGAAGAGATGATAGTTCATCAAACAGCATGGCTGCTTAATCTAAACAAAACTATAAAATAAATGCTTTTCATTTGATTAGATATAGCTTGTCAAAAGAGAATTTTCCCTAAATCACGGCTGGGAAATGGTTTTGTTTTTGTCATTTCAAGAGAATAAAGGTATCCAGCTAAGGAATCTGAAGACCACTGGACAAATGAGACATCTGAAGAAAGTCAAATCATCTAGAAAAAATGTCTCAAGAAAAAGAGTAATTGGTCTATTGGTAAATCACATTTCCTACAGGATAAAATTTCATAAATCTTCCCAAATGTTTGTTTCTGCTATTCTCTACAGACATATAAGGCAAATGGTCTTTTTGTAGTCCCAGACCAACTAAAGATTGAAGCTGACTATGAGTTGGAATATGGCTCTTCTTCTCTAAACCCAAGCATGCTTATTAAAGTAAAATTCAAAATCTCTGTCTCATGTCAGAAGAGCCACCTGATA
>LOEQ01002101.1:99503-111772 GCA_001685075.1 Bramus lutescens | reverse complement strand
AGAGCCACCTGATATGGGACAGAAGAAAAACAAATATTTAAGGACTATTTTATTGCCCCAATCTCATAATCCTTTGGTTTTATATTGACTCTTTAACAGCTTTTCTTAAGGTATAAAATGTATAAAATATAATGTATAAAATATATATTTATATATATCAATAATACATATTAAACACTTTGTCATGATATTAATGGTCATATAGAGTACTATCTAATTCTAGAAATGGTTTCATCTACCTTCCTGTACATGATTTCGAGTGTGAGTCTCTATCAGTTTTCTGCAGTGAACCTTGAGCACACCTAACAGCAACCTTTAAAGTCTCCAAAATGATGATGGGGAACCATAGCAAGGATTCCTTCAGGACTATGATAATACCACTAAGATGAAAAACACTACCTAAAAATTGGCTTTTGAACCATAAACTGCTCAGAATAATTTTGAGATGGCTAGCTGAGATCATGATCATCCAGCTTAACAGACTACTCTAGCCAGAACTTGAGAGAAGTCCTGCATTTCCCATTATGCAGAGACTGTTCAACAAATAACATACCTACCTCTCCCAGGACTTGACGATTAACCCAAATTTTCTTTTCAGGATCCCCTAAAGATACCGTGGCCCCCAGACAGCAGAAAGTAAATTCAAGAATGTGATATCCACATTCTCAAGAGGTGGGGTGGGTGGTTTTTGGTCATTCAATGGGTTATGGGCATTTGTCATTATTTAGGGGGTTGGTTACAAGTTATTGGTATTGGTCAGGAGAAAATCTAAACAAAGGAAATTAGATTCAAGGCTCTTGTTTTGAAAAGAAAAAAGGGGATATAGATATGATAGGATAAAAGGGTAGATTACTGAATCTACTCTGAAAAGAAAAATGGAGAATATAGGTATGATAGGATAAAAAGGCAGATTATTAAATCGACTTTTAAAAAGCAACTACAAGTTTTAAATGCTTTACACTGTATTGAATTTTTGTATATTGTATATGAATTTTGTCTATTGATAAAAATTTGAGATTAATTTTGTTAGAACATACTGTATACTCATTTCTACTCTTGTTCAAGGTATTGTACTTATACAACTCATTTAACAATGTAATGCAAATTTCTAGTCCTTGAAATTATTATTACCAACTGTTTAGAATAATATGAAGTTGCAGGTTAGTAGTTAATCACCTATCATAATCAAATTTATAGTCATGTTAAGTATGTTTTCAAGGTCAAATAAAGATATATTTTAAATAGACAGGTCATTTCCAAACACTTTAGTGATCTACAGAATATGACACTTAAGATGTTTTAATAATATGTTCTTTTTTTTTTAATGACAATGAGACATGTTTGCTCCTGGCAGCACCAATATTCTTTAGAGAAGATAATGGGCACTGAAGAAACTACACATGGAGTTTACTTTCTTTGTGGGCAAAAGTAAGTCACTGGGCAAGAAAATGCCCCTGCCTTGACTGCTGACAGTATGCTGTCCTAACTGGACAAGCAGGACACAAAAGAGAATGACTGTCAAACATTGTCAAGACAAGACAGACAACCTTTAGAATATCCTGCATCATAGAAAAGTCTTTTGAACACACTAAGCTTGTAGGCTGAAAATGGATGCCCCAATGTAGCAGAGGTAACTGTCCAGGCAGCCAGCTGTTTCTGGCATTTCTCACATTTTTTGGCAGCTTGTTTTGGAAGTCCTACTTACTCAGCTAATATTATTTCCTTCTTGGGTCTCTGAGGGAGGTGAAGACTAGCTAGTTATAATTTTCCTTGCTTATCAGACACAAAAAGCAAGTCATGATAGAAAGTAAATTATGTACAAGATTTTGGACTCATCAAAATAGCATAGATATGGAGTATTTTCTCTAAATTTGTCAAATGCAAATGCAGGTACTGTTGATATTTTTATTGCCTATATATTGTATATAGTTATTGTACTTGTTGTATATAGTATTTCTTACTTTAGTTATAGCCTTCTTTTTAAATTTTAGACAGAAACAGGGAAATAAAGTAGTGTATCATTTGTGTTTTAATAAATCAGAAGATCAGAGAGTGAAACAGCCCCACTGGTCAGCCTTACAGACCATGCAGTGGTGACATACACCTTTAATCCCAGCAGCCACACTAGTTAGCCATAGAAGTTGGGTGGTAGTGGTGCACATCTTTAATCCTGCACTAGAGAGGAATATAAATTGGGAAGAGATAGGTCTCAGCTCAGTCTCATTCTGAGGATTCGTGTAAGTAGGATCGCCTTTCAGTCTGACGTAGAGGTAAGAGCCAGTGGCTGGCTGTTTTGCTTTTCTGATCTTCAGGATGAACTCCAAATATCTGTCTCTGGCTTTTTATTATTCATGCTTCAAGATTCTAAAATTTTTACAACTGCCAGAAACCCTCTTCATTTCATTAGTTATATTCTTATTTATGTAATTATCTAAAGCTATATAAATTAATCTTTCAATTAAGTTCTTTTTATCTAAATATGTAACAAATGGGGGGTTACTTTATATGTATGTGTACACATGTGACTGTATGTATATGGACCCAGTGCATGCAAGCCTGTAGAGATCAGAAGAAGAATTGGATCACCTACAACGGGAGTTAATGAAAATTATGAGCTGCCACATGGGCACTGGGAACCAAACTCAGGTCCTCTGCAAGATCAGTAAAGGCTCTTAATCTCTGAGCCATCTCTCCATTACCAATAAGTAATAAGTGCGTAAATTCGGAACATTTCTTAAAAAGTGTGTTTAGGATCTGTATGTGTGTGTATGTGCTTGAAAATACTACGGCACATGTGTAGCACCCTTCATCTTCTATGTTTTTTGAGGTAGTGTCATTTTACTATTCAATGGTACATCCACGAGATTTCTGTAACCAGAGCTTCGAGAAATTGTTTCCTACTGCATTGGGATTATAGATGCTTGTTGCCAAATCCTGCTTTACATAGAGAAAATGTACCTAGCAAAATTTTGCTCCAAATAAGCAAGCAAGCACATCCATCTCTTCCTACATAAATATAATCAGGAACCAAAACTTGCTTTATGAACACTATAAAGGAAAGAAAAGGCAAAGTGAACACAAATCCAATGTTTACTCTCTGAAGGAGGTTTTTTTTTTTTAAATGCTTAACATTCAAAGGGAATATTTTGTCTACCTAAAGCAGTGGTTCTTAGGTTCTTAACCTGTGGAGTTGTGACTCCTGAGGTGGGAGTGGGGGCTGTAAGGGGTTCAAAGACCCTTTTATAGGGGGCACATATCAAATATCCTGCATACCAGATGTTTGCATTAGGATTCATAATAATAGTAAAATTATAGTTATGAAGTCATAGTTGGGGGTCCCCAGTGTCAGAAAGGAGGTCTCCCAGCTCACCTTAGCACCAATAGTCAGATCATCAGCAGCTGACAAATGTGACAAGGTCCCTGTCATCAGACTGCTCTCCTGTTCTCTGTCTGTCGCTCTTGTCCCTGTTTTTGGACAGCCTTTCTCACCCCCACAATAAATCTCTTGTGCGTGAGATCTGTTGTGTGGTGTGGTCTTTGTGGCATGCCTTAGCCCTGACAAGGTACTCATGTTGCCAAACCCCAACAACCACCGCAGGTTTGAAAGGCCAGAGTACTGCCCTACAGGAACTGCCTTTCCCTGATTTGTGCAAGGGACTGGTTAAGTTTCCTGTACCTCTTAAGAGAATTCTTTTAAGGTAGACTCTGTATCTACAACTGTGGCTTAAATGAGAACAACCACCACAGGCTCATATACTTGAATACTTGGTCCCCAGTTACCAGAACTGTTAGGGAACATTTAAAGAGATATGGCCTTGTTGGAGGACTGTGACACTTCAGGTGAGATTTCAAAAGACCCCATTTCTGGTGCGTTCTCTCTTCCTCCTGGCTCTTTATTTTCTGAGATACGATCTTTCAGGTGTTCCTGCTGCCATGTTTTCACAGGCCATCAGGAACTCATAACTCAAGCCCTCTGAAAGAATATGCCCAATTGAGCATTTTCTTGTGTAAGTTGCCTTGGTCATGGTGTTTTATCACAGCAATAGAAATGTCATGAAGACAGCAATCAAAGTGGTACTGATGGCCTGTCAACTGATAAATGGCTACAGAGTAAGTGACTATATAGTGAAACCTTATGGGTCATGGTAAGGAGGTCAAGAGAGAGGAAGGGAGTGCAGGGTTAATTATACAGTAATGAAAGTAGGCAACATTTTTACTAAAGAAAAAGATCAAGCTGGGCATCCCAGCACTAGGGAAGCTGAGGCAGGAAGAGCTCCAGTTTGAGGCTAGCATGGTGTACACAGTAAAAGTCTCCTTCAAACAAAAACAATGACAACAAGCAAGCAAGCAACAACAAAAAACAACCACCACCCAAAAAAGAAAAAAAATAAAAAACAAAACCTCAAACACAAACACACACAAAAAATCAAAACACAAACAAAACAAACCAAAACAAAAAACAGAGCCAGGATGTAGTTCAATTGATAATAGGCTTCTTAGCATGCATGAAGCCCTGGCGTCTACTCCAAATACCAAATTAACCATGAATTAACAAATGCCAGTAATCCCAGAACAGCCTGGGATATGTGAGATGTATTTCAAAACTTTAAAAACAAAGAGAAGAGAGGAGAGCAGAGGGCAAGGAAGGAGAGAAGAAACAGGACAAAAGTGAAAAGAAAAAGGTTAAGAGACTTTTGGCTATCAGTTACCTTTGAAGTAAGAGTCAGCTGCTGAAGAGTTCCCTCTGTTCCCGCTGATCTTGAGCCTCTAGAGGGTCAAACTGGCCACAAAGAAGCCAAGGCCATCATAGAGAGAAGACAGAAATACTGGGGGAGAATTTCCTTCAGAGAACAGCGTGTCAGACTAATCACAACCCTCCCCTAGGGCTGACAGAGTTAAGCTCAGTGGTTAAGGTCATTTGTGGCTCTTGTAGAGGACCTGGTTCCTCAGCACCCACATGGTGGCTCATAACCACCTGTAACTCCAGTTCCAGGGGGCATCTGACACCCTCTTCTGACCTCAGCAGGTACCAAGCATATACATGGTACACACAACATGCAGGCAAAACACTCATACACATTTAAAAAACAAAACAACAGAAAAACTGGATGATCAAGTCTTACCTCTTGCCTAGGTACCCACTCTGTACAAAGTGAAGGCCTATCCTTAGAGAGGCACTGGTAACTTATGGCCAATTTAGAAATTAGTAAATTAATTAGCTCAAGTGTGAACACTTCCACACAACTTTTCTGCATCCCCCTATATAGCAGAAACTGTTATTTTTTTTAATTTTTTGAATGACTTCTCATATAGTTCAGCTGCTTTTCATCATGAATACTTGTGCACATCCATGTTTCCCTTACTAAACTGTAATTTTCTTGAGTTACTACCTGTGTGAGATAACTCCTACAAAGGCTTTTAAACAAGTGCTTTGAAAACAGTTCCCAGACAGCTCCAACAGGAACTGTTCACAGCATGCCAGTGGGTGCCTCTCCAAGGCAGGAACTATCTATCATGGCTGAGACTAGGCGAATATAAGACACCCAAGAAAGCCAGGAGTAAGGAAGAGTGCCTGTAGCCAACTTTGGAATCTCTAAAATCTGCAGAGGCTTATCCGAGAAGGAATGCCAAATAGCTGGCATTATGAGTGTGGACAAATGTTCAGTCTTCCCAGAAAGAAAATTGGCTATTAGCCTGACCTAAGTGGCACAATGGGAGAATGGGAGGATTTTCTGAAGACAATAGTAAAACTTCTGAATTAGCCAGTAAGTGGTGGCACACACCTTTAATCCCAGCACTCAGAAGGCAGAGGCAGGTGGATTTCTGTGAGGCTGAGGCCAGCCTGGTCTACAGAGCAATTTCCAGGACAGACATGGCTACACAGAGAAACCCTGTCTTGAAAAACAAACAAAACAAAAACAACCCCACAAACAAAACTTCTGTTCCAAAAAGAGGCAAATTAATTATGTCAAATGACACCCGATAAAAGTAGTACGTCTTTTATAAAGACAGGTATTTGGGAAGAGCACAGAGGCAACATGGTGGAATGGTTAGGGGCACAAATATCAAACTATCTCTACAGAAACCCTGACTGTGCCATCAACTACTCAAATGTAGCTGGGCAACATTAACCAAGTTGTTTAATTCAGGCCTTGACTTCCCATTTCATAAGACAGAGATAATAACAGGACCTTCTTGAGAGTTGTCATGAAGATTAACTGAGAATATACTTACAAAAGAGTCTGCACACAGTAAATGTTATCCCACTTGATTACCATTTTATTAGCATCTAAACTGGGACAATTCTGTGAGAAGAAAATATGGAAGAGTTCCATTAACAAGTATATCACAATTATGTAAAATGTGGACTGAGACATATGGGTACCCCATAACTAACAGAACAAAAGCATGAAGAAATACATAAGAAAATTGGAACATGTGAACAAAATGAGCAGAGTTCCTTCTTCATGGAGAGTCTATCTCTAAATGCATGCCCTACATGTTAATCTGAATCATTTCTCTGTGAAGGTTGTGGACTAAATGAGCATGATTTACTGTAGGATATTGTAGTAGGCAGGAGCAGGCTGCTTGTCGTCCCAGCCACCCGGCTAACTTACACCCAAAATAATCACAGAGAAATTGTATTAATTAAATCACTGCCTAGCCCATTACTTCTACCCTCTTATTGGCTAATTCTCACATCTTGATTAACCCATTTTTATTAAATCTGTGTATCACCACATGACTTTGGCTTACCGTCAAGATTCTAACCTATGTCCGTTCATGGCATCTGCCACTCTGCCCTTCTTCCCAGCATTCTGTTGTCTACTCTGCCTACCTAAGCTCTTTATTCAACCAATGAAAGCAACACATAGACAGAAGGACCCCCTACACCAGGAAATAAATTTTTCTGTTGCAGGTAGGTGGTGGTGGTACATGTCTTTAATCCCAGCACTTGGGAAGCAAAGGTACTTTTACCCTAGCACTCTGCGAGGCCAGCAGGGTCTACAAAGTGAGTTCTAGGACAGCCAGGGCTGTTACAGAGAGAAACCCTCTCTCGAAAAGCAAAGCAAAGCAAAACTAACAAAAAATTATCTTGTTGCAATTATATAATGGCAATTGTGCTGACTGACATTCCATAAAATATTGAGGCATGATTCCCTACAGATTACTATCAGGTAGCATGAAAACATGCTAATGTAGAGAGCTCTGAGGTGTGGTTTTTATCCTTAAGAAACTCAACAACATGTAGGGTATGGTGGCACATGGTTTTGGTTCTTGAACATCTCTAATCCCAAATAGAGGCAGGTGGATCTCTGAGTTTGAGGTCAGCCTGGTCTACAGACCTAGTTCCAGGACAGTCACGGCTACACAGAGAAACCCCATTTCAAAAGAAAAGAAAAAAAAAAAAGAAACTCACTAACACTTAAGTGAACTATGCCTGTAGAGACACTCCTGATTTATAGTTTCCGAGAACCATTTTTACACAGAAAACCTGAAAGACTGCTCATATAAAGCCTGATAAAGACAAAAAAGGCCATCTCTTCTGAGATACAGACATGAAGGAGGATGAAGAAATAGCTCACTGCTGTGGGATCTCCTTCCTCTCCTCCAGCCAATAACCTTTAAGATATGGTGCTGTGGGAGCTCCTTCTGCTCCTTCAGCCAATAGCCTTTAAGATACCAGCCCACTTGGGTGTGGTCTCTTATACCATAAATTCAGCTATAAAGCATGTGCTCGCTCTCTTGCTTCCGGCTCTCACTTCCAGCTGCGAGACTCTGTTCCTGTTTCCCGTTTGTACAGAGGATTGTGATTTAGGACAGCGATAAGTAAGTCTTCCCTAAATAAATAACACTTTATTATACATAATTCTGAACTAGTGTAGAATAATTTTGTATCTTCTGCCATTATGGCACACCAATGTGTGTGGACTAAATCTATGTAAAACCTGAGAAAGCTTAAAAAGGAATCCTAGACACAAAAGCATAGTTTGGTAGCAGCATTTTCTTGGGTGGGCTCTGTTTGCTAGAAGCAAGCAGAGGCATGGCTCCATTAAGAGAGGTTTTACTGATTCAGTGGTAGCAGCAAAAAAGCTGTGCCATTTTGAAATGCTGGATTTCTGGGCCATGCTGCCAACGTGACCTCTGACTCTTTTCGGAGACCGAACATTTGAATGTGGTTTCTGAGCAACATGCTACGGCTTGCATGGTGGAAACATGGACCGTCTGTGTGCCTAGAGATGGGGTGTTGTGCATGGCTCTCGGAGGCAGCAAGCAGCTCCACTATGCTGGGCTGGGTGGGGCAAGCAGACACTGCCATATTTCCCCTAGCAATGGTGCAACTTAAGTTTTTAAGCATTTTAAGAAGTGCTCCTGGACAGTAAAGAATTACAGATATACAATAAGACAAATAAAGATAAAAAAGATCTCTAAATGAGACATAGTGTGTTTTTAAAAAGTATGTAGGCTTGGGAAGGAGAAAAAAAGAATATAGGCTATTATAAAAAGAAGTAAATGGTATTAAAATTAAAAAAAAGTAAAGACTTTAAAGAGACGGTACAAACAATCATAGATTAAATATATAAATAAAAGTGAGTCACATAAAGATGGAAAATTCTCAGAGTCTGGATTATGTACATTATTGTATTCTCTTTGAATTTTTTGATTGTAAAGGAGCTAAGTACAGAGAGACAATTCATTGCATGGTCTGCTAAGCTAAGCCAACATAGATATTTTAAAGATATCTTGAATTCAGAATTTGGGTCTAAGGATATATGTTGCTTTGGAAAAAAGGTTCTTCTTTTGTTTCCACAAAGGATTAGGACCTGTGGATTCATTCTTGACTAAGATGGTTTGATGGATCAAAAATCCCTTGAAAGGTCACCTTGAACACCCCTCAAAAATTTACTGCACCCAATAAACAGCAGAAAACAGTTTGGAAAATACTATGCCCAAATTCCCAAATATTGTTTATAAATGTTTCTTTAGATTTAAAGAAGGATATGATATAGAGATTTGCATTGTTATGGATCTTGGTCTATTGATGCAAATTAAAGGCCAATCTTGTTATACGTACATTTCTGCTCTTGATTAAGGTATTATGTTTATACAGCTCATTTTAAAAATGTAATGTGTAATTAAGAAATACAAGGTAATAGATAATCATCTATAATAGTCAAGCATGTAGTTGTTAGAGTTTCTAGATGTACAGAGATATATTTCACATAAATAGGTATTCTTCAAACTTTTCAACGACTACAGAATATGACATTTAAAATGTTTTAAGAAGTTAGGACTTTTCTTGATAGTAAGAAACATCTGCTCCTGGCAGCACCAATTACTTCAAGAGGAAGATGGGCACTGAAGAGGTTCCTTATGGAGTTAGCCATTTGGGCAAGAAACTGCTGTTGCCTGGACTGCTTAACCGGACATGCAGTACCCACAGAGAAATGACTGCTGAACTTGCCTAAAGATGAGATGATCCTTTGGGGTGCCTACGTCATTAAAGAGTCTGCTATATATTCTGCAGGACACAGAAAAATGTGACTGACAAACTACTAATATAGGTGGAACTATCTTTGAAATTTCCTGCTTCATGGAAAAGTTTGCTGGATATTATGGACCTGTAGGCTGAAGATGGATGCTCCAATGATACAGAAGAACTTTAGGTGACTGTCTGGACTCTGTAATTTCTAGAGTTTGGAAGTTGCTTACAATGCACTTCCTATTTACTTAAGTAATATTATATCCTTATGGAGTCTTTGATGAAGTTAAAGAATATATAGTAATAATTATTGTTTCCTTAGTTATGATAAAAGATAAGGTAGATATAAATATTGTAATTGATACCTGTTTTGTTATGTGTAATTTTACTATGTTAAGGTTAAAGTCTCCCTTTTTATTTAAACAGAAAAGGGGAGATGATGTGGGATTTCCCTCTGTATGCTGTGATTACCGTTAATGAATAAATAAACTGCTTTGGACCTATAGCAGGGCAAAACTTAGTTAGGTGGGTAAAACTAAACTGAATGCGGGGAGAAAGAAGCATGGAGTTGTACAGAAGCCATGTAGCCCTCCGGAGACAGATGCTGGGAACTTTACCCAGTAAGCCATAGCCATGTGGCAATACAGAGATTAATGGAGATGGGTTAAATTAATAAGTAAGAATTAGCTAATAAGAAGCTAGAGCTAATGGGACAAGCAGTGATTTAAATAATATAGTTTCTGTGTGATTATTTGGGGGTTAAGTGGCCTCCTCCTTACTAAAGCTCACTGCTTAAAGAGCACTTGTTGTTCTTGAAGAGGACGCAAATTCAGTTCCCAGCACCCATACCAGGCAGCTCACAACTGTCCATAACTCTAGCTCCAGGGAATCTAAATATGTCTTCTGATTTAGATTCTGCACTCATGTACACAAACCCATGCATATATGCTCTGTCTAGCTCTGTGTCATGTCTGTGTGCACACGTGTGTACAGCTTGACATGGGCACATCTCTTTATTCCCAGTACCCAGGAGGTAGAGGCAGGCAGCTCTCTTTCTGAGTTTGAGGCCAGTCTGGTCTAAGTAGTGAGTTCCAGGCCAGCCAACGCTATATAGTGAAACCTTGTTTCATTAAAAAAAAACTTTGAAAAAGTAAAAATGGGCACTGTATTATTTGTATGACATATCCAAATGCATTAAGACATACTAAGGCTGACAAGATGGCTCAGTGGATTAAAACAGTTACTGTGAAAGCAAGAAAATTTGACTTGGATTACATCCCTGGAATCCACAAAAAGTTGCAAGTATATGGTCACTAAGGTTTGTAATCCCAGCATCCCAACTGAGATGGGAAGGCTAGCACAGAGCAAGTAGACCAGCAAAAAAATGAAAGACCCTGCCTCAACAAGATAAAAGAAGAGAGAATGAACAAGTTGTCCTTTGTCCTCCACAAGGTTGTAAACACACACACACAGGATCATGAGAGGTGGTGTAAATACAGACAAAATAAAATTGGCCAAGTATTCATAACTATTGAATATTTAGGTGGTGAGTACATGAGAAATAATTTTCTTTAAGTTTAACTATTTTACATAAGAAAGTTTGATTTTTTTCTTTCAGTATTATCTATAGTATTTTATAAGTGCATTTCTTCATATCACACTATTTACATACACATGAAGATGCCTGTGTCAATGTCAGGGATGATTATGATTTGGGAGAACCTTTTGGATTTTCTACATTGAATAATGAAGTGAAAAATAAATAACAAAGTACTTGAGAAAATTTTCTAACATTGTGTTTTTCAACCTTGGCACAAATGATACTTTAGGCCAAATAATTCTACTGTCCCAAAATTATATTGAGTTTTTGTGTGTGTATATGTGTGTGTGCGTGCACACACGCATACATGCGTGGACCACAGCACTCATACAGAAGTAAGAGGACAATTTTTGGGAACTAGTTTGCTCTTTCACATTTAAATAGGTTCTGGGGATTGAACTTAAGCCAATAGGCTTGACAGCAAGTACTTTTACCTACTGAGGCATCTTACCAGCTTACCAAATAATTCTCTGATGGGGTGACTAACATGATATACTGTAGTGCTGAGCAGTATTCCTGGCTCTGACCCACTAGATACCAGCAGCACCACCACCCCTCCATCCGCTCTTGGTGTGTTCAAAATCAAGAGGCAAGATCACCCACAGCTAACATAACAACCACTACATTTTCTGTCCCATAAACATAAGCTCTCTAATCCTTAGATCAGCCTGCATATTTAGTAAGTTTCAACATGCTTTTCTTCCTTAGTCTTAATTCAGGTACTAATGTTCTTTTAGTTCAGGCTATTTCAAGAAGAAAAATCCGTACTGATGTAGATCTAGTGATTCAACAAAAATTGCACTGCATCTACTTAGGAATTCATCAATCATTCATCTGTTCAGAAGCCTGAGACCATAGATTGTGGGCTTGATACAACACAGTAACCTTCAGAAATAGAAGAACGCACGGAGGGCTCCATTACTTTCATGGTGAGTAGCATGGTGGCAGGCAGGAGCTGGAGAGGTAGCTGAGAGTTCTATATCTGGATCCACAGATAGCAGGAAGAGACAGTGAGCCACTAAGTAAGTCTGTAAGCCTTGCTTGAAACTCAAAGCCCACATCCTCAAGGACACATTTCCTTGATCAACGTGACATCTATTCCAACAAGGCCATTCCTTTGAGTCTATGAGGGCCATTTCTTTCTCTTTCTTTCTTTCTTTCTTTCTTTCTTTCTTTCTTTCTTTC
>LOEQ01002101.1:49639-83304 GCA_001685075.1 Bramus lutescens | reverse complement strand
ATAAATAAATAAATAAATAAATAAATAAATAAATAAATAAAACAAAAATACAAATATATTTAGATAGATGACCTTCAAGCACTTCAAAGACCTATAGAAACTGGCATTTATTACACTTAATAACCTAAGGCTTTTCATGACAATGAGACACATCTGCTTGTGATAGCACCAATTTACTTCAAAAGAAGATGATGGGTACCCAAGAACTTCCATGTGGAATTTGCTTTCTTTATGGCAAAATCTAGCCATCTGGGCAAAGAAACTGCCCTTGCCTCAACTGCTGATAGTATGCTTTCCAAACTGAACCAGCAGGACACAAAAGAAAGTGACTGCCAAAGTTTGCCAAGGCAAGGTAGGACAGTCCTTCAAAATTTTCTGCTTCTCCAAAATGACTGTCAGATATACTAGGCTCATATGCCAAAGATGGAGGACCCAGTGTTACAGAGGAATTTTTGGTGACTGTTAAGGCATCTAGATGTACCCGTTGTTATGTAATATTATAACTTTCTTGGGGTCCTTGATGAAGGTAAAGACTAAATAGTTACATGCATAGTTTTCCTTAGTTATAATAAAAAATAAATTGGTATAAAACTTTAGATTCACAAAGATAGATTTTTTTCTTCATTTGTCAAATACAAATGGAATGAATATTGTAACCATAATTTTTATTTGATAACTGTTTTTGTTTTATATAGTTTTGCTATGTTAAAGTTAAAACCTTCCCTTTTAATTAGACAAAAAGGGGAAAATGCTATGGAACATTTTTTTTACACTGTGATTATGTATTTCTCTCACTGGTTATAAATGAGCTGCCTGGCCAATAGCTAGGCAGGAAAAGGTTGAGAGTGACTAGTGGATAAAAAGAGAATGCAGGGGAAAAGGGTGGAGTCACAAAGTTGCCAGGAGACAGAGGAAGCAATATGAACACGCTATGCTGAAAAAAGTAATGCCTCATGACAGATCATAGATAAGAAATATTGGTTAAGTTATAAGAGCTAGTTAGTAAGAAGCCAAAACTATTGGTTGAGCATTTATAATTAATATTAAGCCTCTATGTGGTTATTTGGGAGCTGGCCTGCAGTCCTCTGCCTATACCAGTCTAGTCTACATAGTCAGTTTCAGGCTGCCAGGGCTACACAGTGAGACCCTAGTCTTTGTTTTCTATTGTTGTGATAAAACACCTTAACGAAAGCAATTTGGGGAGGACAGGGTTTATTTTGTGACACTTCCTTGTCACAGTCTGTAAGTGAGAGAAGTCAGGTCTGGAACTCAATGGAGGAACTGATACAGGCCATGGAAGAGTGCTGCTGACTGGCTTGCATCCCACGGTTTGCCCAGTCTTTTGCCCAACAGCCTGGGGTGGCACTCCTGGGCCCTCCAAAACCAACCATGAATAAGAAAACATAGCATAGGCTTACCACATGCCAATGTAGTGTGGGCATTTTTTCAGTTGAAGTGTTCTCTCTTCAAAAATGACTCTAGCTTATTTTAAGTTGACATAAAAACTAGCAGATTCTGTCTCAAAAACAAAACATGAACAAACGGAACTCTAAATCTTAATAAGGCTAATGAATGCAACTTAAGTTAGCAACATTTTAATGCCTAGTCTTTATTCTTGCTGCTATTTTAATTAGCTCTAAGCTTTGATTTTTAAAGGTTTATTTTATTCGTGTGTGTGTGTGTGTGTGTGTGNAAATTCAATGGTTCTTTTTATGTATATGTCTGTGCAGTGTGTGTGTGTGTGTGTATTGGTACAGGTGGTAGCAGAGACCAGAAGATGATGTAGGAGTCTCTGGGGCTGAAATTACAGGTTGTAAACTTCCTCATTTGTGGTCAGGGAACCAAACTCTTCAACTTCTGCAAGAGCAGTATGTACTCTAAACTAGTGAGCCTCCTTTCTAGTCCTTATCCCTAGGCTTTAGAATCCCCAAACCTAAAAGATGTCGGTTTAATTCTAGCTGTCAAATCATCTTCTGTCAGATCTCAACACATTAAAGGCAAAACAAACAAAAATCACAAATTCTGCAAAACAGAGATTTCTAATAGTGTGTTTAACTGAGGGGCAATTCTTTACACTTAGCACTGAAAACTAAAATATAAGAGCATTTTCTTCCATAAATTACTAGTTATAGTTGACACAAAAGTTAAATCAGTCCTAAGTAAATTATTTCCAAATTTACAAGGCATGGTGGCACGTGCCTTCAGTCCCAGCACTCTGGAGATGGACAGGCGGATCTCTGTGATTTCCAGCCAGGGCTACATAGAGAGATACTGTTTCAACAAAAACAAAACAAAACAATCCAAACTAGCCACTGAGTTTGGATTTCCTCAAAGTTAGGGTAGTTTCTGAAACATGGTAGGTTATGAGAGGATGACTCCACTTAGATTATGTCAAACTAAACTCATCTGTTCATAATGCTGACAAGAATTACAAAGTAATCTCCTAAACATAAGTATTAATAAAATCTTGCAGAGATTAGAAATAAGTTCAATATGATAAAGTTAAGGTAATGTTCATATATTATAACACCAGTATTGGTATAATTTCAAAAATCTGAGTCATAGTTCAACTAGTTTTGTGAATTCTAATTTTTTAAAATTATTTTTTCAAGTTTTATTCATTATGTATACATGCCTACATGTTTCCCTGTAGACCAGAGAGGGCACCAGATCTCCTAAAAGATGGCTGTGAGCCATCATGTTGTTGCCAGGAACTGAACTCAGGACTTCTGGAAGAGCAGCCAGTGCTCTTAACCTCTGACCCATCTCTCCAGACCTGTAAATTCTAATATTTTAAAAACATTCTTTGTTTGTGTGTGTTATGAGGCCTTATGTGAAAGCCATTGTCACACATGTAAAAGTTAGAGGACAACTTGCAGGATTTGGTTCTCCTTCCACCCACTTCCATGTGGGTCCTGGGGACTGAATTCTGGGAATCAGGCTTGGTGGCAAATGTCTTTACCACTGAGCCATATAGCCAGAGATTACTTACTTCTCCTCTTCCCCTCCATAGTCTGGAGCTAAAGGGGCCACTGAGCTAAATCCCCAACCTGCCAAACTATTTCTTCAAGAGATCTGTTTTGGGAGCTGGACAAATGGCTCAGTGGCTACACTTCCAGAGGTCTTAGATTTGATTACTGGCACCCTCATGGTAACTGACATCCATATTGAAATCTAGTTCCAGGGGTTGTGATGCTCTCTTTTGGCTTCCTTGAAATCTGGACTTATAAATACATACATAGAAACACACACAGTAAATAAATAAAAATTTATGAAAGATACTTAACCATAGTTTTAATTCAATAGTCTCACTTTATTATTTAACCCCAGTATCTTTCTCCATTAATAATAACCTATTGCAAAAGAAGTAAATGAACATTCAAAACAGAAATAGGGCCAGAGACAGCTCTATTGGTTAAGGCACTTGCTGCAGAAGCCGGACACTCTGAGTTCAGTTCCCAGAATCCACATAAAGGAAGGAGAGAGCTGACTTCCTGTCAGCCCTCCTCTGCTGACCTCCTCCCACCCTTGCACTGTGATATCCCCATCCCCAGAAAATAATACATAAGGGTTTTATGAAACTAGAAAAGCCAGAATCACGACTTAAACTAGTCTTTCGTTTAAAAACTTCAACATAAACGCAAGGATGTTTGAACTTAATTCATACCATCTACTTGGCCTTACATGGGCCAAAGTTTTATCAGATACCAGTATCTGCCCCAATGTAAGAGGAGAGAAAGAGAATGCAAACGTTTTGTTTTCTTAAATTCCTTTCTTTTTTGAGACAAGGTCTCCCTATATAATGCAGGCTGGTTTCCAATTCTATCTTTCTGCTTCAGCCTCTTAGGTGCTGAGATTTTAGGTGTAGAACGAGAGCATACAACACACATACACACAGAGCTCTGGCTACATGAGACACACACACACGAGACGCACGCACACATACACGAGACACACACACACAAGGCGCACACACACGAGACGCACGCACACACACACGAGACGCACACACACGAGACGCACACACACACACACAGATCATTCGATCCATCTTGATGCTGGGCAGATGAAACATGCCTGTCATCTCCGCTGGAACGCAGAGCCTTGGCTACACAGTCGTTCAGGACAGTCTGAGCCATACAGGACCCATCTAAAACAGTAATAAAAAGAAAAAGAAGCATAGGGGAAAAAAGAAAAGACCTCAGACACTTTCACATTTGGCCAAATCAAACACTGCAACATTAACAACCAGGCAACAAGTTTATTTTAAAGTCAAGATCGGGAAAGGATTTCAGGTAAAACCCAAGATGTCTGGGGTTGAAAAGCTGAGCCTGAGCATGAGGGGCTCCAAGGCAGCTAGAGGGCAAGAGTCCCAGAGGTGAAATTTACAGTGAGAAAACGCTGCAGCTCTATCTGTGTAAGCTCCAGTCAACACACTGCCCAAGAGAAGAAGAGCACCAGAGACAAGGAACATCTGACAGATTAGAGGAAGCAGAGGCTAGAACCCACACTCACCCCACACACCAGGTGGGAAAAGCCTTATAATCCTTAAGGATTCAACAGTGTCTTGCTATAGTAGGAAAGAACAATACGTCCTACTGACGACAACACTTCATGTTACTCCAGTTCCATCTAAAAAAACTTAAAAGTATGACACTGAAAGGGTCAAAAATATTTCTAAATAATTTAACTGAATCCCAGGGAAATAATGTAAAGAAATGTGTAAGATGGGGGGTGGGGGGGGAGAGTAAGGCATGGACTCCTGAGTACCTTCTGGTGGTTTGAATGAGAATGGCATCCAGAGGCATCATATATTTGAATGCTTGGTCCTCATCTGCTAGAACTGTTTGGGAAGAATTGGGAAGTATGGTCTTGTTGAAGGAGGCGTGTCCCTGGATTTGAGGTTTCAAAAGCCTATGAGGTTTCATTCCCAGTTAACTCTGCCTCCTGCTCCAGCACCATACCTGACAGCCTGCTGCCATGCTCCCCTCTATAATGTCATGATATCTAACCCTCTGGAACCATGAGCCAGAAATTAAAAGCTTTTCGTTTTTTTTTTTTTTAAATGAATTGCCTTGGTCATGGTGTCTTATCATAGCAACAGAAAAGTAACTAAGGTAGAAGTTGTTACCAGGGCTACTATTGTAACAGGCCTGGTGATGTTGGTTTTGTTGTTGTTTATTTGTTGCGTTTTAAAGAATGTCAACTTTGGACTAGGAAAGCAGTTGAACCTTGTAAGCAAGGCTTAATGGGCCATCCTAGTAGAAACTTGGGAGACAGTAGTGCTGAGAGCAATATGGGCCATGGAGGCCCAGCTTAGGAGGTTTCAGAGGAGAACAGTATCATTAACAACTGGGCTAGAGACCATTTTTTTGTGATAATTTGGCAAAAAATATGGCTGCTTTTGCCCTTGTCCTAAGAAGCTGGCTGAGACTAAATTGAAAAGTTTTAGACTAATTTTGTTGGCACCGGAAACTTCAAGAAAACATAGCAGTGACTATGTTATATGGTTATTAGTAATCTCTCTTATGTAGGTCTACAATAAGAGAAATTAAAGCAAAAAAATAGAAATGCACAGTCTAAGGCAAAAAAAAGAGCATCAGGAAATTGAAATAAGGAGAGGCTTGATGGGAAATGGAATAACCTGTGGTGCCCTGGGGGCAAGACTCTACCCAGGTAACCCTGCAACCATCAAAGAAAAGGGCCCCAAAAGCAACTACAAAGGAAATTTTATGTAAATGAATGCTTAAGACAAGGTCGAAGAATTAGGAAAGAGGACGGAGTCACTGTCTAGAATTATACAGGGCCCCAAAGAAGCCTTTGCTGATTTTTTTTTTACTAAGACTGATTTCAGGTGTAAATAGAATGATATCAGATCCAGAAGTTATACAAATATTTAATTGAAAGTTTCACTTCTGAAAATGCAATTCAGAATGCAAAAGGGTGATTACGCCTTTAAAAGCAAGACAAGTACCAATAGATGAATAGATTAGAAATTCAGCTGGTATTAGTTCTCACAATAATGATGATACTTGGGTAGGAGAAGTAATTTCTAAAAATTTTAAGAAAAATCAGAAGGTTAGATGTTTTAATTATGGTAAAAGAGGTCATCTGAAAAGGGATTGTAGTTAAGGAATTGCTAGGAACAATGTTTTTCTGTAGAAATAATCAAATGGAGGGTCCCAGCTTTCTGGAATATACAGAAAGTGTGACAAAACCCCAAAACTAGCATTGAACTAATGAATGCAGATCAACAAGGGACGGGCAGGCAACCCTCTGCAATCAGGAAATGCCAAATGGAGCTCTTTGCAGGCCCCAATATCAAAAGTGAGTCAATCATTCCCTGTCAGCATTGGTGAAACTCCTCCACAGAGCAATTAAAGGACTTAATGTCTATAGAGAGAAAACAAAAACAAAAACCCAAAAAAACTCTGGATGACAGAACAGCTTCAGAAGATAATTAGTAGAAAACAAATTTTCAGGAGAGACCATAAAACAAGTATTTTGGCAAACTTCTATCAATGGTCAAAGACCAAAGCTAAAAATACAAATAAATGGCATTGTGATTGGAGGTTTACTAGACACAGTGCAGAAGTAACAATAATTATACCAAAATCTTGGCATCCAGATTGGCTTCTTCAGGAGGTAAATATTTAGCTTCTAGGGACTGGAACTTTAACTCAGGTAAAACAAGATGCATGAAGGGTTGATGTATAGGACCATAAAGACATATAGGAAAATTAAAGCTATATGTGGATAATATAGGAATGAATTTATGGGGATATAATTTGCTAGAACAATGAAAAACTCAGATTAACATTTCTCCAATCTCAGAAACAAACTACAACCTAACCTATGCTTCTGAGAAAAATATTAAAAGGTATTATCAAGAACAGTCACAGACTATTCAGGTTGAATATAAGCAGGACACAACAGCTGCGGATCTTTCAAATTTACCAATAACTCTAGCTCTAAAATGGTTAACTGACAAACCTGTCTGGGTGGAGCAAAGGCCTTTGACACCTGAAAAATTACAGGCATTAGAACAGCTGGTACAGGACTAACTAAATGCTCAGCATATTGAAGAATTGACTAGTCCTTAAAATTAACCTATAGTTCTCGTTAAAAAGAAATCTAGAAAATGAAGACTGTTAACAGAACTAAGAGTTATTATATTAATAAGGTGATTCAGCCAATGGGTTCTTTATAGCCTGGAATTTCCTTGCTTTCTTTATTACTTAAAGGATGGTCTATATAGTGATTGATTTAAAAGACTGCTTTTGTAATTACACCTTTACAAAAACAGGATAGAGAAAAATTTGCCTTCATAGTGCCTACTTATAATAATTCCCAGCCTGTAAAAGGGATCAGTGGAAAGTTCTTCCACAAGGGATGTTAAAGAGTTCCACCTTATGTCAATATTCTAAACAGCAGCCTTTGGAAATAATTCATAAAGTTTCCCCAATCTATAATTTACCATTCTATGAATATCTTATTAGCTGATTCAGAATCATATATCTTAGAAAAAAATGTTTGAAGAGATAATTTTCCTTGTTATGAATTACAAATTGTTCTTGAAAAAACTACAAAGGAGATTTAATTAGTTACTTAGGATATAACATAGGATAATAGATAGGTTTACCAAAAATTCCACCACAAAAGCACAAATCAGGAGATTAATAACAAACTCTTAATGATTTTCAAAACTGCTGAGAGATATTAACTGAATATAGCCCATAATTGGACCGACAATTCAAGAACTAAGTAATTTATTTAAAATCTTACAAGGTGATAAGGTCTTAAATAGTTCAAGAAAATTATCAGCAGTGGCTATGAGAGAACTGGCTTTGGTAGTAGAAAAACTTACAGAATGCACATATGGATTGCTTGGATCCAGAGCCTGACTGTATCCTGGTCATACTACTTTCTCCACATTCTCCTACAGGACTTCTTATGCAGAGGAAAGATAAAATCTTAGAATGGATATTTACCACACAAACAGAGTAAAAATTAAAGACCTATAGTTTAAAAACCTAAAGGTTTCTGAATTTATTTTGTGAAAGTAAAATTGAGACTTTGTCAATTATCAGGAATAGATCCAACAGAAATTGTAGTACCTTTTGCTAATGTCAAAATTGCCTTATTAAGGGCCAAAAATGAACACTGGCAAAGAGCTTGCAGCAATTTATTGGGAAAGATTAGCAACAAATATCCAAAAAACAAGAAACTTCAATTTACAAAAAGAACTAAGTAGATCCTTCTTCACATGGTAAAAGGAATATCAATTTCTAGGGCCCCTACATTATATATTAATGCAAAAAAATCAGGAAAGGCAGGTTATATAAGTCAAGAAATTTAAGTAAAGTGGCTGGCTCAAACCCCTTATGATTCTGTCTAAAAGTCAGAATTATATGCTATTCTCATGGTATAATTAGAATTTCCTGAATCTCTTAATATAGTTACTGACTCACAATATGCAGAAAGAGTTGTTTTACATACTAAAACTACTGCTAAACTTATTCCTGATGATTCAGAATTAACTTTGTCATTTAGTCAGTTACAAGAAATAAAATCAGAAACCATCCTTTGTATATAACACATAACAGATTCTATAGGGGCCTACTAGGCCCTCTAGAACAAGGTAATGATGAACTTGATCAGCTATTGGTATGAAATGTATTAGAAGCCTCAGAATTTCATAGCAAAGATTTAAAGAAATATTTTTCTATCACTTGTCAACAAGCCAAGGAAACTATAAAGAAATATCCTACTTGTACCATGTATAACCAAAATCCTTTACCAGTATGGGAGTAACCAAGGTACTCAAAGAGATTAAATTTGGCAAATGGATGTTTCATTTTGTGGTGAAAATTAAAATATGTGCATCATACCACAGATACATATTCAGGATTTCAATGGGAAACTGCTTTAAGTTCTGAAAGGCTGATTCTGTAATTATACATTTATTAGAGGTTATGGCCATTATGGGAATACCTGTATAAATTAAGACTGACAAGGCTCCAGCATGTCTCTAGTAAAATTAATGTTTTTTTGCATATTACAACATAAAGCATATTACAGATACACCACATAATCCTACAGGACATGTAGTTATAGAACGATCTAATCCCACTTCAAAAGATAAGCTCAATAAACAGAAAGGGGTAATAAAGACCCCCAAGCACAATGCTTTATTAACTTTAAATTTTTAAATGCTAATGAGGAAGGAACGACAGTTGAGGAGAGACACTGGATAGTAGAAAAAAATGCTCAATTAAATCAGTCTATATACTTTAAAGCTGTGTTGATCTCAGAATGGAAGCCAGGGTATGTGTTACACTGGAGAAGAAGTTTTGCTTTTCTTTCCACAGGAGAAGAAAAGATGTGGATACCATCAAAATTGATAAAGATTAGATTAGACCAGGAGAGATTTTCTGATAAGGAGAGGTGATAGTTTATCAAACAGTGTGGCCATGCAATCTAAACTAACTTATAAGACGAACAAATGCCTTTCATTTGATCAGATATAATCTGCCAAAAAGGAAACTCCCCAAAGTTGGGGCTAGAACAGGGTATGTTTTTGTCTTTCCAGGAAAATAAAAGCATCCAACTGAGGAATCTGAAGACTGCTAGACAAATGAGACATCTGAAGAAAAAAGATGTATCAGAGAAAATGTCTCAAGAAAGAGTAAACTGGCCTAAAGACAGCACATTTCCAATAGGATAGAATTTAATAAATCTTCCCAAATGTTTATTTCTGTTGTTCTCTACAGATATATAAGGCAAATGGTCTTTTTGAAGTCCTAATCCAATTAAAAATGAAAGCTGGCTTTGGAGTTTAAATTAAAGCTCCTTCTCTAAACCCAAGCATGCTTCTTAAAGAAAAACTCAAAATCTCTCTCATGTCAGAAGAACCACCTGATATGGAACATATCAAAAACCAAAATTAAGGGACTAGTCTATTGCCACTAATCTCATAATCTTTTCATTTTGACTCTTAAAAACTTTTCTTAAGGTATAAATATTATCTCAAATCTCTCTCTCTCTCTCACACACACACACACAAAGAGTTTCTGTTGTGATATAATTGGTCATTCGGGTACTAATTTTAGAAATAGGCTTCATCTAGCTTCTTATACATGATTTTGGCCTTGAGTCTGAATCAGGTAACTAAGAATTAAGTTTGTGTATCTCCAATGTATTTAATAGATTGTGGTCCTTTGACCTCTGCTGCATATGACATTTAAAATGTTGAAGTTTTTTTACAGTTAACTGTAACTATTCCCAACAATGACCTTTGAAATCCCCAAAAGGATGATGCAGCTCTAGAAGGATGATTCCACTTGAATTGTGGTAATGTCATTAAGGTAACAAACACTACCCATAGATCGGCTTTGGACCACAAATTGCTCTAAACAATTTTAAGGCAGTTAGCTGAGTTGGTCCAAACTCACTGACTACTATAGCCAGGAGATAAGCCCTGCACTTTCTCATTATACCAGACATAAGACCAGACAACAGGTAGTTCTCTCAGGTCTTGATGATTAATTCAATTTTCTCAGCAACCCCTAAAGATGTCACCTACCCCAGACAACAGGAAGTAATTTTAAGAACACGATGCCCACATTACCAAGAGGTGGGATGGGTGGTTTTTGGTTGTTTGGTGGATTATGGATGTTTATCATTGTTTAGGGGGGTTGGATGCAAGTTGTTATTGGTCAGTCAGGGAGGAAACTAAGCAAAGGATACTAGATTCAAGAATCTCATTCTGAAAAGAAAAGAGGTTATGGGAATGATAGTATAAAAGGGTAGATTATTGAATTTACTTTTAAATGAAAAAGTAACTACTAGTCTCAAATATTTTACATTGGTATGGATTTTTGTATACTGATAAAAATTTAAGGTCATTTTGTTATACTGTAAATGTTTCTACTCTTGTTTAAGGTATTATACCTATGCAGCTCATTTAACAATGTAATGCAAATTTCTAGTACCTGAAAGTTATTACAAACAATTTAGGATAATTAAGAAATAGTTTAGTAGTAGTCATCTATAACAATCAAATTTGTGGTCATGGTAGGTATGTTTTCAAGGTCAAACAGATATACTTTAGATAAATGGTCTTCAAACACTACAGTGATGTACTGAATATGGCATTTAAGATGTTTTAATAACATAGGCTTTTAATTATTAATCCAGGTAGCATTAATTTACTCGAAAAAAAAAGGATGATGGGCACTGAAGAATCTTCATATGGAGCTGCTTTTATTGTGGTAAAGTTAGCCACTGGGTAAGAAGCTGCTCTTGCCTTGACTGCTGACAGTATGTTGTCCAAACTGGACACAAAAGAAACCAACTGCCAAACTTTGCCAAGACAAGACAAGACAAGACAGTCCTTCAAAATCCTTGCTTCACAGAAAAGTCTATCAGATATTCTAGGCCTGTATGTTGAAGATGGATGCCTCAACATTGCAGAGGATACCTTGGGTGTCTGTCCAGGCAGCCAAATGTCTCAGTCATTTCTACAGTTTTGAAAGTTGTTTGCTCCACACTTCCTGTTTACTCAGAAAATAATATGTACTTCTCAAGTCTCTGATGGGGTTGAAGGCTAGAAAGTTATAGTTACAGTTTTCCTTGTTACCTAATTCAGAAAAGAAACTCACAAAAGAGTTGTAAAGTGTATAATGTCAAGAGACATAAAAGCTTAAATTGTTTATCTAAGATGTTTTAAGGTCTAAAAAGACAGTGAATTAGGGACAAAACTTTGGATTCACCAAGATAGGATAAATAATAGAGTATTTTCTCTGAACTTGCCAAATGCAAATTGACTGTACATTATTAATGCAATTCTTACCTGATAATCGTTATTGTATATAATTTTACTGTGTTAGAATAAAAACCTTTTCTTTTTATTTTGACATCAAGTGGGAAATGTTGTGGGAAATTTTGATGGCACTTTGACACAGCCGAGACTTCAAATAACTTTACTTTGAATCAGAGGGTATAGCTGACCAAAATTATCTATAGAGATTTTGGAGGACCAAAGACACATAGAAAGACACAGAAAGTAGAGTGGGATTTAGAAAGATTCTCAGCCCTTTTGCATTAAGGAAGGAGAGGTCATTTAGGTTCTTACCCCGAGATCTGACTTTATTGATAAAGAATAACCAGATAAACTTTTCAACCCTGTTGTAAGATGAGCCATATATTTTTTGTACATTAGACTTTCAAAATTTTTTATTATGTTATCTGTATGAGTGTTTGTGTGGTGCTACTAGAAGTCAGAAGGTATCAGATCCCCTGGACCTATTGTTACAGATGGTTATACAATCATGTAGTAGGAGGAGCAGGCTGTGTCCTGCCGCTCGGTTAGCTTACACCCGAAATAACCACACNTGTCCTGCCGCTCGGTTAGCTTACACCCTAAATAACCACACAAATTATAATAATTAAATTATTGCCTGGATCATTATTTCTAGCCTTTTATTGGCCAACTCTCACATCTTGATCTAACCCATTTCTAATAATCTGTGTAGCACCACGAGGTTGTAGCTTACTGGGAAAGAGTCTAACCTACATCCGTCTCAGGCAGGAGCTTCATGGTGTCTGCCACTCTTTCCCTTCTTCCCAGCATTCTGTTGTCTACTCCACCCACCTAAGGGCTGCCCTATCAAAAGGCCAAGGTAGTTTCTTTATTTAACCAGGTTCAGAAGGACCTCCTACACCACCATCATGTGGGTGTTGGAAACCAAACCCAGGTCCTCTGTCAAAGACTAAATACTCTTAACCACTGGGCTGTTTCTCCAGCCCCTAGTTTTTGTTTATATTTAAAACTGATACTCAGTGCATCCCTGGCTAGCTTCAAACTTGCAGAAATTCTCCTACTTCAGCTTCTGAAGTACTGGAATCATAGACATAGCATACTATGCCTGGCTTAGATTTTAAAATAATTTAAAATATCCATCAACAAATCACCTACTTTGTTCTTATTTTCTGTACTTTGTGAACAGGAAAATATTCCTGCCTTCACAGAGCTTACACTATATTAGAGGAAGAATGCATAAACCAGAATAGTTAGGAGAAAGCTCTTTTTTTTTCTTAAAAAATAAACAGTAGAACAGAGAGAGGAATATCAGGAGTACAAGCTGGATTGTAATTTAAACTGCTAAACTTTTATTACAAATAAGATTTTATTTTTAATAAAAAAATCATACGTTTTGACCTGTTTAAAGAAATTAAGGTTGGCTGTAGTGGCACATTCTCATAATCACAGTATTTGAAGGATAGAGAAAGGAGAAAGGGGAGCTCAAGATTGTCTTTAGCTACATAACAAGTTCCTGGCCATCCTGGGCTAAAGAGACTGTCAAAGTAAACAAATATTATGTCAGGGCCAGGAATGAAATTTTGTAGTAGGGCACATGCAGAGTATACTTTGGTCCCTAGCACTGAAGCAGAGACTACGGATGGTTGTAAGTTACCAGTTTCATCAGCGTCCCCCTGAACATTGTTACTCTCAAACTCTACACATCATACTTGTGTTCTACATAGGACTCTTGCCACCAGGTGCATGCCCCTTTCACCCCATAGCTCCTCCATCTCCTTTCATTTGGTAACATCCAGATGCACTCTAACTTACTAGGTCCCTTTGAGTTTTTTCCTAGTGCTACATTTCAGACCAGGCCAAGCATTTCTATCTTGAAAATCCAATATCCTCAAAAATTCAAGAATTGTTTGAGCACCAACATGACACTGTAAGTGGAAAGTTCCATAGTTTATTCATGTGATATATTGCAATTAAAATTCTGCCATGCTAGGTTTGCTTCATGCACATTGTACATAAAGCAGAATATACACTGTATATAATGCAAACAATTCTGCTTATAGACTTGGGATCTAGCTGTGAAACTGCTCCTAACATATAGGTACATATTTTAAACTCTGTGCTGACTTCCAAATCTGAAGTGACCAGATCCCAAGCATTTCAGATACAGGATGCTCAACATGTAAGGTAAAACTATGTGCCAAACTGTATATGTCTTGACCACTTCTCAGTCATTACTTTGAACAAATCACTGTTTTCTTGGGTGTCAGGGAAACCATGTTTCTCTGTAAGTGGGATAATACACCTGTCTTCCAACGAGTTCCAACAAGGTGAAATATAAACCAGTCTGCAATCAAACACTTCAACTTCAGAATTAAAATATTCTCTCTTGCTTTCTTCTCCCACTTACTTCAGTGCCTACTGATAAAGGAAAATTCTGAGATGACCTAAAATTTAACAAGGTCCAGAGTGGAAGAGAAGAAAAAATAAGGGAAGTTTATCAGCTAACAGCTGTGTGTCAAACCAAAAGCCTAGCCCAAATTCCTAACTTTAACAATACCTAGAATGTTGTGAGCTGTTTACACATAACCTTTTCCTACAATAAGTCCTGAGGGACACTCTCCTATCAATCCCTAGCCCTCCCCCAGTTCATGTAATCTCCCTTAAAAGTTTACTGTAAACAACTTAGGTTTTCCCTCTGGGTTTGGCCTTGCTGTGGGTGCTTCTAGAATTTGGCCAAGGACCCTTTTTTTTTTCTCCTGTATAGACTTTGCATTGACTCAATAAGCTCTTTATTTTTTGAAACCCTTCAGCCTTCAGTTTAATATTGTTCTTTTCAACATGCAATCTAAATACTGCATAACTGAGAATAAAACACACAAGGAATTTAAGATAAATATACTTTATTACACGTAAAATATGTTCCAATAAACCAAAAGGGCTGGTCAAAACTAAACATAGTGCAAACAAGTAATATATCTGAGACATTGCTTTTAATATTTCCAGTTTATTCTGATACTACCAATGAGTCCTAAAAACACCACCTACCCTCTCCTCAGCCTAGTTTCAAAACTTCTCCGATACCTTTCTCCTAATGTACTTCTTTCCCCCAAATGGTCAGTATGGTCTGACATTTCTTCAGTAAATGTCTATTTAAAGCCTTGAAAAGAACTGAAACACATTTCATTTATTAGCCCTTTTAGTCTTCTCTAACCTTATGTCCCTAAATTCTTGGGAGTGCTACTCATTAACCATTTGGGGTCACAACTTAGCAGCAGTGATGACTGGACATCAGGATAAATCACTGAGATCTCTCTCATCACAGTCTGTATTTCTTTCTACATCACTGACAGAGCTAGAATGATGGCTCAACAGTTAAGAGACCCTGTTGGCTTGAGAAGATCTGAGACCCATACGGCAGCCCACCTCCATCTATAACTGAGACCCAACACCTTATTCCAAATTCTATGGGCATTAGACACACATGTGCACATAAATACACACAGGCAAAATACTCACATACACATGATAAAAACTCTTACATACCATTTTTATAGATGAAAAAAATTGATCTGCAAAGTTGATGTTTTCCTCCCAAGGCAATACAACTGGCTTGACTCATTCCAAAGTCACTGCTTTATCAAGATTGGGGTGGGGGTGGGAATGCTGGAGAAAAAGCACTCTTTCAGAGGCTCCAGATTCAATTCCCAACATCCACATGGCAGCTCACAATTGGCTATAAATCCAATCTCAGAGAATCTGATTCCCTTGGTGGATATCAGCCACCCATGGTATACAGACATATATGCAGACAAAACACACATACACTCTTACACATATACATAAAGTAAAATGAAAGATGCAGCAGAGTGGTAGTACATGCCTGTAATTCCAGCATTGAAAGAAGCTGAGTGGAACATCATCTGTTCAAAGCCAGCCTGGCTACATAGAGGGTACACAGCAAGGGGAAAAAAGCTCATCAAAACCAGCTTAACTACTTTTCTATTGCTGTGATAAGTACATCATGAGGAAAGCAACATACAAAAATAACAGTTTACTGGGCCTTATAGTCTCAGAGGGCTAGTTAGAGTCCATGAGCATCATGGAAAGGAGCATGGCAGCAGGCAGGCGCAGTGCAGGAACAGTAGCTGAGCTTACACCTGAGTCACAAGCACAGGGCAGAGAAAACGCTAACTAGAAACGGTGTGGGCTTTTCAACTCCAGTGACACACTTCCTCCACAAGACCACACTTCCTAATCTTTCCCAAACAGTTCCACCAACTGGGAACCAAGAATTCAAAAAGGGACATTCTTATCCAAACAACCATATCATCATTAGCAAATATTTTCTTTGTTTAGTAAAAAAACATAATGAACACAGAAAATGGCAATCAGTGAGGTAAGACTCAGTTAGGGCAAATGACACATAATCCATCTTTCCTCTATGGGGAAATTAAGTGTTTCCAAAGATAGAAATAATTTTCCTTACGATCGAGGAAGGCCAATTCATGGTATGATCTCTATTGTAAATGTTGGCAAAATGAAATATCAAGCCAATCACCTACTAATGTACAACTTAAACTAATGCTTCCCTGGGCTCACGAATCTACATTCTTGGTGGTTGTGGCAAGGGCACATCTCTGCTCTTTGTGGATACAGGATTTTGGAAGGGATCTGGAGGACTAGGCTCTGCATTTGTGATAAGACAGCTCAACTGGGGTTAGAACCAGGGACTTTCTCTTACACAAGCTACTCATGACTGCTTGGCTCCTCACAGCATGGCAAGATAACTAGGTTCCAAAATGAATAGTCCAATTCCAACATTCACTTAGTGTTACTCCAGTCATATTCTATTGGTGATGGAAGTTACAAATGATTGCTCTGATTAAAAGACAGGACATGGGCATGAAAGAAGTGCTGTGGCCACAGTCCCCGTGGAAGATAAGGGATAAAAGACACAGCTTGTCTTATCAGTGGGACAGGTATATATCAGAAGATAACAAAGGTGAATTTTTAGTTAGTAATGTTTATTGGTTGTTATTAAGTAGGCTTTTTCTATAAAAAGCAAAGAGCAGCCAGGAGAGATGACACACACTTTTATTCCCAGCACTGAGAGGAAGAAGTAGTGAAATATCTTTGAGTTTGAGGCCAGTTTGGTCTACAAAGTGAATTCTTGGCCAATAGGGGCTACATAGTGAGATCCTGTCCCCCCAAACAACAACAACAATAACAACAACAAAACCCAAACCAAATCTTTGTTCTTTACAAAGAGATTAAAGGCGAAAACTAGTTTTTTCCTCCCGATGACTAAAGTGAATCTAATGGCCTATTAGTAATTATCTTCAGAGTCTAATGAGTTAAAATTACAAAGATAAGGAAGGATTAGCTATTTGTTTGCCACAATAGAGTCATTTCAAAAAATGAAAACCAATGATCTTTCACCAAAGATTAAACACACTGAATTGAACAAGATTTTTGATATCAAATAAGCTTACTTCTGTCACCGAGCAAATACCAAAGAACAAGCTCTCTCATTTATTTTTCAAAGAAAGTTAGGTGTGATAGCTATTCTGGTTGTCAATTTGACTACATCTGGAATTAACTGAAATAAAAAAATGGACGGCACACCTGTGAGGGATTTTTTTGCTTAATTTTATGTAGGAAGAGCCACTTCTAATCTAGATTTTTTGGAGGTGTGAAAAGACATGCCTTTAATCTAGGCCCCATCTTCTGCCAGAAGCCTATATAGGGCATGGAAGAAGGAGGTTTTCGCCATCTGCCCATTTGCTCCCACCTTACTAGCAAGTCCATTCCTTTACTGGCACTGCAGCTTACGTCTTCAGGACCACAGCATCTACTGAAGACCAGCTGAGACACCCAGCCTTGTGGACTGAGCAGTTTCTGGATTCTTGGACTTTGCATTCATAGCCAACTACTTTTGAATTAGCTGGACCACAGCCCTAATAAACTCCCTTTTTATGTATGTAGAGATTCATTCTGTAAGTTCTATTACTCTGGAGAACCCACTAAACACATCAGGAAAGCTTCTTTCTATGTATATAGAGATTCACTCTGTAAGTTCTGTTACTCTGGAGAACCAAACACATCAGGAAAACTTCTTTCAGTACAATTCTAAAATGAAAGACTTCTCATTCATCCATTTCATTCAGTTGCCACTAAACTAAAAACTCTTT
This sequence comes from Bramus lutescens, assembly GCA_001685075.1. NCBI lineage: Eukaryota > Metazoa > Chordata > Mammalia > Rodentia > Cricetidae > Bramus > Bramus lutescens. The sequence continues at coordinate 65,289 of LOEQ01002101.1, read as the reverse complement.
AATCAGAGTGCAAAAAGGCCGAGGCACCTAGAGCCACGTCGAAGGCAGGCTTCCTGGCAGAGAACAGCATTACATAACCAATGCTGAAGAAAATGAGTGGAATCCCTAGGGCTTGGAGAAAGAAGACAGGTGACCCAGCCAGCCAAAGCCTCACAGCCTTGGGGACTTCACCAGTACATAGGAATATACGCTCTTCGAATGTTCCACAAAGACTGTCCATCTATAAACTGCCACTCCTTTCTGCAAACTAGATCAAGAAATGTCTGCAGAAATTTCTCTTCAGGAGTTTCCAACACATTAAGGCAAAGAAATTCTTTTCAAGAGTAAAAATTCTGTGGACTACCATATGACAATGTGATTTTATCATCAGATCATTGAGAAAAATCAGGAAGGACACAAGTACCATGAATAAGAACCTCTAGTATATTTTACTTGGATTTTGTCATTAAGGATATTCATATAAAATAGTATGGTGAGAAAATACTTGATTGGGGTAAGTTTCTTAGGAAGCACCACTTATATAAGCTATAATTGAAAATAAAAACAAAAACAAAAACAACTGGGTGTAAAGGCAAACACCAACAACTCGAGCACTCAGAGGCTGAGGAAGGAGGATGGCAAGTTTGATGCCAGCCTAGACCACATAGTAAAATAGCCTAGGCCTAGTCTCAAGAAAGGAGGAGGACAGGAGGGCTGGGGAGATGGCTCAGTGGGCAAAGCACCTACAGTACATGTTCTAATCCCTGAACACAAGAAGAACTGGGCACAGTGGCCCCGTGTTTGTGATCCCAGTGCTCCTATGGTGAGATGGAAGGTGGAGAAAGGAATGTCCTCAGCTCACAAGCTGCTAGGTTGGCAATGAAGCAACCCACAACAAAGAAACTCCATCTCAAACGAGATGGACACAATGATCAACATCTAAGACTGCCCTTGTACATACAAATGCACAACATAGCACTTACACACTTGTACTTACACGAACATGAAAATGTACATGCATGTACACACATCATACATATGAATATAAACACACACCATTTACACATGGGAAAAATGAGACAGAAAACAGCGTGACAAGTTTTTTCATTGTTTCTAGATTTATTTTGTGTGTGCACTCACCCATATGTATGCACAGTGTTTGTCACAGCGCATGTGTGGAGGTCAAAGGACAACTTACACAAGAGTTGGTTCTGTCTTTCCACCTTTATATGGGTTCCAGGGATCCAACTCAGATCATCAGGCTTGGCAGCAAGTATCCTTGACCCACTGAGCAATCTTGCTAGTTCTTTAGAAATTCTTTTCTTTTTAAAAAAAGGTTATTTATTTATTTATTAATTTATTATGTATATAGTGTTCTGTCTGCATACATGCCTGCATGCCAGACGAGGGCAGCCAGATCTCATTACAGATGGCTGTGAGTCACCACTGGGTTGCTGGGAATTGAACTCAGGACCTCTGGAAGAGCAGTCAGCTTAATCTCTGAGCCATCTCTCCAGCACCTCGAAATTTTTTAATTTAAATAACACTTATTTCCCATTTATTTTACACACCAACTAATTTCCCCTCCCTCCTCTCCTCCCCTTTCCCATCTACCCCCCCCCATCCACTCCTCTTCCACCTCCTTTCAGAAAGTGACAAGCCTCCCATGCGCTTGCTCAAAGCATCAAGTTGAGGCAGGACAGAGCTCCTCCCTGTACATCAAGGTGGGGCCAGACAATCCAGCATGGAAAACAGGTTACCAAAAGCAAGCTAAGTGCAAGGTTCTACTCTCACTGTTAGAAGCCTTACTAAGAGACCAAGCTACATGATGTCACACACATGCAGAGGGCCTAGCTTGGTCCCATGTAGGTTCTATGACTGTTGGTCCAGCATCCATGAGCTCAGGTCAACGGTCTCTGTGGGTTCCCCCATCATGACCCCTCTGGCTCGTACAATTCTTCCTCCCTTTCTTCCTCTGAACTCTTGGGGCTCAATGCAGTGCTTGTCTGTGGATCTCTGCCTCTGCTTCCATCAGTTACTGGAGAGAGTATCTCTGATGGCAATTAGGGAAGTTACCAATCTGCTTACAGTAGATGGCCAGTTCAGGCACTCTCTCCACCATTGCTAAGAGTCTTAGTTGGGGTCATCCTTGTGAGTTCCTGGGGGTTTCTCTGGCACCGGGTTTCTCCCTAACCCCGAAATGCCTCCCCCGATTCTCGTTACTCTCCCCTCCATCCAGCCTCGTGAGCCCAGAAGACCCAACCCACTCCCTTTAGTTCCCATTCCCTCAACCTCCTCTCCCAGTTTACCCAGGAGAGCTTTTCTACTTCTCCTTCCCAGAGAAATCCATGCATCCTCTTTAGGCCCTTTTTATTGTCTAGCCTCTCTGGGGCTTATAGGTTGGTTGTCCTACCCTTTCCTCCTAATAACCACTTATGAGAGAGTACATACCGTGTTTGTTTTTCTGGATCTGGGGTTACCTCACACAGAATGAATTTTTTAGTTCCATCCATTTACCTGCAAATTTCACGAGGTCATTGTTGCTGTTGTTGTTTCTCCTGACTCAATAAATAATCTTTTCCAAAACAGATTGTGTGTTTCTCTTATAAATTGTCATTTCCTCCTTTCTAATAACATAAAACTGTTTTGTTTTTCCTTTTTGTTATTGTTTTCTCTATGTAGCCTGGCTGTCCTGGAACTCGTTCTGTAGACCAGGCTTTCCTGGAACTCAAAGATCCTCCTATCTCTGTCCCTGAATGCTGGGATTAAAGGCACAGGCCATCAAGTCCAGAATTCTTTACTTTTTTGGGGGTGGTGGTGGTGGTGGTGGTGATGGTGGTGAGACAGGGTTCTGTGTAGACCTCGCTGTCCTGAAACTTGCTCTGTAGAGCAGGGTGGCCTTAAACTCAGAGATTCACCTGCTTCTGCCTCCAAGATGCTGGGATGAAACGAGTGTGCTGCCAGCACATATTCTTATTTAATTAAAAAAAAAGAATTCAGCAACTAGTTAATAACAAACTTTTGATTTTTTAAATTTTTTTTTTTTTAAAGACAAGTTCTCCTTTCCCTGTGTATCTCTGGCTGGCCTGGAACTCACTACATACACCAAGATGGCCTTGAACTCACAGAGATCCTCCTGCCTCTGTCTATCTAATTCTGGGACTGCCTTCCTAGTGCTGGGATTAAACGCTACCTACCATATCTGACCCCAGACATTAGTCAGTTCCAGGTCAGCTAGAGCTACAAAGTGAGAAAGACCTGTAAAAATAAAAATAAAGAAAGTCAGGAGGGTCTGGCAGAAGACCTTCAGGTATGGGGAATGTGGGACCCCTACCTCTCTGTCTTCTTACTTCCAGAGATAAGCAGTTTTGCTCTACCACACTATATGCTGCCAGCCCTAAAGGGCCAGCTGAGCACAGACAGAAACTGTGAGCATGGGAAAACAAAGCAAACCTTCTCTTCTCATAAGCTAACTATCATCTCAGGTGTGTGTCACAATGACAAGAAGCTGACTAACGCACAGGCACATATGCTTTCAAGGCCTTGGGTTAGGTACAAGAACATACGTGGAACAAGTGTGGCAAAACAAGAACACAAAGAGGTATCTAGTTAGAGAGAAGTGTTTCCACAGTAGGTTTATGAAAATCCATGAAAGCCTCCTTTTGCAGCAGCAGGAGACCCACACTAGCACTATAGATGCTGACAGGTTTGCAGCATACTGGAAGACCTGGGTGAAACAGAAAGCAGGGCCACAGAGGGTTGGGTTGAGGTTCTTGCAGGATTCTCTAGAGAAACAGAACAAACAGACTTACTAGAAGGAACTCACTCAAGTAACATCTGAGAAATCTGAGATAAGCAGTCAGCTGATGTGGGGTTCCCCTCTGTATGCTGTGAATACGATTGGTTAATAAAGAAGCTAATTTGGGCCTATTGCTGCGCAAAATAAGGCAAGGCGGGAATTCCAAGCAGATACAGGAGGAGAGAGTGGTAGGCTGAGTGAGGGAGACACCAAGTAGCTGCTGGAGGAGAAAGATGCCCGCATGCTGGTACTAGCAGGCCACGAGTGTCGTGCTAAAATATGAAATAATGGAACTAGATTAACTTAAGATACAAGAGCTAGCTAGCAATATGCCTAAGTGATTGGCCAAGCAGTGTTTTAATTAATACAGTTTCTGTGTAATTATTTCAGGTCTGGACAGCCGGAAATGAATGAGCAGCCTCTGCCAACAGAATGATGTGCCAACATGGGGCAAGTACATCCACATAAAAACTTAAGAGTTTAAAATGAAATTCTAGATACAGAAGAACAGAGTTAAGCACAGCTTCTTGGTAGCTGGCCAAAAAAAGTCTTTAAAGAAACAGTACAGATAGTCATAGATTAAAGGAGTAAAGAAAAACAAGTCACATAAAGATAGAATATACACAGAGAGTTAGATTATATTATTGTGTTTTCTTTGAATTTTTTGACTGTGAATAAGCTAAGTATACAAAGACATTTCATTGTACAGGCTACTAATCTAAACCAACATATATACTTTTAAGGTATCTTGATGGGTTGTAAAGATGGCTCAGTGATCAAGAGCACTGGCTGCTCTTCTATAGGTTCTGAGTTCAATTCCCAGCAACCAAATGGTGGTTCACAACTATCTGTAATGAGATCTGGTGCCCTCTTCTGGCCTGCAGGCAGAACTTTGTATACATAATAACTAAGTAAGTCTTCAAAAAAGGTATCTTGACTTTAAGACTTGGGGCTAAGGATATGTTACTTTGGAAAAGAGGTTCTGCTTTTGTTTCCACAGAGGATGAGAACCTGTGGATTCCTTCCAGACTCATGTGGTTTGATGAACCAAGACCCCCCTGAAAGGTCTCCATGAACCTTCCAAAATACTTTGCCCAACAAAAAGCAGGAAGCAGTTTGGAATGAACTATGCCCAAATTCCCTAAATGATTGTTTACATTTAAAGGGGATGTGCTATAGAGATGAATACTTTGCATTTGCATTGATCTTGGTTTATTGATACACATTTAAGGTTAATTTTGTTATATGTATATCTCTGCTCTTGATAAAGGTGTTGTGTTTGTGCAACTCATTTAAAAATGAATGTATAATTAAGAAATACAGGTTAATATTCATAATAGTAAAACTTGTCATGTTAGTTAGGTTTTCTAGACATACAGAGATATATTTCAGATGGCTAGGTAGTCTTCAAACATTTCAGAGACTAACAGAATATGGCATTTAAAAGGTTTTTTAAGAACTAAGGACTTTTCATGACAATGAGACACATCTGCTCCTAATATTACCAAACTACTTCAAGAGGAAGATGGGCATTGAAGAGGCTCCTTATGGAGTTGGTTAGCCATTTGTACAAAAAACTGCTCTTGCCTGGACTGCTTAGTGGTAAGCTGTATAAACTGTACATGCAGGGCCCACAGAAAAATGACTGCTGAAGTTGCCTAAAGAAGGTGAGACAGTCCTTCAGGGTTCCTGTTTCATGAGTCTGTCAGACATTCTGCAGGATACAAAAGACAGTGACTGACAAACTGCCAATATAAGCAGAATTGTCTTTCAAATTTCCTACTACATGGAAAAGTCTGCCAGATACTATGGCTGAAGATACTAGGCTGAAGATGGGTGCTCCAATGAAGAATTTTGGGTGACTGTCCAGGCAGCAAGATGTCTCTGTCAATTTTAGAGTTTTGGCAGTTGCTTACAATGAACTTCATGTTTACTTGGGTAATATATCCTTCCAGAGTCTTTGATGAAGTTGAAGAATAGATAGTCACAAAATAAAATAAATATAAATATTGTAACTGTAATTCTTGCTTGATACCGGTTTTATTATAAGTAATCTTACTATGTTAAGACATCAACAGGGGGAGGGGGTTACAGAGATGTTTCAATGGTTAAGAGCACTGGCTGTTCTTACAGGAGACCCAGATTTGATTCTCAGAACCAACATGGTGGCTCACAAGTGTCTGCAACTCCAGTTTAGGTGATCCAACACCTTATGGTCTCTGTGGGCACCAGGCATACATGTGAGTACAAAGACATACATGTAGGCAAAATATGCATACATAAAATAGTAATAAAATAATAAAAAAAGACATCAATGTGTCTATTTTTAAAAAAATTTCACCATATTCATCAATCCCCAAGTCTCCTTTTCTTTCCCAAGGGAGGTTTATGTTTGCTTTCTGATAATGTAAATTCCTTGGGGAAATAGTGTTCAGAGAAAGGTGAGAGCTGCAGGCATAGTTGTCACACTTGTAATCCCCACACTAGGGACACAGGCCAGCCTGGGGCACACAGTACAAGACAAATGAAGGTTACATCATTAAGGAGGGGAAGGGATCCTTAGAGATGTCATAAAAAGAGAAGGCCTGAAACCACAGTTCCCAGGAGTTCCAGACAAGTAGCACAATCACAGAGAGAAATAAACTAAGAAAGCTAAAACCCAGACTCCAAAATCCCTAGGCTAGAACCTGAAGGATCTTGTGTCCTGTGGCTGCCCATGACCATTAGATATATCAAACTTCAAAGACCAATATCACTCAAGCATTCCATCACTGTGACCAAAAATACCCAAAATATCAATTCAAAAGGAGAAAACATTTACTTTGGCCCATGATTTGGGGGGTGATTTTAGCCCATGGTTACTTGGCCAATTATTCACTTTGGGCCTGCTGCAGCATAGTACATCGCAACAGGAGCACACACTCATCTCACAGGACCAGGAAGCAAAGAGACAGGAAGGGCTTTGAAACCCAAAGTTCCCTTCAAGCTCATACTCCTTCCATGAGGACCTATTTTCTACAGGTTTCATTATCTAAAGAAATACTCAGTCTTCAACAGAGGATTCTGGGGGTACAATCAAGAATCAAACTGTAGTTACATAGACTGAAAACTAACCTACCCTTTCTTTGGCTCCTCATGGCTTTTCAAATTCTTTTTTCTTTTCTTTCTTTTTTTTTTTTGGGGGGGTGCATTTCGAGACAGGGTTTCTCTTTGTAGCCTTAGCTATTCTGGTAATTGCTCTGTAGACCAGGCTAGCCACAGAGATCTGCCTGCCTCTGCATCCTGAGAGCTGGGACTAAAGGCATGCAGCACCATTGTCCGGCACAAGTTTTTATAGAATCTTAACAAAGGATACTTATATATTATTAATCACTTAGATTCAATTTCTCATTAGAATAGTAGAGTTGGAGCACATAAAAGTAAGGTAAGAACTTAATTAATTTATTTGAATTTATTATTTATTAGAATAAAATATATTAACGTGTCTTGGTTACCTGATTTTTGTTAAGACTAGCTAAATGTTTAAATATAGCTCTAATCCATATACGAATCTTAGAAATCTTTGAAAGTTCCAGTAAGCTGATCAATCAAACAGGATTTTTCAGGGGCTAGAGAGATAATGGTCCAGCAGTAGGGAACATTGGCTGCTCTTGCAGAGGAGTTTAGCTCCCAGCACACACTGGGCAATTCACACCCTTCTGAATTTCCAGTTTCAGAGGATCTAACATCCTCTTCTGGCCCCAGAGAGCACTGTGTACCCCCATTGCAATGGCTGCAATCTGGGTGAAGGAGGAAACACCAGGAGCAAGGTATAGGACCTCTTAAAGGGGTCAGTTTGCTTTCCAGATCAGCCCCAGTTCGCCTGACTGCCCTCAGAATCTATAAGTAAGAACTTACTCAAAGGATGTGTCAGAACAAAGATTTAACCCAAGTACCCAGAACTCTAAAGTAAAATTTAAAGAAAAAATAAAAAGCTGCACCCTATGTTAAAAATTATACATGATCCAACAACTTAACTATCTGTAAAGAGTTAAGACTGTTGCCAACCACAAGTTACCTTGGGCTCTTTTTAATCCCTTTGAAAGCTATTCATAGCCCACTCCTATGTCTGACTTAGGCTGACTATCAAACCTTTAAAAAAATTTATTCTTTACTAAGAATGTCTTCAAATAATGTCTGAAACTTGTTATAGGGTTTTCCTAACCTTGCTACAACCCACCTATAATACACCTGCTCTAAAACCAAAAACAAACAAAAAACCAAACCTCATGCTATTTCTATTTTTGCATGTACTGTCTGTGTGTGCCTCATGCCTGTGGAGGCCAGAAAGGGGACTATAGCTTGAGTTACAGATGGCTATGAGTCACCATATGGGTCCTGGGAATTGAACCTGGGTCTCCTGCAACTTAAAAGTTCTGCAACATAAGAGTTCAGCCAAGGTAGTATACATCTCTAATCCCAGCACTCTGAAGGCTGAGGCAAGAAAGTCAAATGCTTAAAACCAGAGTTGGGTGTGGTGGTGGTACATGTCTTGAATCCCAGCACTCAGGAGGCAGAGACGAGCAGATCACTACAAGTTTAAGCCCAGTCTGGTCTACATAGTGAGTTCTAGGACAGTCAGAGCTACATAGAGTCCCTGTCTCAAAACCAAAACAAGTTCAAGACTACCCTGGAACACCTAGCCTGATATTATTTAAAAAAAAAAAAAAGGAAAGAAAGAGAAACCAATTAAAGTCAGAGGTTAAATACTTGGTCCAAGCACTCAATGCTATTACTTAAAAGGATTGTAATTCAAAGTTTAGTTCAGAATTACTTTGTCTCAGCATTATTGACTTTCTAAAAGTGATTTAAAGCTTATACATGTATCGGGACTGGTTATATATATAGCCAAGCTGGCCTTGACTCTTCAATCCTCCTCCCTCAATCTCCAAAGCCTGGGATTACGGGTTGCTGACATTTGAGCTGTGTAACTGAGGCAGCTGTCACGGCACTGCACAGTGTGTAGCACCATTCTCCCACCCACTAGATACCCAAAGCTCTAACAACCAAACGCTTCCAGATTCTGCCAAATGTTCATTAAGAAACAGAACTCTCTTTCAATTGTTATGTTAGCTATGGACAAGAAATAGACTCCTAAGACCCATTCCCTTCAACTACACTACACCCCTATATGTTTTCCTCGACTGCTAACAGTGTATCAGACTATGAACCCACCAATGGGTTAACCTATTGAGGAAGTCAGAGTCTTTATGATCCAATCACTTCCTCTAAGTCCCTCATCTCTCACCTTGCTGCATTGGGAACCAAGCCTTCAATGCATGAACCTTTGGGGAACGTTTCTGATCAAATCATGAACAGGCGAGGCGAGAATCACTAGGTTCATCTCTGTCATTCCAACAGTCACACTATTACAAAATTAGCCTTCCTGACCTTCAGGGCATACACACATCTGGAATCTACTCTCACCATCAGTAAGCAGAGTAAAACTACAAATTCTTTGTATATAAACAAAGTTGCCACAATGTCTCATATTTCAGTGTTTTTCCCACTAATTTTAGGGTTTTCCCCTTCATGGCCATATATCACTATGTCTATACCACATGAACCCAGAATTAGAAAGCATTCCAATAGTATTACAAGTTATTTCTTAAACAAATTATATATACCAGAGGTTAGAGAGGTGGCTCAGCAGGTAAGAGCACTTATTGCTATTCTAGAAGATCTCAGTTAGTTCTCAGTTCACACTGCCTGTTCTGGAGGATCCAATGCCCTCTTCCAGCCTACATGGGTGTTAACCTGTACTTGAACGCATGTATGCAAGCATACACAAAAACAAAACTAAAATAAATCTTAAAAAAAAGAAAAAGGCTCAGGACATTCTAAGCAGTTAAAGTAACAGAGGTATCTTTTGGGTCAGTGAAATGGCTGTCTGAGTGTCAAGTCTGATGACTAGAGTTTGATCAAGACAAATGTGGTGGAAGCAAAGAACCAACTACCACAGGTTTCCCTCTGACCCCCACATATAAACACACATATACAGGTGAATAACAGTAATTTTTAAATGATATCATTTTATCTATCTATCTATCTATCTATCTATCTATCTATCTATCTATCTATCTATCGTGCTGGGGATCCATCCATCGTGTTGGGGACTTTACCCAGGTCTTTGTACAACTGACTAGATTTCAGCAATGTGAATGTTATATATATAAATTGAACTCTGTTCTAAGTAGGACCTGAAAGACTTCTCCCTCTCAAAACCAAAACATTACTAACAGATAAGTTGAACTCTTAATAATTTCCCAAACCAGAGAGATCAACTTTCCTAATCTGAATCTCCTTTCAGTCTACTCCATCCTCTAGAGGCATGCAGTAATATCACACGACTTTCACTCAAGTCCCCAGCAGACAGGACCCCCTTTGACAAGCCATTAATTTATTAGCACAGTAGTTTACTGAGCCATCTGTCTCTCAGTACAAAGTAAAATGAATTTTGTACATAGTACTAGGTAGAAAAATGAACTAAGATGAGTAAACAAAAGTTTAAAATCAGTAACAGTAGGTTAGTGGGTGCCTTTGAAGACTGTTCCACTTAGACTGAGAAGCATTCTAAGGAATAATCTTTAAAACTTCATTATAGAGGGCGGGGGAGGGGTGGTGGGGACACAGTTCAGGTGGGAGAATGCATGCTGTGGTGGTCTGAATAGGTATGGCCCCCATAGACTCATGTATTTGAATGCTTCGCCCACAGGGAGCAATATTAGAAGGTGTGACCTTGTTGAAGTAGGCATGGTCTCAGTGTGTCGCTGTGGAGACAGGCTTTGAGGTCTCATATGCTCAAGGTATACCTTGTGACACAGTCATTCTGCTGCCTGTGGATTAAGATATAAAACTCTCAGCTCCTTCTCCAGCACCATGTCTGCCTGAATGCTGCCATGTTTCCTGTCATGATGATAATGTACTAAACTTCTGAAACTTTAAGCCAGCCCCATTTAAATGTTTTCCTTTACAAGAGCTGCCATGGTCATGGTGTCTCTGCACAGCAATTGAAACCCTAAGCCTAGCATGCATGAAGTCTTAGGTTTAAGCCACCACAATATATAAACCAGGATGGTTGTATGTATGTGTAATTCCAGCGTTTGGAAGGTAGAAGCAAGAGAATAGTATCAGAAGTTCACAGTCACCCTCAGCTACATAATGAGTTTGAGACCAGCCTTGAATACATAAGACTCTTGCTGAAAAAAACTTCATGGTGAGCTGTGAGGGTAGCTCAGACATACACTGCTGACCTGTGCTGCATGCACAAGGTCCTAGGCTTAATCCCTAAAGCTATATTTCTACAAAAAAAAAGGAAACATTGGTATTTATTGACTTTTCCCCCTACAATGAATAGTCAATGTCCTAGTCTACAAACTAGTTAGATAAATTCATCCATCTTAGGTCTTATGGTCAAAAAAAAAAGTTTGAGCTTGAGCAATTTATAATTTATGTTTAATGTTAGACACCATCGATCTGGAGGATTAATTTTACTCAATAAAATACAGAGCCAAACCGGAGCTACAGTAGGTTTAATTTTCTTCTTTTCTTCTCAAAATCTTTACCTTAATTCCTCTCAACCATGCCTCTTAAAAAGAACTGGGCTAGAGCTGTAGAGATGACTCAGTGGAAGAACATTATCGCTTTTGTAGAGGACTCAGGTTCCATTCCAAGAACCCACATGGTGGTTTTATAACCATCTGTAACTCAAGTGCAAGGAGATCCAACAACCTCTTCTGACCTCCTCTGGTACCAGGTACACATGTGTACACATACATGCATACATACAGGCAAACACCTATACACATAAAAATAAATATTAATTTTAAAAAAATTAGAACTGCCCTGTTGTATCCAGAAAAGTTTCCTTGTAGTCATCTATTATTTCCTGCTTCCTCTTTTGCTATGGACCTCCCTGGGTGGAGGGCAGCTGCGCACAAAATTCACAGCAGCTAAGACAGCATGTGCAAGACCTGTGAGACACAATTTCAGCCTGGAAAAGGCAGAGAGACACAAAGTCCTTTCCTGCCTAAAGAGCTACTGGCAGCTGATAGCTAGTGGGAGGCGCAGTCAAGTTTACTTTAGAGGTGCAGTTGCTGATGGCCACTTATCTAATGGTACACGACAGTATAAAGAGCACTTGGGGTGAAAATAGACAGGCATGTACATACAAAGTTGGGTGTTCTGGGAAGAGTAGGAAGAGGGATTGAATATCATCAAAATGCATTATTCAAAATTCTGAAAGAATTAAGAAAAAATGAGGACAGGTGGACTGGCGAGATGACTCAGTGGTTAAGGTCCCAGGTTCAATTCCCAGCATCCACATGGCAGTTTACAGTTGTCTAACCTCCACCAGATCCAAAGCCCTTTTATGGCCTCCATAGGCATCAAAAATGTATAAGGTGCACTGATTTTCACAAGTTCTTTTTCACTTGGAATTTACTGTGTCCAGAAATTTCTGTGCCAAGCACTATACCAGGGATTTTATAACCCTGGGATTGTTAAACTAATTTCCTAGTTTGCTCCAGGCTCAGAAAGGATCCCCTTTCCACCCCTCCTGGTACTGAGGATTTAGCTCAAGACCTCGTGCATGCCAAGAAAGACACCAGATGTGGGAACACACAGAACTATGCAGCACCAGACGCAGGGGATGGATTGGGAAAGATCTACAGAGCAAACACTCTTTTACATTATCTCAGTCACACAGTTTATGAGCTGACATGCATGTGACAAGAGGTAGATTCACATTCAGTCAAAACCATCCCATGTAAGTATGTGTGTAGGCCTATTCTGGAGTTAATGCCGAGAGCATAGGGAAGGAAAAGAGGATGGAGAAAGCCCCCACTGACGCTGTGGTGCATGCACTAAGTTTTAAAGAAAAGAACAAAGTGAAAATATCCAGAAAAAAAGAATAATCATGTACAAAACTTAAAGAGGTGAGAAGAAAAGTTCTGGAAACGGCAAAAGGAAGTTACGTTCCACAATTCACTCATCGCAGCTTACCAGATTTTAGGTCCATCAGAGAGAATCTCTATGGCTATAGCACTAACAGTGGCTGGCAAGGCAGGTAGAAGTGAATCAGAGACACCCCTCAGCTGCTACTCTTAGGCTGAAAAACTCTGAATTATGTTTAACAGCAAAGAGGAAACACATGAGTTTCCTACACACGAGAAACACATCATCAACTTGCACAGCATAGTGAATAAATTAAAGATTAGAAGCCAGGAAACTGGTCAGGAGGCTATATAAGAGTCTGACAGTAGGGTATGAGAAGCAAACCAGGTCTATCATAAAAAAAATAAATAAAACAACTTTGCAGTATTTTTATTTTCTAGTTACCACCATTAGAAAGTTAAAAATAAAAGTGTGTGTGTATGCACATATGTATGTATGTACATATAAATGGAGTGGGCTTACTACTATTGATGGCAAGATGGGGGGAGGGAGAAGTCACACGTCAAACCATAGGAAGCCTAGTTTATGGTATAGTCTACAAAGAAGCATTAGGCTAAGCAGTAACTACAGAACTGCCTGCTATGAAATAATTTTAGTAATAGTAAAAATTACACAATTTGGTCCAGCATGATAACTCGGTGGCTAAAGACATTTGCCATAATGCCTGAGAACCTGAGCTAAATCTCTGAGACCCACAAAAGGAAAGAAATGACTCTTGTAAGCTGTTCCCTAGCCTCCATATTTGTGAATACACACAGACACACACACACACACAAATAAATGCAAAATTTTAAATTTACTTACTCTAATACATCTTATTATTCTACCACACAATCATTAAAATTTACGAGAAACTTCACATTCATATTTTTTGGCTAATAAATCTAATTTTATACTTGTCTCATTTGAACACTAAAATTTTAATTGGTAGGTTTGGCAAATATTTAGATTTCATAAAATTTACAGAGAAAAGAATAGATTTACATACCCAAGATTTCTTATGACACACAACATTTTCCAGTGAATGATGAACTTGTAAATTTAAAATACAGGGCCAGCAAGATGCTCAGCAGGTAAAGATCCCTGCAGCCAAGTAGATGACCTGAGTTTCTTCCCAGGGACCCACATAGTGTACAAGAAGAACTGACTGTTATAAATTATTCTTTGACCTCCACATGCAATATCCACACTCATATATATACACAAAATGAATAAATAAATGTAAAAAATTTAGATTACATTAAAAATTTACAATACTTGCTGTGTGGTGGTGGCAAATGCCTTTAGTTCCAGCACTTTGGGGGCAGAGGCAGGTAGCTCTCTGAATTCAAACCCAGCCTGGTAAACAGGATGAGTTATAGAACAGCCAGGGTCTACAGAAAAACCGTTGTCTGGAAAAACAAACAAACAAACAAAAAACAAAACTTAAGGGGAAAAAAATCACAGTACTGGGGTAAACACAGGCAGATGGATTTAGGGACTTGCTGTCTAGCCAGCTTAGCCAAATGGTGAGCCCCAGGTCTCAGTGAGAGCCTGCCTCCAGAAAAACAGGGTGTATGACTCCTGAGGAACCATCAGAGCAGAGCTTTGGGCTTCACTGGGACACACATACATGCGCATCTACAGGAACATACACACATGCACCTGCACACACAAACACATACCCACCTACAAAAAATCCAGTTCCTCAGGTATGCTAGCCAGCTTGTGGGTGGTCAGTAGCTCTATGTAACTATGACAGAGGACATTTAGGCCTAAAAAGTAACAAAGGTATTGGCTACTGCCCACTCCCACCATACACATTTATATCTACTTAATGTTGAGGATATCTGCATAACAGACAAATTCCAAAGTATTAATTATGAAAATGGTGTCACTGGCCATATCCTCATTACTGTATAGCTTACTTTCTCAATTCCAATACCAAGATAGGTAAAAAAGGGAATCTTCAAATAACTAAATGGTTGTGGGATGGACACTCTTTTCCATGACCCAAGGAATAATTCAGTTGTCTGTGGCCTATGTAAGTCTTATATTATTTTCCTATTAACTACTTAAGTTTATTAGACTTTATTTTTTAAAAAGGCAGGAAAAAATACTTTCAATTGTGTATTTATTAGGAGCATCACAGTGGAATGGTTAAGAGCATAAGCCTGGATTCAAATCCTGGTTCTATCATTTATTAGATGTGTGATCTTGGCAAAGTATTTGGCCATTCTATGGTTCAGTTCCCTGTTCTGCAATACTGCGCCTCAAGGAAATAATACACGGAGAACACTTGGCACACAGTAGCTGTTCAGCAAACATTTCTGTTAGAGAGATGCCAGAAAAGTTGAAATTATGACTAAAGTCGAAGCTAGGCTTCTAAATTTTCCATGTTCCCCGCATCACATTTACCTGGGGGGGGGGGACTTGAAGTTCTCAAAAGGAGCATCTTCCATGCAGTTACATTCAATTAAAAGAAAAACTAAACTAAATAAGAAAATTCATCTACTGACCGGGTAATTATGCAGCACAGCGGCAGTCAAGCAAACAGAAAAACACGAAGCTAGAGAGGAAGGCATTGGCCTTACCTGCTTTTCCGTTTTCGAGGTAGTTTCTCCACTGTGCCAGTTAGTCTAAAGACCAAACAAATGAAATCCGTAACTAAAAGAGAGCACACCCTCGGCCTCCCCTTGCCTGTGGGGCACTCCATGTACCACCCTATGGGGCCAGAGGCTGACCACAGGTTGGCCCGGTCTACCTCTGACCTGACAAACCCCTCATGTCGGGCTTCCCTTCCTTCCCTCGACCAAGCGATCCCCGGACTCACTGGTCCCCGAATGCCCCGTGTCTCAACGCTCGGCTCCCCCAAACCACCCGGCCCGTCGGCCTCATT